>CM068762.1:1532307-1904090 GCA_035084275.1 Hydrolagus colliei
AAGAAAGAAAAAAAGAGGAAAAATCGAAAGTATCGCTTTAAGAGGAAAAAACTCTTCCGTCCGCCATTGTAGAAGTTTGCTTTGTGATTGTGTGCTGTCTTTATAGACTGTAATCAATATTTATTGCTTTATTGGTAAGTATCCATACAATATTCTGTTATTATTTAGTCTATTATTAATATATGTTTAAAAAATAAAAAAAAAATTGTGTTGGGTTTTCGGCAACTTGCTGCCCTAATATCCAGCTTTTTAACCAGCATTGGCCAGGTCCGGAGGATGCCAGATTTTACTGTATTATTGTTTTTTTTCTTGAGGGATTATTATCGGATGTGTGGAGTAAGGAAACTTGTCCAAGTCCATTCCCTGTCCAACTTGTCCATTCCCTGACCTGCCAGGAATTGAACCCAGGTCAGGTCTCTTGCTTGCAAACTCCTCTCACCTGAGAAATAGTGCTGGAATTCAAGCTTCTTCATTCTAATAATGAAATGAATGTTTCTGTTTCTTATTGCATCCTAATCTGCTCCCTCAACGCATTGGGCTCTGGCATGCTGCATGTCCCCTGCCCAGCACACCCCACCATCAGTGGTCAGGCCTTCAGCCTGAAGTGCCCACCCACCCACCCCCACCACCCTTTGGAACTCCATCCCACTATTACTCCACCTTGGCCTCTCCCTTGCCTTCTACGCCCATCTCAAGATCTTCCTCTTCAACTGCATGTTCGGTCATCCTCCTACCCCTACCCTCTGCGTTCCATCCCTCCTGTTCCCAACCCCCAGCTTGGGTTAAAAAACTTTTGACTGTCCATCACATTGTCTTTTTGACTGTCTTTTTGACGTGACAGCCACTGGACAATTGTTTCTTCTTCCCTTTTAATACCATCCCATTTCATTTCTGTTATTTTTCTTATGAAGGATGTTAAAGATCCTGTGACAGGATACGAAAAGAGAAGTGAGTTTCTCATAGTGTCCTAACCATCAATCCCCTAGAAACATTGGTCATTCACTGCAAGGCTCTATGTGGTGCTGTGCACAAATTGGCTGCTGCGTGTTCTCTCATTTACAGTGACTATATTTATAATAATTCTTGTGAAATGCTTTGAAAGGTTTGAAGTTATTGTTTCTGTATCAGTTGCAAGATAGTTGACTGACTTGCAGTTGCATTAATTCTCTAGCACCTATTGCTCGCTGAAAATTGTCCTGCAGGTTTGTTGTGATGTATTCTTCCCTGTTTTTCCCTTCCCCCTCCATCCCTTCCTCCTTTCCTGAATAAACAGGAATTTCAACATAACACAAAATACTACAGATGCTGGGAATCTGAAACAAAAGCAAAGGTTGCTGGGGAAACTCAGCAGGTCAGGCAGCATCCATGGAGAAAGAAAAAAAGTCAATGTTTCGGGTCTACAACCCTTCGTCAGGCCTAGGGCTTGTTTGGAGGGAGAGGTTCTTCAAAGACGTTAAAGGGGGAGAGGCAGGACATAGAAGACAAAAGAGACAAAAAAGATAAAAACAAAAAAAGGAAAAAAGAGTGTGTTAAATATGTGTTTGCGGTTTCAGGGGGAGAAGCAGGAGGGGGTGGGTTTCAACGAAACTGGGGGGAAGAGGTGGTGATAGAATAAACAAAATACCAGAGAGGCAGGGGGTGTCTAGAGTTATGATTGTGATGGGGGAAGGGTGGAGGGAAAACTCCTATGGCCTGAAATGGCTGAAATTAACATTGAAGCCACACGGCTGTAGTGTCCCCAGATGAGGTGCTGTTCTTCAAGCTTTCGCTGTGGGTCACTGGAACAGCGCAGAAGACCATTGATTGAAAGATGAGCCTCTGAATGTGAGCGCAAGTTGAAATGGAGAGAGACAGGAAGATCAGGGTTGACCTTCCGTACAGAGCGAAGATGCTCTGCAAATCGGTCTCCCAATCTGCACTTAGTCTCCCCAATGTAGAGGAGACCATACCGTGAGCAGCGGATGCAGTATACTACATTGGTGGTAGTACACGTGAACCACTGTCTCACATGGAAGCTGTATTTTGGCCTTTGGAGAGTGGTTTGGGTGGAGGTGAAAGGGCAGGTATTACATCTCCTGCGTTGGCACGGGAAGGTGTCAGAGGAAGGAGAGCAGCTGGTGGAGCTGACAGCGGAGTGGACCAGAGAATCCCAGAGAGAACGGTCCCTTCGGAATACGTAGAGGGGAGGGGTGGATGGGTCACGTTGGAGGATGGGTCACGTTGGAGGTGATGGAAGTTTCTGCGGATGATGTGTTGAATAGTGAGGCTGGTAGGGTGGTAAGTGATGACCAAGGGTAAGTGATGACCAATCATGATTCCGTAATGGGGGGAAGGGATGAGGGTGGAGGTGTGGGAAATCGGGCGGACGCGGTCGAGGGCCTTTGCTACCATGGTTGGTGGGAATCCTTGGTGGAGGAAAAATGCAGACATCTCAGTCGCTCTGGTTTGAAATGTTGCATCTTCAGAGCAGATGCGGCGGAGGTGGAGGAACTGGGAAAAGGGGGTGGCATGTTTGCAAGAGGCCGAGTGGGATGAGGTGTAGTGAAGGTAGCTGTGGGAGTTAGTGGATTTGTAGAAGATGTCTGTGGACAGGCAGTTGCCTGATGTAGAGATGGTGAAGTCGAGGAAGGGAAGTGTCAAGAGATGGTCCATGTAAATTTTATGGAGGGGTGGAAGGTGGAGGCAAAGTTTATAAATGCCTCTAGTTCACTGCGAGAGCAGGAGGCAGCCCCGACACAGCCCCGACTCAGGGGCTGAGAAGGACCGGAACAAGGAGCGTTCCAGGTGGCCAACGAACAGGCAGGCGTAACTGGGACCCATGCGGGTTCCCATAGCAATGCCTTTTACCTGGAGGAAGTGGTTGGAGTTAAAAGTGAAGTTGTTCAAAGTCAGAACAAGTTCAGTCAGGTGGGGGAGGGCGGAGGAGGGTGCTGGTGGATGGAGACTTAAATTGCCATTTATCAAGGGCCTGCAGGCTGTCCTTGTGGGGGATGGAGGTGTAAAGGGACTGAACGTCCATTGTGAAAAGGAGACGTTCAGGACCGTGGAATAGGAAATTGTCAAAATGTTGGAGGGCGTCCAACGAGTCACGGATATAGGTGGGTAGGGATTGGACGAGGGGAGCAAAAATGGAGTCTAGATATGATTAAATTAGTTCAGTGGGACAGGAACAGGCTGAGACAATGGGTCTGCCAGGGCAGTCCTGTTTGTGTATCTTGGGGAGAAAGTATAGGCGGGCTGTGCGGGATTGGGTGGCTATGAGGTTGGAGGCAGTAGGAGGAAGGTCACCAGCGGAGATGAGGTTATTGACTACCTCAGTGATGGTGGCTTGATGTTGAGCTGTGGGGTCATGGTTGAGTGGAAGGTAAGCAGAGTTGTCAGAGAGCTGGCGTTTGGCCTCTGCCAGGTAGAGGTCCTTTCGCCAGACAACAACAGCACCACCCTTATCAGCTGGTTTGATGATGAAATCAGGGTTGGTCCTGAGGGAGTGGAGTGTAGAGCGTTCAGAAAATTTCAACATGCTTGATAGATGCAATGCAAATGTAATCCTTGGAGTGTCCGCAGATATGCAGTGATGTATGCATGCCGGCTGGCTGGGTCTATGTGTCTTCAGATCCAGAATTAACATCAATATTTTTGGGACAGACGGAGGTTGTTTGACTGTCCTTGTGGGGGATGGAGGTGTCAGGAACACTGATCGTGTCAGGAACACTGTTTGTCTGAGTCGCCTTTTTAATTAATCTCACTTTCCAGATCTTTTCTCCACATCCTGTAATATGTTTCCTTCACAGATGCTTTTCCACTTTCTTTTTTTAGGGCAAAGTTAGGACTGTCGGGAATACAAATACATGTTGTGGGCAAAACATTGTGATTGGCCAATTTTGTCTGTGTTGCTCTTGTGTTAATTAGGAGCCAAACTTAATCAGGAGCCCCCCTCCCCCCAGCTAGTGTTGATGGTGTTTTTGTATGTGAGTTCCTGTGAGTTCATTGTGTTATATTGTGTTCACCGCATTGGGACGTCCTCCTAGAGTGAAAGGAGCTATACAAGCGTAATTTTTGTTGTTGTTGCAGGCACCTCTGTGGGCATATCTGGCCTGTGCTCTTGGGCTATTTATCTACCAATCACTCGATGCTATTGATGGGAAGCAAGCACGAAGAACAAACAGCAGTACTCCACTTGGAGAGCTGTTTGACCATGGCTGTGATTCCCTCTCCACAGGTAGGACTGAGTGGTTAAGTCATGTTAATGTGGAGCAAGTCTTGGATGCTCAGCAGAAAGTCTGAAGCACTTTGCCGTATCCTCCCAGTGAATACGGTGCTATGTAGATGTATTATTGGAGTACCTGGGTACCTGGCAACTTTTGACACAACTACTAGAGATGACGTCTTTATTGTTGTACAGGTACCCCTCCCCAACCGTGGGGGATACGTTCCTGAAAACCCCCGTGATTAGTAAACCCGTGGTTGGCAAATACAAGGCCTTAAGGGAAACATGGGGTTAGGGGGAGGAAGTTGCTTGTTCTTTTACTAAACACAAAAAAAACACAACAACCTAACAAAAACAATAATTGTTCAAATAACACAATCAAAAAGAATATAATAAACAATAAATTTATGTTATTTACCTTAATCCTAAGAGAGAAGTGACATTGTGTCTGGTTGATTGCGACTTCGCAACTGGGTCCTAGCGCCAAACGCTAGTGTTGGTGTTAAAACACAAAAATGTTAGCGCTAGGAACCAAACAGATTTTTTCCCATAAGAAATAATGGAAAACTACCTCTCGCTTAACAAATTTTCACATAATGAAGGGTTTTAAAGTCTCTAACCCTTTAGTTAAGCGGGGGACACCTGTATTCTTTCTTCTGATTCTTTATAATTAGTAGAGGGTGTCCACAAAATCGTTTCCAGCGTCTTGGGACATCCCCCCTATGTGAAAGGCGCTATACAAATGTAATGTTGTACACTACTGTTACACAACAGCGATATGCGACTAAGGAGGAGCTGAAACAAGCTGCATCTTACGGAAGATGTTACATCAAACGTGGTGGCGAATCATTATCTGCCAAGAACAACAACAACAACAAATTACATTTACAGAGCGCCTTTCACGTCGGGAGGACGTCCCAAGGCGCTGCACAGGAGGCGTGTGACCCGAGCTGAGAGGGGAGTGTTTGGGAAGGGGTGAAACACGAAGGGGAGGTCGAAAAATTCGGGGTGGAACAAAAGGCACGGTCGAAGAGGAAAGTCTTCAAACCGGCCTTGAAGGAGGAAAGGGAAGAAACGAGACGGAGGGATTGAGGGATGGCATTCCATAGGGTGGGAGCGGAGAAACTGAAGGCCCGGCCTCCGATGGTGGGGCGGTTCGGGCGGGGGGCTTGGAGCAGGCCAGTTCCTGTTGAACGGAGGGTCCGGGTGGGCGTGTAGGGGGAAAGTAGATTGGTTAAATAGGGCGGGGCAAGGCCGTGTAAGGCCTTGTAGGTGAGGACGAGGATCTTGAACTCGATCCTCTGGAGAATGGGGAGCCAATGGAGACGGGCGAGGGTGGGGGTTATATGGTCGCGGAGGCGGGTGCGGGATAATATACGGGCTGCAGAGTTTTGGATGGCCTGCAGCCTGTGAATGGAGAGGCCGACGAGGAGAGAGTTTCCGTAGTCGAGCCTCGAGGTGATGTATGCATGCACGAGTGTTTCGGCAGCGCGGGGGGGTAAGATAGTTGCGGAGCCTGGCAATGTTGCGCAGGTGGAAGTAAGCGGTGCCGGTCAAGGCACGAATGTGGGGGAGGAAAGAAAGTTTTTGATCGAACATGATGCCAAGGTTCCTGATTGGCTTCGTGAGGTGGAGAGTTCAGCCTTGGATGTTGAGGCTGGCAGCCTCAAGAAAATGATGGTACTCACTCACAACCATCATCTGGACAGCTAAATACGGTTAAACACGTGTACTGAATACAATTAAGGACTTCTAAATACAATTATCATTTTTCCACATGTTTCACTGCACTGTTGGTCAGTGCAGTGTACAGGAAAAACACACACACACAAGGGGGAAACAGGTCTTTGTGGACACTGGATGCTTCAGGTCTGATGTATTAAGCAGGTATCAATTTGACTTCGTTGGAAGCACTCTTGCTTTTTGGGTAGAATTTTTGGGGGCAATCCAGTTCTGGAAACGCTGGATTGCCAGAGTGGCTGTCCTTTGTATGAGACTTTAAACTGAAAGCCCAATTTGTAAAGACTTGAGTTCAAGACCTCTCTGTTTATCCTTCCTCTTTCAATGTGGAAATTTGTGTGTACAAACCCTGGTCCAAACCCTAATGTCCACCACACCTGCCTGGCAGCTTAACACACAGGTTTGATTGCTATGTATACATATGTCTGTTGCAAATCAGTCATGGTTACACAATTCCAATTTGAATATCAACTAAGGCTATATTGTTCCCAAATGCAGACTTCCCTTTCCAGCTTTTGTGGTGTTTTCTTGGGTTCTCTCTGTGCAGTAACACACCCTGAGCTTTGTGACCTTCCCTGTGCCCTGCCCAGTTAGATAAACTATGTAATCACCTGTGATGTCTCTTTCTGCAGTTTTCGTGGTGTTGGGAATCTGCATTGCCGTTCAGCTTGGCACCAACCCAGACTGGATGTTCTTCTGTTGCTTTGCTGGAGTCTTCATGTTTTACTGTGCACATTGGCAGACCTACGTCTCTGGGACCCTGCGCTTTGGCATGTGAGTGACCATCTCCCACGGGGGCCAAGGGACAGACTTGTACACAGTATGGTTGCTTTGAGAGTGAATGGGTTAGGGTTGGTGGAGTGTGATCTTGAGCAGATTCAGCAGGTCCTAGGTTTACTTCGCTTTGTGTTGAGTGATAAGCTGGAGGGGCTGTATGACTGGCCTCATGATATCTGGTAAAACATCTGTCAGGTTCCCATTTCTTATGGTTATCCTGTAGCCATCACTAGGCAATGTGTTTGGGTACATATTAACCAAGGGCATGAATGGAATTGAGATCCTGTCTCATTGCCTCTCCCCCCATCCTTTCACACACACACATATCCACACACTCAGTCAAACACACACACACATTCACATACACAGTTAGGCACACACACACACAATTAGGCACACATTTACACACACAAAACTTACGCACACTTGCACACATTCAGACACACACACACACCTAGTGTCAGTGCACATTGAGGAACAGGAAAGCTTTTATACATTTGAATGGTAAATCTGGTTTGACTGTTAATGTTCTAACAGGAGGGAAGGGGTGAGTTATTGTGGAGCCTGGAGGAGTGGGCTCTCCCGCCTGCTCCCCTGATTGAGACAGGGTGAGATGTGGCGGAGGCCCGGCCTTGACGTTTCATGGTGTTCTGCTGCTGGCCTTACTGGTGGCCTTGTACACACAGCACTCCCACTCTCTCTCACGCTCTCTCACGTTCTCGCTCTTAGTCTCTCTATCGCTCCCTCTATCTCTCTACCACTCACTAGCTCTCACTAAATTAATCTCTCTCTCTCACTCAATTATTCTCATGCTCTCTCACTCTCTCTCTCTCTCTCTATCACTCTCTTTATCACTGTTTTACTCACTCCTTCCCTCTCACTCTCGCACTCCCTCTCTCACACCCTCCCTTTCTCACAGAAAACTATCCAACAGATTGAGACTAAATATTTTTAAAATTAACCTTGAAAACAGTTGGCTGGCATTTCAAATCTTTGGTGTTGAAAGGGGATGTAATGTCTTGAGGGGTGTTGTGCTGAAAAAAAGCAACGCCTCTCGTATTTATTTATATTTGACCCCTTCACCTGAATAAATATTAGCAAATTTAGCAAATAAGTTTTGCTAATACTTATTCGCTAATATTAGCAAATAAGTTTCCTAAAGTTGCGATTGACAGATGGTATTGAAAGCTAAAACAGCCGGTGATACTTGCTGAGAAGAGTTGTGTGTTCTGCCTGCTGCAGAACATAACGACTCAGTTGTGGATTTTTCTCTGGCAATATTTAATAGTTACCGTATATCTCCGCGTATAAGGCGCACTTTTTTTCAGGTCGGAAGATCTCGAAAGTTGGGGGTGCGCCCTAAACGCAGGTACAAGAGATTTTGAGCCTCGGAGATACAGTAAACAGGGCAGGCGGCCGGCGCGCTGTCAGCCGGGGTTTGGTCAGTCTCCGGCGGGGGTTGGGGGGAGCGGGTGACGGGGCTTCGGACTCGGCCGCCCGGGCAGCGGCAGCAGCAGCAGCGGACTTCAGTGCCGTGCTTACCTTCTGCCGAACCCAGTCTGTCTGCCTCCCTCCCTGCCGCTCTCTCTCCCTCCCTCTCTCTCTCCCGGCCTGCCGCTCTCCCTCTCTCTCTCCCGGCCTGCCGCTCTCCCTCTCTCTCTCCCGGCCTGCCGCTCTCCCTCTCTCTCTCCCGGCCTGCCGCTCTCCCTCTCTCTCTCCCGGCCTGCCGCTCTCCCTCTCTCCCTCTCTCCCTCTCTCTCTCCCCGGCTGCCGGCCTGCCTCTCTCTCTCTCTCTCTCTCTCTCTCTCTCTCCCTCTCTCTCTCTCTCTCTCCCTGCCGGCCTGCCTCTCTCCCTCTCTCTCTCCCAGGCTGCCGGCCTGCCTCTCTCCCTCTCTCTCTCCCTCCCTCCCTCCCTGGCTGCCGGCCTGTCTCTCTCCCTCTCTCTCTCCCTCCCTGCCTGCGTGCCTGCCTGCCTCTCTCCCTCTTTCTCTCACTGCCTGCCTGCCTGCCTGCTTCCCTCTCTCCCTCTCTCTCTCCCAGGCTGCCGGCCTGCCTCTCTCCCTCTCTCTCTCTCTCTCTCCCAGGCTGCCGGCCTGCCTCTCTCCCTCCCTCCCTCCCTGGCTGCCGGCCTGCCTCTCTCCCTCTCTCTCTCACTGCCTGCCTGCGTGCCTGCCTGCCTCTCTCCCTCTCTCTCTCCCTACCTACCTGTCTCTCCTGTCTCTCCTCCCTTCTGCCGGCAATATCATTGAAAATGCTTCATTTTTTTTCACCAAGAAAAGGTCAAAAGTGGGGGGTGCGCCTTATACGCGGGTGCGCCTTATATGCGGAGATATACGGTAGTTGCTGAGTGGGTGCAGGCTGTGGTCACAGCAGCAGGAAGTGAGCAAAGCTGATCTCTGTAAAGCAAGGCTTCAATGGCGTCAAAGTTGCGATAGTCACAAAAAGGACATTCTGGGGGTGGCGCAAGCTTCTGTTTGGATTCTGACTTCCTGCTAGGCACATTCTTTGGCTTCACGGAAGTTGTTACTAAAATTGACTAAGATCCAAAGAGGAGCCACAGCAGGGAATCTACAGTATTTGCTTTTTAGAAAGCCGTTTGTGAATCAGTTGTAAGAGGGTGATGGTGGAGGGGTCTCTGTGTGATTTCTGGGAGGGCTGGCTTGCCCAGGGTGATAGTGGAGGTGGGCCCTCGTGCTTTACTTACTGTGTGTCACTTTTCTTTCCTGAATCAGATTGGATATGACAGAGGCTCAGATTTGTAGTGTAATGCCACAGATTGTGCCATTATTGTGCGATCACAATATAATTAGATTCAGAACAATTATGGAAAGGGATAAGGAACCCTCAAAGGTGAAGACACTCAACTGGAAGAAGACTAATTTCAGTGAGTTAAAACGGGAACTAGCCGAGGTGGACTGGAAAGAACAATTGGCAAGTAAAACAGCTAATGAGCAGTGGGCAGTCTTCAAGGAAGAGATAGTTTGGGCACGGGTCAAAAACATTCCAACAAAGATAAAATGTCAGGCATCCAGACCTCCTGGATGTCTAGGGCAATTGGGGTTAAAATAAAGCAAAAAAAGGAGGCTTATGACAAGTGTCAGCCCAAGATACAGGTCAACCAAGCAGAATATAGGAAGAGCAGGAGAGAACTGAAAAAGGAAATTAGAGGGGCAAAAAGACTGCATGAGAGACAATTAGCAGGTAACATTAAAGGGAACCCTAAGGTATTTTACAAACATATTAAGAGTAAAAGATTTGTCAAGGGTAGGGTGGGGCCAATTAGGGACCAAGGAGGAAATCTTATTGTAGAGGCAGAGGGCATGCCTGATGCACTGAATGAATACTTTGCCTCTGTCTTCACAAGAGAAGAGGATGCAGCCAATGCTACAATATTGGAGGAGAGGATAGAAGAAATGGATAGGATTAGTATCAACAGAGAGGACGTACTAAAAACGTTGACGGCGCTCAAGATAGATAAGTCACCCGGTCCAGATGGGATGCATCCTAGGTTACTAAGGGAAGTACGGGAGCAAATAGCAGAGACTCTGGCCACAATCTTTCAATCTTCCTTGGACACAGGGGTGGTGCCAGAGGACTGGAGGGTTGCTAATGTTACTCCTCTGTATAAAAAGGGGCAGAAGGACAAACCTGGGAACTACAGGCCAATCAGTCTAACGTCGGTAGTGGGCAAACTTCTAGAGTCTATAATCAGGGACAAGATAGATCTTCACTTAGACAGATATAGGCTAATAAAGGACAGCCAGCATGGATTTGTTAAAGGCAAATCTTGCCTTACAAATCTGCTAGAATTTTTCGATGAGGTAATGGAATGGGTGGACGAGGGTAGCACAGTTGATGTAGTTTACATGGACTTTCAAAAGGCATTTGACAAAGTGACACATGAGAGGCTTATTAGGAAAGTAGAGGCCCACGGCGTTAAAGGGGCAGTGGCAGCATGGATCGACAACTGGCTGCGAGACAGAAAGTAGAGAGTTGTGGTGAGCGGCTGTTTTTCAGACTGGAGGGAAGTGTACAGTGGCGTCCCCCAGGGATCGGTATTGGGACCACTGCTCTTTTTAATATATATTAATGATCTGGACCTGGGTTTAGGGAGCACAGTTTCCAAGTTTGCAGATGATACTAAGTTAGGGAGAATAGTAAATAGTGAGGAGGATAGCAGAGCTGCCAACCAGTACGTTTTTGCTGTATTTAGGACAATAAATTGCAGTAAATAAGCAGTACGATTTTTCTTGTTAAAATAAGTTTTTGGGTAAAATCCGAATTTTGGAAATTCCATTACTCTGTCTGTCTCTCCATCTTTCTCTCTGTGTCTCTGTCTCTCTTTCCGTGTCTCTCCCTCTCTGTCTGTCTGGGTCACTCTCTCTCTCTCTCTCTCTCTCTCTCTCTCTGTCTCTCTCTGTGTCTCTCTCTCTTTCTCTCTCTCTCTCTCTGTTTGAGTCTCTCGCTGTTACAATCTCACTCACAGTCTCTCTGTCTCTGTCTCAGTCTCTTTCTCTCTAACTCTCTCTCCCTGCCTTCAATAGCAGTGCTACCTGCCTTCTGCCATTGCTGCTACACTGTAAATGTTAGCGCTGGGCGCTAGGCTGGGCACAAGGCGTTACTGGGAATTTTTTTCAGATACAGAAACACAGTAGGGACCTCCCTCTTAAACCAATTTTTGCTTAACGAGGGATTTTGAAGTCACATTTTACTTGGCATCTTTTCGCGCTGTAACTTTTTCGTTAAGTACCGGTAAGTTCTGGGGAAAATACTTATTTTTAACTACAAAATACTGTGTTTAGCTTTCAGGAGTACTTTTTTTGTTAAAAACGGTTGGCAACTATGGGATAGTAACCATCTACAAGAAGATATAGATAAAATGGTAAAGTGGGCAGACACATGGCAGATGAAGTTTAATGCAGAGAAGTGTGAGGTGATACATTTTGGAAGAAATGAGGGGAGGCAGTATAGGCTACAGTTTTAAGGGGTGTGAGGGAACAGAAAGACTTGGGATTTGTGTTAGCGACTCTTTGAAAATGGCAGGACAGGTAGACAAAGCCGTTAAGAAGGCATATGGGATACTAGGCTTTATAAATAGGGGCATAGAGTACAAAAGTCAGGAAGTGCTGACTAACCTCTATAAAACTTTGGTTAGGCCTCAGCTGGAGTACTGTGTCCAATTCTGGTCATCACAATATAGAAAGAATGTTAAGCCATTGGAAAGGGTGCAAAGAAGGTTTACTAGGATGGTGCCAGGATTGAGGGACTTCAGTTATGGGGAAAAGCTAGATAGGCTAGGTTTATTCTCTTTAGAACAGAGAAGGTTGAGAGGAGACCTAATAGAGGTTTATAAAATCATGAGTGGATTCGACAGGGTGAATAAGGAAAAACTGTTTCCATTGGTGGGCGAATCTGTGACTCGTGGTCACAGATTTTAAATAGTTTCAAAACGAAGCAGAGTGGAGCTGAGGAGAAATTTTTTCACTCAGCGGGTTGTTCAAATGCATTGCCTGAAAAGGTGGTGGAGGCCGATTCGATAACAGCTTTTAAAAGAGAATTAGATCTTGATTTAGGGAGAACAGGTCTGTTAGGTTATGGGAAATAGCCGGGCAGTGGGATTGAGTTGCTCTTTTCAAAGAGCTGGCACAGACTAGATGGGCCAAATGGCCTCCTTTAGTGCCGTAAAATTCTATGATTCTATGATTGTGACAGTGATTGGTGGCCCTTTCATTGTGGAATATGATGGTAATCAGCCTTTCCCTGCTCTCCAGGTCACTGCCAAACTTTCTGTAGTTTTTGACACTTGCTCTGGCTATGCTCCTGACCCAGACAGTGACTCCAAGAGAGATACACTCACACTTCTCCAACCTGCATTTTCTCTCTACCACCCACCTCCCAACTGCAGAGATTACTGTACAGTATTGTATAAATCCTTCCAGGGATAGCCCCAATTTAGCCATGATTACACAATTCCAAATATTCTGACTGGAGGTGGGACCTTTCCTATTACTATTGTACTAAGCTGCTGAACTAGCCCAGGGTAGAACCTCTACTTGCATTCATATTGAGGGGTAGAGTTCGAAAGGTTTGGGCACAGTGGCTGAAAGCATGGCGACTAATGGTGGTCTGGAGGGTGAGTGGTCAAGGGACAAACAGGAGCCAGAGCTGAGCCATCTGATCAGAGGCAGCAGTGATGTCTGCATAACCTGCCAGAAGCTTAATTGCTTTTTGTGTGAGTTATCTTGGCTGGAACAGGGTGTTCAGTTCACCGGCTCCAAGCTCCTAAGTTTAGCACTGCTCATCTTTCCTGATTCACTGACGTAGGGTGTGAGTTACTGGGAGACACTCCACAACATCAACTCAGCTCAGCTCACTCCAGCAGTTTTAGGTGAAAAGCCTAACTGGTCTTTGGGGAATGTCAGTTGTTTGCCTTCTCAGTGGGGAGAATGGGATTCTTAGATTGTTGAATATTGTCTTAATTCATTCATTGAAACTGTGTCCTAATGGCACTGGGACAAGTGCCGTGACAGTATTACTGTGCGAAGATCTACTGGGTTGACCACATCTATCAATTATTTGGGGGCCACAACATAGAACGTTTTTCATTTAATGTGTTACAGAAGTTGATAGTAAGTGTTTCACATTAGCCAGACAGTCCAAAGATCCCAATGTTAACTTAACATCCTTCAGTGTAACTATTTGTTCCCCTCCCTCTCTTCCTCCACCTCTCTCTCTCTCTCTCTCTCTCTCCTGCATCTATCCACATGCTTGTATTCATCATGGTAACTCCTCACTGTGGCTGTCCAAAAGGTAGGTTACAGAGTTGGGGAGGGGGATAGAGAGAGACAGAGTCACATCTTGGGTTCACTGCATGACTGAATTACATACGCTTGGCTTGCAATGAATTGACCTCCCAGAGTTGCTCTAACAGCCATTGTGCTTCTCTCACCCTGTCAGAGTTGATGTGACTGAAGTACAATTCTTCATAATAATCCTGTTTTTATTGGCTGCCAGTGGAGGAACTGCATTTTGGGAATCTATGGTAATTAATAAAAACTCTTTTATACAGTACCTGCTTTCTTACTTAGGGAAAGGACATGGCAAACATTGGCTGCATGTCTCTGATAAGGGAGAGAGGGAGAGGAAAGTTTATTTGCCTGTGAGGCAACTCCCTGACTTGTGGATTGCAAGCCTCAAAATTGCTCATAAATTACCAATGGAATAGCAACATTGGCCATACAATACATCACTTCACTTTACAATGTATTCTGTGAAGCGCTTTGCAACGTCTCAACAACTTGATAACGTGCTATATCAAATGCAAGGATAATTATTATTAAATTATAAAAGCTTCAGAACCCTCCTGTATTCAGATCCGTTACGGATGTTTGCTGCTATCCTTTCCAGTGATGTGTGGAGATCAGTGATTAGAGTGTCTGAAGCAATTAGTTACTATTAACCTTATTGGGAGCTGCAATGTCCACCTTTGGGGAGCCAGCCATTCATTTTGGGGTTGTTTCCAGATCATTTGGGCTTTAGTATATTGACCAAAGAAGCAGAGCCAGACCTGTAATGATTTGTGCTAAATTCTGTGCTTGCACTCTCCTGCTGCAGTTTGTGTGGGCTGTGAAGGGCTTCGGAGCTGTCTGCCTACAGCACGTAGCATTCAGGCCACATGGCTTTTCTTTGTGATACTTTTGCCATTATTTGGCAATTGGACATTGCAAAAAAATATCCTACCATAATCCTACCACATCATGTGAACAAAAAGTTTATTTTCCTGATAATGAAGGCTGGGGAACAAGTGCACTGCGGACATGATAAGGAGCTCCAAATGTAATTATTATTATGTTAGGGTTTGCATGAGATGCCCAATATGCCAGCTCATTTGGGGGAGCTGGGAAGATACCACAGGACAGGAAGCTGATTTGGAAATGCAAAATTACACCTATGCACCTGTGCCTGGTTGTGTGCACACACACACACACACTCCACCAGGGCCTCAGCACACAGGGTTTGTTTTCCCTGCTTGGCTCTGCCACTCAGTTTGCAATAAGGAAATTGGGTGTTGGAGCAGTTTTCAATAGTTGAGATTACCAAACTTTTCAGCCTCTAACACTGTAACTAGGTTATAGGTTAAATTTATTGCTTAAAATCGTGTGCATTACTGAGTACTTACATGGTGAATGTCAGGTTAGGGCTGGTACTAGCATCATGTTTTGTGCTTTGCTATTTTTCTTCGTCATGAAGATCCCAGTTTTGGAAATCCAGGTGAAGATTGTGCCGGCGCTCTTTGTATTAGCAGGAGCTATTTTCTCCTGCACCAACTACTTCCGAGTCATCTTCACTGGTGGTATTGGCAAAAATGGTTCCACCATAGCAGTAAGTTACACATCTTCTCTGTTTCCACCTGAATGCATAGCTTCAAACCCACCCACTGTGCCAATACACCACAAGCAGGTTGCTCAAACTCTGCTCTCAGTGATGCAGTTTGCTTGGCCCATGATTATCAGTATTGTGAGGAGGGGAGGAGAAGAGGGATTTTGTGTTTCTTTACAAATGTTTTAATGGTTTAAGCTAATTGAAGATTTATTGAAGTGTACTATAATTTGACTTAATTCATTCCAATTGACAGTGCAGTAGATAGACAAAAACTCTGTAACATCTGAGACACTTGTATGAATTAACCAGAAATAGATCAGGTGATATTTAAATTCAAATGTCATTCACTCATTCTGCTGTGTGTTTAAGGTCAGTCTGTAGCTGTGATTTATTGGGTGGCTGTGAGTCATTTACGGGCATTGTTGCTCATGATGTGATTCTTTTTACAGGGAACGAGTGTGCTTTCTCCTTTCTTCCACATAGGCACTGTAATCACACTGGCAATAATGATCTACAAAAAATCTACCAGCCAACTATTTGAGAATAATCCCTGCCTCTACATTCTTGCGTTTGGCCTTGTTTCTGCAAAGATAACCAACAAATTAGTGGTATGTACCTTCACTCTTATATCTGCAACTCGAGAGACAGTTGTTGGAGCTCATAGAATGTTGCCTTAAGATATTCTGTCATTTTTATGAGCAATTAACATGAAATTGTTGGTGCGTGGCCTACTTTCCTCCGCAGGAATGATTTGAGAACCGGGGAACTGTGGCTAATTCACTACATAAAATACATAACAATTTCCAACAAACTAGATCAGAGGTTGATGCTTGTAAATGTCACAGGGACAAGGGCAGACAGAAGGAGAGTGGACATTCTGTTCTTTTTGAAAAATGTCATGTCCCAGATCTCCTGCCCTCCCTCCACCCCATCCTGAGCCTGAGTCCACCAAAGAGACGGAGATGTCATCTTAGCTGAGCTGAGCTTCAGTCGCGATGTCGCTACCCCCCCCACCACCACCACCAAGGGTCGGGAGGACCAGTTGGTGGCTAATTGGGTCGCAGCAAAAAGGTTGGGATCCACTGGTTTAGACAGAACAATATTGGGGGAGGGATTGCTGTCGCTAATAACAGATAAAGCTTTCTGTCTGTGAGGCACCTCCCTGATTTGTGGATTCCAAGCCTCAAAATTGCCCATAAATTGTTAATGGTATAGTAAGATTGTAAAAGCTTCAAAACATTCCAGTGTGTAGACTTGTCACTGTACCTTACAGTAAATCATCGAAGCACTTTGAGATATTTGGAACACTTGATAAGATGAGGTGTCAAAGGCAAGGATCATTATTGTCTCCTTTCTGCAGCTGGTGTGTGTAGGTGTTAGCTGTGTTTAGAAGTGCCTGAGTTTGCTGTGGGAAGTCGAGGTTTTCATAACCAGGAGATTTAATAAAAATGTTTTATGAAGCACAGGTACCCCTCCCCAACCATGGGGGATACGTTCCTGAAACCCCCCTGGTTAGTAAACCCACGGTTGGCAAATACAAGGCCTTATGGGAAACATGGGGTTAGGGGGAGGAAGTTGCTTGTTCTTTTACTTTTAAACACAAAAAAACACAATAACCCAACAAAAACAATAAATGTTCAAATAACACAATCAAAAAGAATATAATAAACAATAAATTCATGTTATTTACCATAATCCTAAGAGAGAAGCGACATCGTGGCTGGTTGATGCAACTGGGACAAAAGCTTGTGTTATTGTTAAAACCCATGGATACGCAAAATTCACTGCCGCGGTTGGCAAAGTTGTCGCAGAGAGGAAACCGTGGATACGTGAAATCTGCGGTTGCCAAGACCACGGTTGGGGCGGGATGCCTGTATAATGGAATATTGCAAAACCTTGGCAATCCATCAAGTTTGTGCATTGATTATTAGGACTGCGACTGTGAGGGACAAATTGTGGTGAACATTCTATGTTCTGGTTTCAGGTTGCTCACATGACGAAGAGTGAGATGCATTTGCAGGACACGGCATTTATCGGCCCAGGGCTCCTATTCCTAGACCAATACTTCAATAGTTTTATAAATGAGTATTTGGTGCTCTGGATTGCTTTGGTAAGTGCAGTAGCAAGACATCAACAATAATTTGTATTTATATAGCGCCCTGCAAGTAGGGACCGTCTTTGAACGCTTAATATGAGCTTGAATGGTGTTTGAACTTCACGGATGTTAATGATAATAATCCTTGCATTTTATATACCGCTTGCGAGGCAAGCGCTCTAAAACTGAGATACAGGACTCCATTGTAGCTGTTATAGTCTTATAACAGAATGAGGCGAGCGGATATTAAGCACGCTATTTCATAGCAGTTATAATATTGCGAAACAAAACTTAGCGTGGGTAATTATTTGCAGAACATCACTGAGTCAGACAGAGTCTTGCCTGCTCACTCAGGTGGATGATAAGAATCCTATTGGACTGCTTGAAAAGAGAAGGGAGATTCTTCTGATTTCCAGGCCGATAATCTCCAAGATAAGCAAAAACACAAAATCCCTGAAATATGATTGGTTGGTTAATTCATGTTTGTGGGATATTTCGGGCAAATTGGCTGACCTATTTGCCTACTAAATAAATAATCACTAACACTAACAAGTATCAGTAATATCCTTTGAAGAACAGTAACATCATGTGAAAGTGTTTTGCAGGATTTTACTTTTAGTAGTAATAATTGTGGACGTGTCAGCCAATTTGCACACAGCAATGTTCCACAAACAGCCATGATGAAGTCTGTAGGAAGAATGCCCAGAATGGAAATCATTTGGCCCGTTGTCTGTTTCACTTCTACATTGGCTTTTGTTCTATTAATCCCCCTTGTCAGCTCTTACTCCAAAACATTTTTGGAGTTAGAGCTGACAAGGGGGATTTTATGCTTTTTACTGTTCAAGTAGTTACAGTAAAAGCCCGTTTATCCAGCACCCTCGGGACCTGGCCAATGCTGGTTAAAGCACTTGCCGGATATTTGACCGAAAATGCAAAAAGAAAGTTGTTTTAATTAATGCATTTTTCCGGATAAATTCCGGTTAATCGAATGGGGAGCTTTTTTTTGCAATGCCGGTTATATGGAAGTTACGGTTGATTGGTTGCCAGATAAACGGGCTTTTACTGTACCCAGTTTCTTTTTGAATGATTTTATTCATGGTCCAGGCGGACGGCGAGGACAAGGAGCAGTTGCTGAACTATTGTTGATTGCTATTGTTTTTGTTGTTTATTGTTGACTTTGTTGTTTATTGTCGTTGTTTGATTTCCCCCCCTTTGCCCCCTGCCCTTCCCCCCTTTTCTTCCCTCACTCCCTTTCCCCCTCTTTCTCTCCCCCCTTTCCCCCTTCCCTCTCTCTTCCCCCTTACCCTCCCTTCTCCCTGATTTTAAGCCCCCCCCACCTTTCCCTCCCTCTCCCCCCTTATCCTCTTTTCACCTTTTCTCCCTGGCCCCATTTCCACGACTGTTTGTGGGACACTGCTGTGCGCAATTTGGCTGCCGCAATTTGGCTGCCGCATTTCTCCCACAAATATACAGTAAATTTTCCTACTTTCCGCAACCACAACCCCTCCCCCCCTGCTCTGGTCCCTACCTCTTTTCCCCCCTTTCTTCCCTCTTGTCTTCTCCCTCCTCCCCTGCTCTGGTCGCAACCTTGGTACGTTGTTGTATTCTGTGAAGCGCTTTGAGACGTCGATAAAATGTAAGGATTATTATTATATTATTATTCATCCAGACAAATAGCTACTTGTGCTAATGAATTCTTAATCCAGATAACCTTCTGAAAGAAGAAACATTTGCTGTAAAACTCCCTTGTTAACAATCAAGACTATATCCACCAAATTATTATTTTGTTTTTCTTGAGAGATTATTATCAGGTGTGTGGAATAGGGAAACTTGCCCAAAGTTTCACTCTGGATGGAGTCAAACCCAGGTCTCTCGTTTGTAAGGCAAGTGGTCTAACCACTGAGCTACAGGACTCCATAAATGGAGGCAAGATTGGAGAAGGCTCCCCAAGCTACAGGGAAATTCTTTGCAGATCTTAAGAATCTCAACAACTCCCTTCCCCTAAACCCCTGTGTCCTGATAGATATGGAAATTCAACAAAATTGCATTTATGCAGCATCTTTCACGTTGGGAGGACGTCCCAAGGTCCTGGATAGTTAAAGGTTTGCACAAGAGGTGGAGGTTTGATTTGGAGGGGGGTGTGGGGGCCAAGTGGGCTGGGAGTGAGTTACATAACCAAAGGCAAGACTTGAGATAGGCCTTGAAGGAGCCAAGGGAAATTCTTGTAATACCAACTCCAAATAAAAATGGCAGAGGACAGGGATTGGGTTGCACAGACTTCGGGGAGTGAGATTATTGCGAATGCAATGTGAAAAGTTAAGAAGCAGATCCATGGCTTCCTTGTAGAACCATTGAGGTTTGTGTTAGCAGATCATGGGTCAGTATATTCCTCCAGTGAGTAAGAAACACACTGTAAGCAGTCCTAACTCTTGCTACTTTTGCTCCACAGATCTGGTCACTGTTTGATTTAATCCGATACTCTGTTGGTGTTTGCAACCAGATTGCCTCCCACCTTCACATTAACGTCTTCAAAATCACTCCTCCAACATCACCAGTGACTCAGCCAGACCACAACCATCACCAGTGATCACCACCTGTTCATAAATGGAAGGAGACTCTAGAACATAGCTGAGGGAATGTACATAAAGAGAAAATCTGAACAAATTCTTAATTTATAGTTGAAATCATTGTTCTGTGCAATTTTTTATTTAAAGCCTGAGTTTCTGAATGAAGACTAACACTCCTAAACTAGCATATTATGATGGGAGGAGCTCAATCTACCCCCTACGTGCATGCTTACCTGTAACATGGCCTCAAAGCCACTTCCAACACAGCTCAAAGGAAATGTGTTCCCTGACGAAGTCAATGTGGGAAGAATAATCATCTGCTCAATACCTATTGTGGATTAACTCCAATACCTGATGTAGTTATGAAAAGGTATGTTTGGTCCACATTGTGCTTGGAATTTTTGTCTAGTCCAGCAGGATACACACGCTGGAGGTTTCAGGATGTCTGTGCTTTTGTTTGCCAGTATCGAAGGGTTTGGAAACGACCACCTTGGAAGAGCTAGAAGCCTGGAGAATGGCTACTCCACCTGAAACTAACTGTAGCCACACAATACAATACAACACATCACGATTCTCAGTAGCATAAACAAGATATTTTTGACTGTTTTAAGTTTCCGTGTCTTTTTAGGATTTGAAAAAGTATAACTGGAGCAGTGGCACATGTTGTGGGTTGTGCCCTGAGCCAGTTTGTTAGTATATATTCTGCAGCCCATTAGAGCAGTGGAACTGTGTTCTATACAGGAGTGTATGCTTTAAAGGGAACTGGAAAGGTTTGTATTGGTCTGTTGTGTTTAAGGGCAACGCCTTTTGATGTGCTTCATCCCCTGCGTGTGATGGAGCAAAGTGGCCACCATCAAATAATGTCAATTTCAATAATATGAATGTGGAGGATCTGCGATGTGTCCAAAGTTCAGTCCCTGGAGTTGAAGCCAAACCACTGACGGGTGGCTGCAGCTGTCTGGAGGACAGCTACCTCCACTTTGTTATCGCTTCTGAGCTGAGAAATATTCCAAAGCAAGACCGTAATCACGATATGTTTGTGACCAGTTTCCAAACCCATGCTGCTACATAGGTGCTATTAAACAATAATAAAAAAAATTCAATTGTAAACCTGCACTGAGCAATAATACATTAACAATTGCCCACTTTGCGAATGACTTTGAACCAAGAACATTTTCCGTGTATTAGGCTTGAAACCCCTGCTTCTATGTCTTTAACGTGCATTGCAACCTCAAATAACTACAGTACACAGTCCCTGGAAGTTGAATGGCTCATAATTAGGAATAAATGTAAAGATTTACTCTATCTTTACAGATAACTGCGCTATCAAACATTAATGTCTATTAGTCAAAAATGTAATTCAACCAATGAGAAACGGAAGGGACTTGGTGCGTGAATAAATGCCACTCAGGACATGCAGTGTTGGCCAATCGTGGTGTGTTCTACCATCTACCTCATAGGCTGTTGTCATTCCTCAAATGGACGAGTCGAGCACCTGACCCTGTGGGAGGTTGTACGAGGGGAATGAGGTGCCCTGTCACCATCTAATTTGAACTTCAGTACAAAGCTCTTTTGTATGTTGGTCACATGAGTCCATCTATAACGTGGGCAGCACAGTGGCTGTGCATCTTTTGCTAGATTTAAGATTGAGAATCGTTGGAAATGGATTAAAATAATAATAATCCAGACGAGTTTTTGAATTGCCAGTGCCCACTCCTATTGTTACAAATATCTCTCCCTGGCCCCTTCAGCTGACTTATATTGCTACTGCAAGTTTTAAGTGGCCATTGTAAAATACTGCACAATGAATCTTTCTAGTTGCCGACGCAGAGAAGGATATTTGTAACTGAGAGAATGGTATAGGGTGAAAAATGATTTGAAATGTACTGATGAGGCCTTCAGATAAAATATTGCTTTCAACTGTATTGCACTGTAAAACACCGATAGAACCATAGTCATGATCCACAGAGAAGCAAAATTGGGGGAACTGGATTTGCTTAGGTCTGACTAAATAGTGATTTGACTCAATGGTGTTTGGTAATAAACCTCATACACTGGAGCACTGCTGTCATGAAACGCACTCCATTGACTAAATCATCAGTTATGTTTAAGTAATATGTGTCTTGGAAATGGGAGAAAACATTCCCCTCATTTATTGGTTTAAAAAAAGTATGTTTAATGTATGGGAATGTTTAGAGCAGGGTAAATGTCCTGTATTGTTTGTTTCAATAGCAATGGAAAGATTCTCACTGTTTGTGTAATGGTTGCCTGCTATTGGTCCTTATCGACCTGTTATAAAATGCGGTGTGATTTGGTGCCACTACCACCAGTCAGTCTAAATTGTTCCTGTGTGCTGATAACCTGTAGGCTAGGATAGAGAAGCAGTGCTATAAAGTTAGCCTGCTCCTATCTGTAAGTTGCTCTTGTTCATCAGGAGCTTTACCATATAGTGACCTTATGTATGATTTTGTCTTCTGCTATGGAGATCCTGGATAACTGGACAAGGTAAAGTGGCAATACACAGAACATCACCAATACATATCTAAGGAAACCTTTTCATATTATTGCTTTGCACTAGGGAGCTTTGATTTGTTCAGAAACATGGTAACTTGAGATACGATCAGCAGTGAATGAGGGTGGAATATGCATTTGTATTTCTGCATTTTAATTTGAAGTTTGATATACAGTTCAGCTGGCAAAGCTGTACCCTTGGATTCACAAACCAGTGGCTAATATTTCTTATTTTGATCAATGTGTATTTACCATTATATTCTTTTTGCCTAAATGTGAAACTCCTTTCTTGTACCCATACTACTTTCAGTATTTTGAACAGTGCAGGGCTGTAGTTGAATGAACCAAATGGGTGTTGTTGGTACTTGGTATGCACTCTGTGTTGTAGTCATTTTGAAAGGTCCCACATTTGGCCTATAAATTTTCAGACACTCCACTTCTTGTCTTGCAATGCAGACTGAGTAATCATGCACCAGTTTATTACCTCCCCCTGAACCTCAGCACGAACAGTTCACATCTCATTGAAAATGACAAAACTATGCAAATCTGAAACTTGTGCACTGCCTGAATTGGCTCAAATTCCTTCACTATTTACAGTGAGTTGGGGCTCGGTGAAAAATAAAAAAAAAGCCACAGATGTATTTATGAATAAATAATTTAGTGTTTTTTATAACCTCACTTCCCTTATATTTACAGAACTTGGTTGGACTTGCATTTCTGCAGTTTTGTTAAGTTTTGATAAGTTTGCAGCAATTGGTCTTTCAGTAAATTATTACTTAAGAGTTTTCAGTGATTACTTGTCAATCTGAAGTTGCACCTGGATCAGAGGCCAGCTGCAGTCCTGCCTGAAACCAGTTTTCCAAAAAGCCAGACAATGAGAATGAACCAAAGTGCTGCTTTCTGCCACCTTTTCATGTGCTCTTACTGCACAAAGTTTTGACATTTTTTGTCACCAGTGAACATTCATCCTCTTGTGTAACTGGGTTTAACTGACTGGACTCCTGTGTCAGCGCCTTTCACTTTGGCAACGGGATGAAATGTTTGATGAGAGCAATGAAGATTTCATTTGTCCTTTTTTTTGCACAAATATACATTTCTTTATGTACAAACATTCAAATGACTTTCACCTATTTTTGCCTTTTAGTGTAACCAAAACTCTGAATCTTTATGCATACTTGTAATTTTCTGTTGCATTTAATTTTAAATAAAAAAAACCTAAACGCTGGTGTAAATAAAGATTGCTCTATTCACTATAAAATGCCTCTAGGTTGCAGTCTAATTCTGTTTATTGCTTATTTCCACCTACTTAATCTTGAGAGCTACCTGGACAGATTTAATTTTATGAATTCTGATGAATCTTTTTATTCCAAAGCCCTTATTTTGAATAAAGTTCTACTGGTTTCCCAGAATATACAGGACTTGGGAAGCTTGTTCTGTACTATACTATTCCAATGTGCAAAACAATTTAGTGGTAGGTACCCCACCCCAACCACGAAATCCATGCATCCACGGTTTGCTAAATGCGACAACCCTTTGTGCATCCGCGGTTTAAATCCGTGGGTTTAAATTTTCAAGTTTAGCGTAACGTAGAGCATTAGGACCCAGTTGCTATGTCACAATCAACCAGCGTGATGTCGCTTGTCTCTTAGGATTAAGGTAACTCTCCGTTGATTTCTCTCTCTCTTGTGTCTGTGTCTGTCTGCAGATGCTGGCAGCCAATGCTCCCGAACTTACTCTCCCTATCAGCATTTCACCCACCACACCACCTTCTGCACCCCCCCACCCCCAGTGTCACCCACCACACCACCTTCTGCACCCCCCCACCCCCAGTGTCACCCACCACACCACCTTCTGCACCCCCCCACCCCCAACTCTCCGTGTCACCTAACTTTTCTTGATTTCTCTCTGTGTGTAGATCAGTCAGTCAGACAGCCTTGTAGATTGCTGCAGATCCTGGCAGCCAATGCTCCCAAACTTACTCCCCATATTCCCACGTCACCCACACCACCTTCTGCACACCCTGCCCCCACCCCCACCCTCCATGTCACCCACACCCCCCATCCACCCACACCACCTTCTCCCCCCCCCGCCCACCTCCGTGTCACTCACCATGATTTCTCTGTGTAGACCAGGCAGTCAGGCAGCCTCGCGGATTGCTGCAGATGCGCCCAAACGTACTCTCCCTATCCCCATGTATGTTATAACTTTTTTTTGTGTTTAGTTCTACGAAATGCAAACTTACTTCCCCTAACCCCATGATTCCCTGGGCCCTGCATTTTCCAACCACGATTTTACTAACCATAGAGGTTTAGAGGAACGTATTCCCCGCAGTTGGCGAGGGATACCTGTACAAGGTTAATTACAAATGAAGTGAATGTTATGTGTGGGGAGGGGAGAGTGTGCAGGGCTGTGGTAGATTGTTTGGCTATCTCAGGCTGGTTCATGATCCACATCAGTTCTCCCAAGGCACTATTGATGATAGATCAAATAGCCTGGCTTGTGAGTAGTATTGGAGGGCCAGTTACTGAGGGCCAGGGATTCTTTCCAATTGGCTCCTCTTTGCAAGACAAAGCCCCAAAGGCCAGAGTGACCAACCAGCAGAAACTTTACCGGATACCAGATGTGCAAAAGTCAGGAAGTTCTTAAAACTTTGGTTAGGCCTCAGCTAGAGTATTGTGTACAGTTCTGGTCACCACACTTTAGGAAGGATGTTAAGGCATTGGAAAGGGTGCAGAGATTTACCAGGATGGTACCAGGAATGAGGGACTTCAGCTGTGAGGAAAGGCTAGAGAGACTAGGATTATTCTCATTGGAACAGAGAAGGTTGCAAGGAGACCTAATAGAGATTGTTAAGATGTTGAGGGAATTCGACAGAGTAGATAGGGAAAAACTTTCCACTGGTGGGTGTATCAGTGACTCGTGGTCACAGATTTAAAATAGTTTCAAAAAGCAGAGGGGAGATGAGAATTTTTTTCACCCAGCAAGTTGTTTGAATCTGGAATGCATTGCCTGAAAAGGTGGTGGAGGCTCATTCGATAACAACTTTTAAAAGAGAGGTGGACATTTATTTGGGGAGGATGGGTTTGCGAGGTTGAGAGAGCTGGGGAGTGGGATTGAGTTGCTCTTTTTAAAGAGCTGACAGACTTGATGGGCTGAATGGCCTCCTTTTGTGCCATATGATTCTATGATAAGCTGTGGATTCAAACAATTGGACTCCAGCAACCACACAATCACTGACATTCTCAAGCCATTCTGTCTAATAATTTCTGGAATTGGGTGAGGAGGGTGCATCTCTGGGGATGTCCAATTATTTTATGCACGATTTTGCAATTAATTCTGACCCTTGATTTTGTCAATCAATGGTAGGATTTTTACCAGTGCAGATTTCTGTGAGGAAACATGGTGTTCATTACTGACAAGAAGCATTGTTCCCATGTAAATAGAAATATTTTACACCCACGTTGGAAAGTCCCAGATCTTTCTACAACCCACTGGCACAGTCATAGTGCTACTCTATGTTCTCTGTTACTCAGGAATCATTGAATCAACTTTTGTGATTATTCATGTTACCCACAATATACTGACATTCTTATAGTCATTTTGTGCTTTATAATTCTGCAAAAATTGAGTTCTAGGTTTTATATACAGGACAATTCCATTAAGTATACAGGTCATTTGTATAACTTGAACACTGCTGCAGTTGATGTATCCAGTGAAAAATACACTACATTGTACAAGATGCAGTGGAGAATTCAGAGCTGGAGAGGGTCATTTCAAACTGGGTAACAGAAAGCTCTACACCGAGGATAATTAATCTGGAAGGCTGATTCAGACCAGGAACGACCTAGTATCAGAAAAGAGTACAAAAGGTTGAAATCCAATGGACCTTCAATTCTAGTAGAGCCATACAACGACTATCCTAGATCTAAGTGCATTGCGATTAATGTTAAGTACCTAGAGTTATTCATAAGGAATTTACCTTCATCCATCAAGTTTCAGTGGCAGAAACCAAAACAAGTCAACTAAACCCTAACTGATATGCTTTGGAATGGCTCCTTATCTTCAAACTGGAAATCAAGTTGTCTCTTATTCTTGGTTGAGAATCTGAAGTATGTCCCACATGTCACACAGTGAGTTGTTGGAATCTGGAATGCATTGCCTGAAAGGGTGGTGGAAGCCGATTCGATAACAACTTTTAAGAGAGAAACAGATACTTGTTTGGGGAGGACAGGTTTGCAGGGCTATGTGGAGAGAGTAGTGGAGTGGGTTTGATTTGGATAGCTCTTTTCAAAGAGCCGGCAAAGGCACAAGGGGCCAAAAAGCTTCTATCCTGTATATTTTATATAAATATATCATTGCTGTGGCTTATGGAAGCCCTACCTCACTGAATGAAAACAATGTATTGTGAAGCATTTTATTTTTGATAACTGGTTCACTAACAATGTAACAATGAGACCCATAGAAGATTAACATTACATGTAAAGAATAAATATGTCACATTCAAAACCATTAACATTTGAATAACTTATTGTTATTTTAATAATATAATAATAAATGAGTTGACTATTGCAATATGTCTGGTAACAGACAGCTCTTGTGGAGGCAACCACTCCAAATGTGTATCTATTAAACCAGGTCACATGAGCATTGACTGTAAAGACTTCCGTACTGTGGCCATCTCCTGCTGTTGCTGCATTGTGGAAGAGAAATAAATCATAGATTATAAGAGACAAAAATGTAACTGATTTTTCCTGTTTCTCAAGAAACAACAATTGTAAATCATGGATCTCTTTAAGACACGGATATATCTGCAATGAGGACTCACTCTTCCCCCTCAACCTCTCTAGTTTGGATACTGTTAAGACCAAATCATCCTCCTTGATCACCTCTACTTATCCACCTATATGGGACTACACTCTTCTGGTTTCAACCCGACTTGATCCATTACCTCAACTTTGTCTCCAATAGTTTCTCCTGCCTTCGCACGTTCACCTGTGGAATACCTCAGAGCTCTATCTTCAACCCCTTGCTTTTCCTCACTTACATACTCTCTTGGTGATATCATCTGCCTGCACATCCACATCACCCAATTTTACTGGGAGACACCATCCACATCAAGCTAATTTCTTGGGACAGTAAAAGCCCGATTATCCGGCACCCAATCAAACGTAACTTTCATATAATCGGCACGCAAAAAAATAGGTCCACATTCGATTAACCCAAACTTATCCGGAAAAATGCTTTTTGTTTCGTGTGTTTTCGGCCGAATATCTGGCTGGTGCTTTAACCAGCATTGGCCTGGTCCCGAAGGTGCCGGATAAACGGGCTTTTACTGTACTCACCTCCATATGTGATCTCCCTTCTTTCTGTTCTACCCCTCTGCTTGCTTAACTTGGAGCATTAACCTACCAAAAGGCGTTATTATATACGTGCATTATTACTTACAGTATCCATTAAAATTCTCTTCTGAAAGAGGGCCATTTCCTTGCGGAGCTCACTCTGTACAGCCGACTGTTGCTCCAAGTGACTCTTCTCCAGTTCCTCCAAACTCTGCAAAAAAAGGCAGGACCAGAATTCTTCACCTTGTCAGGACCATAACAATACATTTACCTATGATGCCAATATAGCTGCCTGACGTCTGCCAACAGTCTACACTTGATAAAGAGTTTTTTGAGGACATACCTAGCTGGTTAGATAGGGGGGAATCAGTAGATGTAGTGTAGATGTAGTGTATTTAGATTTTCAAAAGGCATTCGATAAGATGCTACATAAAAGGCTGATTCACAAGATTAGGGCCCATGGAATTAAAGGCAATAAACTAGCGTGATTTGAAGAGTGGGTAATGGGAAGAAACTGGAGAGTAGGGATAAACGGGTCCTTCTCAGATTGGCAGGATGTGATTAGTGGAGTGCTACAAAGATCAGTGCTTGGGCCAATTTACAATCTATATCCATGATTTAGACGAGGACATCGAACTTAAAATATCTAAATTTGCGGATGATACTAAACGAGGAGGGAGAGTAAATACTGAGGATGACACAAAAAAGTGCAACTGGATATAGATTGGTATGTGAGTGGGCAAGAAGGTGGCAGATGAATTATAATGTAGGGAAGTGTGAAGTTATTCACCTAGGTAGTAAAAACAGAAAAGCAGATTATTTTCTAGAAAGGGAGATACGAGATAATGTTAGCGTTCAGAGGGACTTGGATGTCCTTGTACACCAGTCACAAAGAGTTAGTTTGCAGGTACAACAAGCAATTAGGAAAGCTAACGGTATGTTGGTGTTCATTACAAAAGGGTTAGAATATAAGAGTGGGGAAGTCCACTCTTGCGCTCTTGCTGCAACTGTATAGGGCCGTGGTGAGACTGCACTTAAGAGTATTGCGTGCACTTTTGGTCTCCTTATTTAAGAAAGGACATACTGTACTCGCCTTAGAGGGGGTACAATGTAGATTCACTAGGTGGTTCCTGGGATGAGGGAGATGATTTATGAGGATGGGTTGAGTAATCTAGGTCTATATTCTCTAGAATATAGAAGAATTGGAGGTGATCTTATAGAAACCTATAAGATTATTAAGGGGCATGACAGAGTAGATAGTGGGAGACTATTTCCCCTGGTTGGAGAAACTATAACCAGGGGTCATAGTCTTAAGATTAGGGGTCAGGCCTTTCGCAGAGTTGAAGAAAAACTTCTTCACTCAGAGGGTAGTGAATTTATGGAATTCTCTACCCCAAAGGGCTGTAGATGCTCAGTCCTTGAACATATTCAAGACTGAGATTGATGGATTTCTTATGGATAAAGGGATTAAGGGATATGGAGATAAGGCGGGTAGGTGGAGTTAGGTTAGAAGATCAGCCATGATCTTATTGAATGGCGGAGCAGACTCGAGGGGCCAAATGGCCTACTCCTGCTCCTAATTCTTATGTTCTTATAGTAATCATTATTATTATAAATATTAATAATCCTTCCATTTCATATAGCATTTTATCATGTCTTTGGGATGTCTCAAAGCGTTTCACAGAATATACTGTAAAGTGAATTGACTACTTTTTGGGTGAAATGCAGCAACGGGAGCCATGTTCCTCAGCAACCACTTTTTTTTAACCTTTAGTTTCTTCTTAGTAACAAATCATCAGTAAATGACAGGCTAATGGAAGATGGCAAGATATATTCGATTTTAAAGCTAATGTAATTGTAATAATTGTCAAATGTTAGAGCTATTGACAAATAACTGGAATAAAATGTTCTATTAGTTTTTCAAGTAATTCTAAGGAAGTGAACACATTTTTTGTTGTAGGTTTTCGCATAGTTACACAAAAGCCATTGCACTTTTACTATCAACAAATGGCAAAATAATGCAGATGCTGGAAATCTGAAATAAAAATAGAAGTCGTTAGGAACACTTCAGCATTGATAGAGAGGAAAGTGATGTAAGATCATTGACCTGAAACGATACCTCACTTTACTCTCTCCATAGATACTGAGCTGTTCTGGTGATGACAGTTTTTATTACACCTTTTGTATTGCTTGGTTGTTGAGCCTTTATATTACCTTTAGAAACTGATCAAAGAGCTGCTTAATACTCTTCAGTCTTTGACCTTGGACCACTCTCAGCTGTTGGAAGATCTTCTGCTGCTGCCTGAACAAGTTCTGCCAGAGCAATAAATAGGAAGAAAGCATTTTTTTCAGGTGTGTAAAGAACTTGCCCCTTCCCTCCAAGTGATCTTCCTCAGAAACTTCAAAGAATGTCAAATAACCTTTCCCCCACCCTACCTCCCGCGCCTCCCCCATCACAATCATAACTCCAGACACCCCTTACCTCTCTGGTGTTTTGTTTATTCTATCTCCATTAAACACCTCTTCTCTCCAGTTTTGTTTAAACCCATCCCCTTCTGTTTCTCCCATCAGTTAACACACTCTTTTTTCAACTTTTCAACTCACATTCAGAGGCTGATCTTTCAATCTATGGTCTCCTGCGCGGTTCCAGTGTCTCACAACAAAAACTTGAGGAACAGCACCTCATCTTTCTGTTGGTCTCAACATCGATTTCAGCCATTTCAGGCCATAAGAGTCTCCCTCCACCTCCCCCCACCTCCACTAAACACCTCTTCTCTCCAGTTTTGTTTAAACCCATCCCCTTCTGTTTCTCCCATCAGTCAATACACTCTTTTTTCCTTTTCCTTTGTCTTCTTTGTGTCCTTTGCCTTCCATGTCCTACCTCTCCCCCCTTTAACATTTTTAAAAAACCTCTCCCTCCAAACAAGCCCCAGTCCTGACGAAGGGTTGTAGACCCGAAACGTTGACTCTTTTTCCTTTCTCCATGGATGCTGCCTGACCTGTTGAGTTTCCCCAGCAACTTCTGTTTTTGTTTCAGATTCCCAACATCTGTAGTACTTTGTGTTATGTCAGATAACCTGTTGCTGCCCAGGTCTCTACAGTTTAATTCGGTGCTTATCAGTTGAATTTCTGACCGCACAGAAGCTTGATAGAACATTCTTCATTTGCCAGAAGCTTGATATAACAACAACTTATATATCGCGCCCTCCATGCCAGGTGGCTTCTCAGATCACTTAAAAATGGTGAAGCCCAAGGCTGAGCCAGGGGGAGGAGGAAGGTGACCGTAAGCACGATCGAAGAGAAAGGGATTTAATCACTAGAGTGGGGATCTTGAAGTTGATCCTCTGTGACAGGAAGCCAGTAGAGTTTGGCAAAGACTAGGATAATCAGGGTATGGAGTTTGGTGCAGCATAGTTTGGGATGAGTTGAACTCTTTGAATGATGGAGGAGGGGAGACTGGAGAGGAGGATAGTAACAGTACATGAATAACTGGGTGGATGTGATAAAACAAACATTTGCAGAAATATAGTGCTAGCAGTTTGTGAGGTAGGACTCGAATCAAGCAATGCAGTGCCACTGAGGTAAATGATGGTGGACAGGCAGTGGAGGAGGATGGTGCGGTCAATTGCGGTGGAGAGCTCCTTCCCCAGGATGATGAGGAGGCAGAGGGAGCCTTGGTCACAGATAGAGAGGATATTGTTGATGACTTTTAAATTGCAGTCTCTGTACTGTGGTCAGGGCAGAAGCCGGACAGGAGGGTTCAAGTAGGGTGTGAAGGGAGAGGTGTGCACGAAGTTGGTTGGCAACAATGAGTTTCAGAGCTTTTGCAAGGAAGGGCAGGTTTGAGATAATAATAATAATCCTTGCATTTAATATAGCGCTTTCCACATCTTATCAACGTCCCAAAGCACTTCACAGAATATACTGTAAAGGTAATAGACTGTATATATTTGTGGGCGAATCGTGGCAGCCAATTACGCACAGCAGTGACCCACACACAGTCATGGATTGAAATGACCAATTTTATTATTGTGTTTTTTTTGGAGGGATTATTATTAGGCGTGTGGAGTAAGGAAACTTGCCCAAGGTTTTGCCTTGACCTGCCTGGATTCGAACAATAGGTCTCCCAAGCTTGCAAGACAAGTGCTCTAACCACTGAGCCACAGGAGCTCCACAGGAGATAGGGCGTAGTGGCCAAGATTGGAGGGGTTGAGGGTAAATTTTTTAAGAAGAGGGGTTATGACAGAGGTTTTGAGGGGGAATGAGACTGATTCTGTGGAGAGGGACTGGTTAATAGTGTCTGCCAGCAGTGGGCAGAGGAGGGGGAGCTGGGTGATCAGCAGTTGGATGGGGAGGGGGTTGAGGCAGCAGGTGGTGGGTTTCATTATGGGAATGGTGGATGAGAGGGAGGAAGGAGAGGTGGGGGTAAATATATGTAGGATGATAGGAACTGTGGGCAGAGTGGGTGAGGGAGACAAAATAGGGTGATGGTGGGTGACACAGCAGCAGGATGAGGTTGCCAGGCGGATGTTATCAATTTTGGAGGTAAGGAAGTCCATGACCACTTCGCACTTGCTGTTGGACGTGATGATTGCGGGGCTTTAGGGGGCACACAGAGGTAGTGGGCAGCAGAGAGGGCATAAAAACATAAGAAATAGAAGCATTCAGCCCCTCCGCCATTTGATAGGATCATGTTTACTCAACCTATCCTCATAGGTCAACCACCTCTTCCGAGGAACCATAGTGAATCTATGCTGCAACCCCGTTTAAGGCAAGTACATTTTTTCTTAAATAAGGAGACCAAAACTGCACACAATATTCTAGGTCTGGTCTCACCAAGGCCCAATACAATTGCAGCACTCTAACCTTTTTGCAATGAACGCCAACATGCCATTCTTAATTGCTTGCTGTACTTGCATATCAACTTTTTGTGACTGGTGTACAACGACACCCAAATCCCGCTGAACACTAACACTATCTAGTCTCTCCCCCTCTACAATAACAACAAAATTACACTTGTATAGCGCCTTTCATGTCAGGAGGATGTCCCAAGGCGCTGGACAGATACTGCTTCAGACCTGAGCTGAGGACAGGGGGAAGGGGGGGAGGAGTTGCCGATGGGTCCATCGAAGAGGAGTCTTGAGGTGAGACTTGAAGGAGGCCAGGGAGGGGAGAGGCGGGGGTACTTTGGGATGGAGTTCCAGAGGTTGGGGGCAGAGTGACTGAAGGCTTGCCTGCCAAAGGTTGGGCGAGTAGGTTGGGGGACGTGGAGCAGACCAGAGCTTGCTGAACTGAGGGAGCGGGCAGGTTGGTAAGGAGATAGTAGGTCACGGATGTAAGGTGGGGCGAGGATATCGAAGGCTTTAAATGTGAGGACCAGGATCTTGAATTGAATCGTCTGGATGATGGGGAGCCAATGGAGTCAGTGGGGTCTATGAGAGAGAGAGAGAGAGAGATTGAAGGCGGAGAGGGCACGTGGAAAGAAGGACAGAGGGGGAGTAGCGAATAGAGAGAGGAACATTTGTTGTGGGAGTGGCTCAGGTCGTGGCGGCAGCCAAAATGTACACTCAAGAGACCAGCAGCGAGCAATTATCGGGATAGTATCAGCCTACAGGCTAAGGAGGCTCAGAGCAGTGGGGGGACAGGGAGAGGTGGGATGGCGGTCATGGCTTAGGTGCCAGAGACTGGGAAGGCAGGACAAGAAGGATAATGAAACATAAAATTGAACCCTAACCTGGCGGATTTGAAACAGGCGCCAGGAAGTGATGACGGCCTCACGGTTCACCACCAACTTTGGCTCGAGCATCTCCACAGCTACCGCCGTTCCTTGTGCCATGTGAAAACGGCCTACTTTTCTAATGTTATTCTGGAGGCAAACAACAACCCCAAAGTCCTCTTTTCCACCACTCACCACCTCCTCCGTGGACCCCCTCAGGCCTCCTCAATCTTCATTTTAAATGCGAAGTGCGAGGAGGTCATGAACCCCTTTTCCTCCCAAATCCACAACATCCGCCAGGCATCATCCTCCTGCCTCTCGTCACCCTTTACCACCCCCACTCCATCCCCCTCACCCTCCCGGACATCAGCTCCTACCTCGACCCATTTCCTACACTCCTTCTCCCCAGTCCCTCTCCACAGGATCAGTCCCTGCCCCCCTCAAAACTGCTGCCATCATCCCCCTCCTTAAGAAACCCTCCCTAGATCCCTCAAACCCTAGCCACTACCGCCCTATTTCAAACCTGCCCTTCCTTTCAAAAGCACTGGAACGTGTTGTTGCCAACCAGCTCTGCGCCAACCTCTCCTCCCACTCCCTCTTCGAACCCCTCCAGTCCGGTTTCTGCCCTGTCCACAGTACAGAGACTGCGCTTGTGAAGGTCACAAACAACGTCCTCTCTATCTGCGACCAGGGCTCCCTCTGCCTCCTTATCCTCCTGGTTCTGTCCACTGCATTCGATACAGTCGACCATGCCATCCTCCTCCACCGCCTGTCCTCCGTCATCCACCTCAGTGGGACCGCACTCACCTGGTTCGAGTCCTACCTCACAAACCGCCAGCAGTACATCTCCACAAACGGCTTTTCCTCCCGCTGTTACCCAGTTACCTATGGGGTACCCCAGGGATCCATCCTTGGACCCCTCCTCTTCCTCATCTATATGCCCCCTCTTGGGGATGTCATCCGCAGACATGGGGCACACTTCCATATGTACGTGGATGACACCCAACTCTATTTCTCCAGTTCACTTTGCGACTCCCAGTCCCCTGATATTCTTAAAACTTTGCCTGTCAGACATCAGGAGCTGGATGAGCGCAAATTTTTTGCAGCTGAATGTTGACAAGACGGAGGCCATATTCTTTGGTTCTCGTCAATGTCTCCATTTGCATGGCTCCCACCTCCTTCACCTTCCCAGTCTGCCCCTAAAACTCTCCGAACCTGTGCGCAACCTAGGCATCAGGTTTGACCCCTAACTGTCTTCCTCCCCCACATCCGGTCCCTCACCAGCACCGCCTTCTTCCACCTCCGGCGGATTGCCCGTCTCCGGCAATACCTCACCCCAAAAGCCACTGAAACCCTGGTCCACGCCTTCGTCACCTCACGGCTGGACTATTCAAATGCCCTCTTCGCTGGTCTCCCCTCCACCACAATCCATAAAATCCAACTCATCCAAAACTCTGCCGCCAGCATACTCACCTGCACCAAACTTCGCTCTCCCATTACCCCCGTCCTTGCCAGACTTCACTGGCTCCCTGTCCCAGAGAGGATTGATGTCAAGATCCTCAGTCTTGTTCTTCAAATCCCTCCACTCCTCTGCACCCCCCTACCTCTCTGACCTCCTCTCTCCTCAAAGCAGCTCCCGTTGCCTTTGCTCCTCTGGGTCTGGCCTCCTCCATGTCCCCCGAAACCTCCGCTCCACCCTCGGTGGCCGTGCCTTCAGCCACTATGCTCTGAGGCTCTGGAACTCCCTTCCTCACTACCTTCGCCTCGTCCCCTCTTTTCTCAGTTTCAGGTCCTAGCTGAAGACCTTTCTCTTCGACTGCAGCTTTGGTCACCTTTCTACCCTGGCTGGGTCCCGGGATCTGCTATTGTGAAAAGCTCTGAGATGCCATCCGGTGTGGAGGGCACTATATAAATCGAAGTTGTTGTTGGTGACTGCCATATCCACCCGACCCAGAAGGGCTTCAAAATGGCCGCCTGAAGTGAGATCCAAAAGTGAGATTGGTCCATTATTTAGACAGGGGATTTTGAAATTGTGTCCCCACGTCTGAGCAGCTGAGACTGATAAGACCATTTTACTGACTGTCTTGGGACATCCTCCTGACATAAAAGGAGCTATACAAATGTAATTTTGTTGTTGTTCATTTAAATACCTTAAATACCTAAGTGTTACATCAACACCAACCAGAATCAGAACTTCTGCAATACCAGCCTTACTCCACACTAGCAACCTGGGCTTGGTTCTGTACTGCACTAAAAGAAGCTGAACTGAATGAAGAAATGTGCAATATGCTGTTAGAAAGTAGGATTCAGTGTGGAATTACTACAGCTTTAAAAATGAAAGAACATTTTTTTTATTCCACACATAGTATCACATACATTGTAATTGTCATGTTATACTCAAACTTATCTAATGTCTTGAAGAAATTCCATGGAGGCACAACTATAAATTTCAGATAAATGTTGCACAAAGAAACTTCTAAACACTCACTTCTATTTTCTCTTCCTGATCCTTGGCCTTTTGAATATCTTTCTCCCACTGCTGGAAGATGCCACTAAACTGCTTACAATAATCATCTGTCAGCTTCTGCCTAATCAGCACCAAGGGAAATAATAATAATAAATCATCCTTTCATTTAATATAGCGCTTTTCACATCTTCTAGACCAGTGTTTGTCAACCTTTATGGTACCAGGGACTGGCTGGCTATCTTCCTAAACTAACGTGTACCTCTTTTAAGGTCCTGGCCATTTTGTCTATTTTTTACTGCGAGATTTGTACTTATAAGCTTGAAATCAAACAAAAGTGCAAACACTGGGGTTTAATTAAGTTGAATAATCTGAAACTCACCCTATTTAGTACAGATAACAATCAAAAATATTTTTTTCCTGCTGTAATTTTACATTTTGGAAGAAACCTTTGACATGAAGTGAGCATGGTCATTTTTAAAATGTAGGCCCTATCTGTCTGGCAGAGTTGGGGGACAGTGCTTTACATTCTACACACATTCTATTCCCAAAGTAAAGTGCAGAAGTAAAGTGCCTACCCTGTCATTGTACCCACCGCACATCACTGGAAACCTAATGTTAAATGGAGCGGCATGGAATGGAACGGAATGTAAACTTACTATGAACTGTTTGGGATTTTGTGAAAATACATGAAGAGTTAAAAGTTTCAAAAGTGAGTTACTGCCAATCCCCAAATCCAAAGTGGTACCTTGATCTGACATATAGAACATTTTGAATTTTAGGACAGGACGTATTTCACTACACAGAGGTAACTTGGCTCTGGGTCAGACTCCGCCACTGTCAAGCGTTCTGGGACACTATTCCACATGAAGAGTGCTATAAATGCAAGTAGTTGTAATCAACAGCTGGAACAGGTTATTAGGGAGAAGAATAGAGGACAGAACACTGCAATCATTTAAGAAATTACTTGATGTTGGGAATGTGATTAACTGGGTAGAAGAATATCAAATGGATTGATTCTTTATCAGAATCTCTTTTACCATTGTGTACAAAATATCCACTTTCAAATCACATTTACAAGTCAGCACATAATATTCCAACTCCTTCTCAAAAGTGAGCCTCACATCAGCCTAATGCCTGCAGCCACATACCCATGCAGTGCCCATCTATATATCAATGGGGATAATATTAGAGTTGTTTTTTATTACCTTTCTTCTTGTTGCACTTTCCAAATCTGCTCTATCTTTTGGTTGCTTGTTTTTATTGAAGATTTAGTGTACACCTCCAACCGCTTCTTCTTCGCCAAAAGAGCTTTATTGATATCAGCTGTGTAAGATTTAACACATTAATTTTATAGTTAAATTATAAGATTGATCTAAATTTAATCTAGGCTATATATTTTTGCCAGTTCAACAGGTCAAGTAGCCTCTTTTACTCTGATTTTCAATCTTAGCTGCAACTGGTTCTCTATTATTATGATCAATGACATAACTCAATTCTGTCTGCTATAAACAACCTCAGAGCCACAACTAACTGGCACCTTTCCGTCCACAAGTCGCTGCCCCCATCCCATTCCCCTCACTGGTTACTCCTGATTAACAGTGCAGAAAAGCTTATGAATGGATAATGCGGTCAATCAATTGTGATTTGACTCCTCCTATCCCAGCCCTCGTTCCTCCCACCACCTCAGTGATTGACAATGGTTTTCCAGTGATAAACAAATTAACAATAATAAATAATAATTTGGACACTCAATCCACGACTGTTTGTTGGACACTGCTGTATGCAATTGCCAGATTTTGCCCACAAAAAAAGTCAATTCACATTACATTATATTCTGCAAAACACTTTGCAACATCTCGAAGACATGAAAAGACACTATCAAATGCAAGGATTATTATTCATAATTTCTAGATATGTGACTCCTGGTCCAGCCTGAAACTCCCAAAGCACTTTGTGTTAAACACCTGACACACTTCCCTCCTGTATTCCCTCCTCTGTGGAGCTCCTGCGGCTCAGTGGTTAGAGCACTTGTCTTGCAAGCTGGGGAGACCTGTGTTCGAATCCAGGCAGGTCAGGGCGAAACCTTGGGCAAGTTTCCTTACTCCACACGCCTAATAATAATCCCTCCAAAATAACCACAATAATAAAATTGGTCATTTCAATCCACGACTGTGTGTGGGACACTGCTGTGCGCAATTGGCTGCCGCGATTCGCCCACAAATATATACAGTCAATTCACCTTACAGTATATTCTGTGAAGCGCTTTGGGACGTTGATAAGATGTGGAAAGCGCTATATCAAATGCAAGGATTATTATTATTATTATTCACTGGCTCTTATAAATCAGAGGCCTATTGATAGGAATAATAATAATAATCCTTGCATTTGATATAGCACTTTTAAACATCTTCTAAACATCTCAAAGCGCTGCACAAAATTTACTGTAAAGTGAATTGACTGTATATTTGTGGGCTGACAGCAGACTATTAATAGGATTGTTAGCAGATAAAACATTTAACCCAATATTCTAGAAACAGAAGTACTCACCTCCAAATCGTTCCAGCATGCTGGCCACATCCCCACTATAAACACAGATAAGACACAATTAATTCAGCTTCTGTACATCACAGGACAGAATCACCATCACTGACAAGGTCATCTCCAACCACCATTTCATCTCCTTCAACTCCTCTATCCCTCTCCCCATTGTCTCCACACCTATCACCATCTTCTACCGCCCATGGAAGAAGATCTCCCCACCATCCCTCTCCGCTGCCTTGGAGTCCTCTGAACTCCTCCCCCACTGGCACACTTCCCACACCAACCTCTGCACTTACTCTCTTCCATAACACCCTCTCCACTGCACTCGATGCCCTTGCCCCCCTCACCTCCCGAACCGCCTCCTACTCTTGAACCTCACCCCGGTTCTCCAACCACCTCAGCTCACTCAAGGGCCAGGTGCGGGACACTGAACGTACTTAGTTCAAACCCAGCATAACGGTCCACCGTATCTGGTTGGACCACATCAAAACTTACCACTCCACTCTGGCCTCTGCCAAATAGACCTTCTATTCCAGGATAATCCTGGAGGGGAAGGGCAACCCTGGAATGCTGTTCTCCACCACTAATCAGCTCCTCCGCCCTTTACCACCCTTCCAGCTTCCACCCCCTTCCCATCTCCCCACTCTCCAACTCCTACCCATCCCTCCTTCCACACCTTCGATCCTGTCTCCCTATCCTCTGTCATCACCACCATATCCACTAGGAAGCTCACCACCTGCTCCCTGTAGCCCATCCCCACCCCTCTCTTTACCTCCCAGCTCCACCTCCTTGCCCCACTACAATCTGTCCCTCTCTTCCGGCACCGTTCCCACACTCCTCAAAATAGCCACTATCGCCCCCATTCTGAAGAAACCTTCCCTTGACGCATTGCAGCTTTCAAGCTACCGACCCATCTCCAACCTCCCTTTTCTGGCGAAAGTCCTTGCAAGTGTCGTTATCTCCCAGCTTCGCTTTTTATTCTCATCCCACTCCCTCCAGGAGCCCCTCCAATCGGGCTTCCATGCTGGCCACAGCACAAAAACTGATCTGGTCAAGGTCACATATGATATCCTGACCATTTGTGACCAGGGCTGCCTCCTTTGTCCTATCTGCCATCTTCGATACCGTATGCCATTGAATCTTCCTCCAGCCACCCTCTCCTCTGACCTCAACCTTCAAGATTCTGTCCTTGACTGGTTCAAGTCTTATCTTTCACACCGTCTCCACTTTGTGCACACCAACAATCTTTCCTCCAGCCCCCGCACTGTCTTGTGCAGCGTTCCTTAGGGCTTTGTCCTCGGTCTCCTCCTCTTCACCCTCTACATTGTCCCCCTCGGTGACATCATCCACAGACATGGGGTAAATTTCCACAAGTATGTGGATGACACCCAACTGTTTCCCTCCGCTTCCACCCTCGAACTCCAGGACTACCGGCATCCTGACAGCCTGCCTGTCTGACATTGAGGCCTGGACAAGGGACAACTTTCTTCAGCTGAACATCGGCAAGACTGGGGCACTGCTGATTGGCTCGCGTCAGTGCCTCTGCACTTCAGGTAGCTTCAGCATCCACAGCTGCACACTCCATCTCTCGAAGCCAGTCAGGAACCTGGGTGTCTTGTTTGACCCTGACCTGTCCTTCCTCCCCCACATCTGTGCCATGACCAGCACTGCCTTCCAACACCTCCATAACATTGCCAGACACCCCCACTGCCTCAACCCTGAGGCTGCCAAAACACTTGTCCATACATCAAGGCTCGACTATGGAAACTCACTCTTCGTAGGTCTTCCCTTCACAAGCTGCAGATCATCCAGAACTCTGCAGCTTGTTTTCTCTCCCGCACTAAGCTCCGCGACCACATCATTCCCACAATCACCTGGCTACATTGGCTCCCCATCCTCCAGAGAATCAAATATAAGATCTTCGTCCTCACTTTCAAGGCCATCCACGGCCTTGCCCCTTTCCTACCTTTCCGTCCCTATCAACCTGTCCGGCCCCTCCATTCAGCGGGCTCCGGTCTGCTCCATGTCTCCCGCCTAACCTGCTCTACCATCAGCCTCTCTGCCCCCACACTCTGGAACTCCATCCCCAGTCCCTTTGCCTCGCTTCCTCCCTTGCTGCCTTCAAGGCTGGTCTCAAGACCCTCCTGTTTGATCGTGCCTTCTGTCGCCCTCTCACTTCTCTCCCTCCCTTCCCCCGTACCCTGCCCCTCCCCCGTATTCAGGTCCCAACCCGACTGTTCAGCACCCTGGCACCTTTTCAGGCTCCACAGCCTATCCAGAATCCACAGCCTGTGTTCTCTCCTGCACTAGGCTCCCTAAATACTGTATTCTATTTGAATCAGCACACTATTAAAAGGCATGCTGCGCTGAAAGATATGTGATATGTGTTTAAAGTTGTTTCTGAAAACACGCCATTAGCAGCAATAACTTTCTATCTATTTTTAAATTGTTAAATGTGGAAAGGTTGAGCTGGCAGAATACTGGCAGAATCAATTAACCAAGGAAGGGCCTTGTCTGCAGCCACTGTGCTCCCACTCTGAACTACTCTCTCAAAATTAGATTGCCTTGTCCCTCTTCTCTCCCCAACCTTGAAAAAAATATTTTTGACAATCATATTTTCCTAATTGGGGAAACCCACTGTTTATAAAGCATGCTAAGACATTCTCCTACACAAATGACACTAAAATAGTGGATGAAGCCCAGCATCCTGCAATCTTGTATGGTAATGGTGCTCCTGAAATAATAATAATAATCCTTCGATTTGATATAGCGCTTTTCATGTCTTGTAGATGTCTCAAAGTACTTCACAGAATATACTGTAAAGTGAACTGACTGCAGATTTTGGGGCGAAACGCAGCAGCCAATTGCGCACAGCAGTGTCCCACAAACAGTGGTGGATTGAAAATAGTCATAGAATGTATATTCACTGCAAAGGGGGCAGGTCTGTGGATCTTACCATTCAAGACCAGACCACAAATTTTGACCAGGCAAGATACACCCCTCCCCCCTCCCCTGCTCTTGTCCCTACCTAATTGTACATTGGAAACTGTATTTGGAAATGTTTTCTCCTCATATGTCACTGACTGAACCAGCAGAAATTGAAAATTAGTGGTGAAATAACTGGATTGCAAGGGTTGTGGCTCAGACAGAAACTAGGACTACGCTTCTGTGATTGCAGCATATCATTAATGTACTTGACCGTAACAGGAGTCATTATGGGGCAATCCCAGCACTGAACTGCTACAATAAATGCACACAATGTTTAATGGTATAAAACAACAACAAAATTACATTTTATCCATATAAAGCATTTCTCATGGAGCTATGAGAAGTTGAAAGACCATGACCATTCTCAATGTACAATATTTATGGGATAAAAGGTACTGGAAATCCACTCTTGGTCAATCAATATCTGACGGAATTTTTTTCAATATTTCACACATAAACTTTCATCAGAACCAGAGCACTTCCAACAACATAAAATATATTTAACACCTTTCACACCCTTAAGCACTTCACAGAAGATACATTTGAAGCAACAGTAACTGGGGAAATCTGTAGAATGATGGTCTACAAATTTCCACAGTTCCAGGGGTTTTAAATCTCTTCAAAGATACCTTTCAACAACATCCTAAAACTTCCCTTTCCCTAGTCAGTGCTCTCCAATATATTTTTCAAGCACTTTAAGGTGCTCGTTCAAGTGAATGATGCTATAAAACACATGCAAGTTATTATTTTATTTTGGTGCAGAGTGCTGCTGATTCTTAGTTGGTTAATTACTGAAAGCCAATACTGTATAAACATGTGAAACGACTACTCTGAATACACCAATCTCCAGAACCAACAGCCTGACAGAATATCCAAGAAATGCCACCTCTGATGATGTGCTTCGCTGCAGTGCCCTCCAGTGCTTCAAGCTGTTATATATTTGTAGTTTGGTTTATATTAATCCTAGGTTTATCACTTATTTGCAGAATAACAGGCAGGAATAGAGTGGTCACATCACAAAATTCTGCATTACCCAACAGTCACAAACCAGTAATTTACAGAAAATCCCTCACAATCCCTCACATTGTCCCTGAAACTCACAATAATAGTTAATTAGGGACACTAGGTTCAAAACTCCACCTTGTCTTTGCCTGCAAAATCATTTTGTTTTGAACCTTTGTCAAGATTGCTAAAATTATTTTAAAATTCATGAATTTGTGTCACCTGGTTATGCAATTGGCTGTCATATTTATCTACAAATATTGAATACACATCACAGCAAGTATCTGTGAAGTGATTTGACCAAAGATCATAAGAGTTTGACAGGATAAATTGCTGTTAAAAATATAATTACCGGTATATATTAATACCAGTGAACCCCGCTTAATGTCGTAGTTTGGTTCTTGAAAAGTGCGACTTTAAGCAAAACGACGTTAAGCGAATACATTTTTCCCATAAGAATGAATATAAAAACTGGAGTTAGGTTCTTTTGGACATTTTTCGTCAAAATTTTCTAAAAAAAATTATACTTATTCCCTGACTGCCTGCCCAGCTCATTCACTCGCTCCCTGACTGCCTCCCCGGCTCATTCACTTGTTCCCTGACTGTCTGCCTGGCTCACTCACTCGCTGCCGGTCTCGCTCACTCTCTGGTGGTCTCACTCACTGCCGACATGGCTGGTCTCACTCGCTGCCAGTCTCACTAACTTGCTGCCGGTCTCACTCGTTGCTAGCTGGCTCTCTCTCGCTGCCAGACTGGCTCACTCCAAGGCCCTAGCGTCGCCATGCGCCCTTTCCACTCGCTGGCGAATGTTGTAATAGCGAACATCGCAACGTTAAATGAATATATGTTCCCAATGTATCAGCAACATAATAATGACAAAACGGGAACCGAGGCGATGTAAAGCAGGGCCTACCTGTATAACATTCTTCCCCAGTTCTTGTTAGGTAAATTAAACCAATATAAACATCACAATATATGTCCCATCAACAACAACAAATTGGATATACAGTATACAGTAGTCTCCTTCACATCCAGAGGATTTCCCGGAGGGATAGAGGGTAAGGGATGGAGGTGGGAGGATGAGCAGAGGCACGGTCAAAAAGGGAAAGGGAGGGGATGAAGTAGAGGAACGCTGGGATGGAGTTCCAAAGAGTGGAGGCAGAAAGATTGAAAGTCTGACCACTGACAGTGGTGCTGGCAGAACTGGGGACAGAGCAGGCTAGTGCCTGCAAAGCGGAGGGAGCAGGCAGGTTGGTAACATTATAGTGGGTCGCAGAGGTAGGGAGGAGTAAGACCATGAAGGGTTTTAAATGTGAGGATGGAGATCTTGAACTCGATTCTCTGGGAAGTTTGGCAAGCAGGAGATCATAGTCAACTTTGGTAATAAAAACATGGTTCTTGGTCTCGTTGATTATGAATAAAGTGCAGAGGAATGATGTATGTGACGATGTGAGGGTTGGAGGAAAAGTCGTAAGTGGATAAAAATTGAGTCGATGAGAAAGGTAAGAGTGAAACCAGCAAGGACAGAACTGTGGAGGTGGAGCTGAGATGAAAAGAGAATAATGGTCAACAGTGTCAAAGGCGGCAGAGATCGAGAAGGGCCAGGAGACAGTATTGCTTATATTTTCATACCCAACACAGATTTCATCAATTTCTTCATCTGGATCAGTCACTGCAGTGGATGCAGGTCTCTTCCTCCCAAGTTGCATTGATGGCTGCTCTATAAAAAACAAACAAAAAATTATGTTCTAACATAAAATGCCCCAAATTCCTGATTGTTTGTTTTCAATCTTAATTTTAGAAAATTCTTAAATACTGTATTGTCTTAATTTCAAATCTTTTCATAGGCATTTTTAAGAAATGGCTCTTGCAAAGATTTTTCAAAGTTTTTCATAACAAAGTTCTTCATAACTTTCAACTTTAAGGTGCCTATAAAATGCCTATGTATATTTGCCTATAAACAGAGTCTAAACACTTTACAGTAAGTGTTCAGATGCTGTTAATAATAATCTTTACATTTGCTATAGCACCTTATCAAATCCTTGAAGTGTCTCAATGCACTATGCAGAATATACTGTAAAGTGAATTTAATTGATATTTTTTGTGTGAAACACGACATCCAATTACGCACAGCAGTATCCCATAAGCAGTCATGGATTGAATGATTAAGTTATTACAGTAGAACATCAATAATTCGGCAGTTGTGACCACGCACCTTCCGTTGCTAGTTGTGTGCGCACTTTGGCTGCCGACCCGACCCTCCCCCACCATCCTAAATGTCTGTCCCCCAATCCCCTCTATCCACTACTCCCACCCTGTCCTTCTCTCCCACTTCCCCCTCTGCCTACCCCACCCCAGAGCCCCCCTCTGCAACTCTCCCGCTCTGCCCTGCTCTCTCTCCACCCTCCACCGCCTCCTATCCCCTCTTAACCCTCCCACAGCCTCCCTCTGCTCCAAACTGGGAATCCTCCGCCGGGCTCACCATGCACTCGGCATTGGCTGTCCAGCAGCAGCCATACCAACTGCCCCATCCCCCATCACCACCGCCAGCCACGCCGGACACGGATCCGTGAGGCTAACCTCTCCTCTCATCCCCATCACCCCTGATGCCCAATCCGGTCCCCCCTTACACATCCCCCTGCCAACTGCTCCCTCTGTGTTGGCCTCCAAAAAGTCCGCTCCCTCTGCAACAAGACCCTGGCCATCAACGATCTCATCCTCAATAATACATCCTACTCCTCTGGTTCCTTCCCCTCTTTCGAACACCTCACCCTCTCCCACTCCTCCCATCTCTCCCTCAAAATCTTCCTTGTTTACCGTCCCCAAAACCCTCCCCAACTTTCATCTCTGACTTCTTCACTCTCCTCGCCTCCTTCTGGCCTCCTCCAATCACCTCATCATCCTCTTGTTCGACCCCAAACGACCCTTCCTCCCCCACATCCGCTCCATGACCTGCACAGCCTTCCATCACCTCCGTAATATTGCCAGACTCCGCCACTATCTCACCCACCAAGTCGCCGAAACTCTCATCCACGCCTTTATCACTTCCAGGCTCAACTATGGGAACTCTCTCCTCGTCGGCTCCTCCCTTCACAGGCTGCAGATCATTCAGAATTCTGCAGCTCATGTTCTCTCCCGCACCAGGCTTCACAACCACATCACTCCCACCCTCGCCCGTCTCCACTGGCTCCCCGTCAACCAGAGGATCGAATTCAAGATCCTTGTTCTCACTTTCAAGGCCATTCACGGCCTTGCCACGCCTATCTCTCTGACCTACTATCTCCGTATCAGCCTGAGCCTATTCCCTCCGTTTAGCAGACTCAGGCCTGCTCCGCGTCCACTGCCCAACCATCGGCGGCCGGGCTTTCAGCCGCTCTGCTCCCACATTGTGGAACTCCATCCCTCCGCCCCTCCGCCTTGCTTCCTCCCTTTCCTCCTTCAAGGCCGGTCTCAAGACCTCCCTCTTCGACCGCGCCTTTGCTGCCCGATTAACTTTTCCCTCCCTTCCCCCTTCCCCGACCCCCCTACCCCCCGCTCGGGTCCCGACCTGACTGTTCAGCGCTTTGGGACATCCTCACGAAGTGAAAGGCCCTATATAAGTGCAATTTTGTTGTTGTTGTTCTTCCGAATTTCGGAGTTTGCAGGTACTTAGAAACCAACCTAGAAATGGCTGGGGAAGCACCGCCGCATACACATGTGCTGTAACCACAGCACTGAAGCTAAAAAATGCCCAAATGGCAACTCAGGCAACTACAGCACTGGATGACAGAGCGAAAACACAGTTTTATAGAGGTCAGTCAGAACTTCCTGACTTTTGCACTCTGTAGTCCAACCGAGAGGTGATATAAGTGTTGACAAGGGTTTCGGCAGCTTTTGAGGTGAGGTATTGACAGAGTCAGGCAATGTGGTGGGGATGGAAGAAAGGGTTGCTGGTGAGGAACCAGATGTGGGGGAGGTAGGGGGATCGAACCTGACGCACAAGTTGCACACAGGTTCGCAGAGTTTTAAGGACAAGTTGGGTTGGTTGAGGTCGGAACCATGAAACAGAAGACATCGATGGGAGCCAGAGAATGACTTCTGTCTTGTTGACGTTTATCTGCTGATTTGCGCTCATCCAGCTCTTGATGTCCGACTGATAAGCTGACAGAACATCAGGGGACTAGGGGTCGCAACTGAAGGCGGAAAGGTAGAGTCGTGTGTCATCTTTATGTACATGTGGACGTTAATCCTATGTCTGCAGATGACATCACCAAAAAGGAGTATGCAGTTGAGGAAAAGAAGGGGGCCAAGGATGAATCCATGGGGTACGCCACAGGTAACTGGGCAGAAGCGAGAAGAAAAACTTTAGCAGAGATGTATTGCTGGTGGTTTGTAAGGTAGGACTCGAAGCGAGCAACTGTGGTCCCACTGAGGTGGATGATGGGAGGACGGGTGGCGAAGGATGGATTGATAAACTTCGAATGTGGTGGAGAGGTCCAGGAGGATGAGGAGGCAGAGGGATTCCTGGTCACAGATAGAGAGGACATCGTTTGTGACTTTCACAAACACTGCCTTTGTACTGTGGGCAAGGTGAAACCTGGACTGGAGATGTTCGAGTAGAGCGTGGAGGGAGAGATGTGCATGAAGTTTGTAATGTTATTTAAAATACGCAATGTAGATTCACTCAGTTCTTCAATTCAAACTTTACAAGTCAACCTCTTTCACACTTTCTTTCAAATCTGCAAATCACTCTTTCTATAATCCTTTTATAATTACACCATCCATATTTAAATGCCATTAAATTGCAATTAAAGCATACTAGTATGCAACACCTTCCTTCTTTTAGTTTTTCTTCAATCCTGTTCTATCATTCTTGATTGTCGTTTTATTTCTCCTCCGCATCTGGTTCTTCTCAGTTTTTACTTTTCCATTTTCTCCTGTTTTTTCTTTAATGTTCTTTATTTGATCTCCCATGATGTTTGTCTATATATTTTTCCTTTTTCATCTTTTACCCAATAGAATCTGAGGTTCTTATCTTTCCCAAAAAATTTTCCTCTGATCCAGCCTTCCATTTTTAGTTTTTTCCTCCCTTTTGAAAGTTTTCTTCTTTGGGTCTTGCCTTTATTTCTTCCAATTTCTTTGCGTTTGTACTTGTGATTTCAACTTTTTCTTTTATTAACACTTTCTTTCCGGGCACCTGTTTATATTGTCCTACTAATTCTTCTGTCTCCCTTGGTTCACTTTCCTCTAATTTCACATTCCCATTTATTTTTAACATTCCCATTGTTATTATGTGTTCTAATCCTAATAAAGTATTGTGCCTTAGACTTCCAAACAGTTTCAGTGGTCTTTGTATCTGCACATACCTTGGAACAGTATTTAATTCTGCTTCTCTCTGCATTTTGCTAAATGAATTTTTTTAAATGTAATTTTGTTGTATTCCCTCTTGTAGTCAGTTTCACTCCAGGTTCAGTTTTCACTTCTGACACCATGCAATGTTACTTAATCCACACAACACAATGTAGACTCACTAAGGTTTCCCATAAAAGTGTTAAAATAGTTGCCTTCGCTCCTCCAGTTCTGGTCTCCTCCTTGTCCTCTACCATCATCGGCTGTGCCTTAAGCCACTATGCCTCGAAGCTCTGAAACTCCCTTCCTCACTCCGCCTCGCCCCCCTTCCCCACCTTCCTAGTTTCAGGTCTCGGCTAAAGACCTTTCTTTTCGACCGCACCTTGGGTCACCTTTTTCCCCCTGCCCTGGCTCAGCCCTGGGATCCGTTATAGTGAAGCTTATTTTAAGACGACGCCCATCGTGGAGGCCGCTATATAAATCAAAGTTGTTGTTGTTAATTTTTGCCTCTGATCTTAACATTTAAGAGTCACTTTAGCAAAAACAATGACTCTTAAATGTTAAGACCATAGTCTTAGGGTAAAACCATTGGCTTTTTGGTTTGAAGATCTTTATAGTGAGAGATTTTTTTCAATAAAAAAGGATAGTTGTTTTAGTAGCTAAAATAACGACAGAAGTGAATAACCTCTATTTTTAAAACAAAATATATATTTAAATCTTGAATGTACCAAATAATATATTGTTTGTGCTATGATAACTCGTAGGCTGAAGCTTTGTTGACAAGGTTCAAAATTGAATACTGCCAATAGTACTTTGCATGCTATTTCTATTATCCAAGTCCACTCTAGCAAAGGTTGCCAGTAGCTCTCAGCAATAATTCTGAAACTCAAAACAGTAATCTCTTTAGTCTCTGTGACACTGTTATTGAAGGATTTTTTTGAGTAAACTATTTTTAGTATGCAAATTAGTCATAAAAATACATTGCAACTGGTATCTCAATTTTAAATAGTGTCAAACCACAAGAATATTTATAAATCTCAGCAGAATCATAAGATTCAAATTAGTCTTGAATTTACTGCTATTCTTCTTTATGAAAATGTTAAAATATTTTTAGTTAGAATGTTTTAAACTTAACTTTTTAAAATAAATATACTGACCACAAGAGGGAAGGTGTGATACAATGTAAATAATAATAAAGATTGTACTGTAGAAGGCTGGTTCAAGAGTTGCTACTGTCACCTCTGGGTTAGAAGGCTGTGAGTTCAAACTCCACCACAGTGACTTTTGAGTTTAGGCAAACATTCCAGTGCAGTGTTGGGGGAACGGCTTGTTATCATAGGTTTATTACATAGGACTTCCAAACCACATCCTTTTGACCATGATGCAAGAACACTACCGATTGAGAAAAATGCACTCTTTATGGATAGTACAACTTGCACTTATATAGCGCCCTCCGCACAGGGCAGTGTCTTAGAGCGCTTAACAGTGTTGGAGTTTGACTTGAGCCATGCAGTGGGGGAGGTAACTGTAAGCACGGTCGAAAAGAAAGGTTTTCAGGCGGGACTGGAAAAAGGGGAGAGGATAAGGCGGGGGGATTGAGGGAGTGTGTTTCAGAGTTTTGGAGCATAGTGGTTGAATGCGCAACCTCCAATGGTGGAGCGGAGTGCGAGGGACAAGCAGGAGACCGGTGCCAGTCCAGTGGAGGTGGCGGATTGGGGAGTGAGTAGGTAGGAGACATAGGGAGGAACCAAGGAATGGAGGGATTTGAACATGAGTGTTAGGATCTTGAAGTCAATCGTCTTCGCCAGTGGAGCCTGCCAGAATTGGTGAGATGTCACGTGGCATGGAACACATACATGGATGTGGAATAAAGAAACACTGAGTTATGAAAGAATCATGAAAGAAACACTGAGTTAGGCTTGCACTGGAATCTGACTAGATAACGGGATCAGGAGAATGGATGGTGGTCCATTGATGTTGACAGATGTTAACCAAAAATCAGTGCTGAAAGCGCTGAGAAAGCTTGACACCACTAAGTCACACTGGCAGAGCCAAAGACAGGACAATGAGTTACTGAAAATGTTCAGACCATCAAGGCCAAGTAAGTCACGGGGTATGATCGGGATAGATAAGATGGAACGGAGTAAATCGTGTGCAAACTAGAAGGTACAGGTAGATCCCGCTTAACGTCGCTCGGTTAACGTCTTTTCGTTATCACTTTGCTGATACATTGGGAACATATATTCATTTAATGTGGCGACGTTCGCTATTACGTTATTCGCCAGCGGGTGGAAAGGGAGCACAATGGCGCTAGGGCCAGCAGCGTGTGAGACCTGCGCGCAGCGAGTCAGACCAGCCAGGCCGGCAGTGAGTGAATAAGCCATGCAGTCAGGGAGGGAGTGAGTGAGCTGGGTTAGGCAGTCAGGGGGCGAGTATAATGTTTTTAAAGGAAAATTTTGACGAAAAATGTCTAAAAGAACCTGATTCCAGTTTATACATTAATTCTTATGGGAAAATTGTATTTGCTGAACGTCGTTTCGCTTAAAGTTGCACTTTTCAAGAACCAAACCACAACGTTAAGCGACCTGTACCTCTAAGGCAGTGGTTCCCAACCTTTTTTTGCTGTGACCCAAATTAATCACCAGCAGGTCCTCACGTCCAAACGTTTTTTGCTGCAACTCAAATTAGCCTTCAACCGGTCCTCCCACCACGAGGGCGATATCGTGACTGAAGCTCAGCTCAGCCAAAACGTTATGTCCATCTGTTTTGTGGACTCAGTGCAACTCATACGTACAGTAGGGTGCATCAAACGCCCCATGATTCTTAAAAGTGTTTGTTTTTGACTTGTCCCTAGATTAAATATTTTCTATTTTTAAAAAAAAAACTTCTGCAAAATTTCAGCAAAATTAACATTTGTTTATGTGGGCCACCGGACGTTTGAATATTTGAGTTGCAAACCTGCCAAATTCAGAGACCCAATTTTTAAATATTTCAATTTTTCAAAGCTACTTGCCATGGAATCAATAAGTGGAAGTAAATAAACAACAAATGGCAAACTTTTAGCAGAACTGATATGATTCTTGACCACTTTACCAACACTTTTATGCAATTTTCATCTATATTACATTAACATCTATGTCAACTTACATGTACGGTACACTTTGTACATAAAGACAACATCGATGTTGTCGGATCTGGAGATATGCATGTGGGAAAAGATCTGTTCTCCTTCAATACAATGTTCAGTTTTGTTTATTTAGCTGTCAGCCTTTGCCTTGCGTTTTCGCAGATTTGGGAGAGACCGCCTGTCTTCTTCAACAACTTGAAGAACATTTTGGTAGTGAGCCTCACTTCTTGATGCAGAGAGAAAGTCTGAACTTCATTTCACTCCCCGCTCAGCACAGTCATTGATGACATTAAGTGCATCAACATTAGCTAGGGAGGCTTGATAGGCAGCAGACTCTGGCCATGCTTCAACAGGCTCAGTTAGGAACTCATGATTTATCTCTAGAATGTTCATTGTGAACCATGAATCCCTGGATACTAAGTCAGCAGGTGTTGTAGATTCTGAGATGTCTGAAGGAAATTTGGGCTTTCCAAAGCCAGTTCCATAACGGTCTCTTGGAGTGACAAAGTTGCCATCTGGCTTTGCGGCAAGGAGACTAAGAGCTAGTGCATGTCGCTGTTCTGTTGATACTTTGTTACTGAAGAGAGCGATGGGTACCATTTCAGAACTCAGGTACCACTGATGACGAGTGAATGCCGAAAGTGCGCTGTCTGAAACCGTTGGATTAACATCCCTGTACTTCAGTATTTGTCGATACAGAAGCAGGTCGTTATATGGAGCATCAATGGCTGAACCAGCTGCCAGCCACCAAGAACTATACACCAAAGTTGCGAAGTTAACAAAGTCTCTCAACTTTGGCAATTGGTGCTTTGTAGTGATGGTTCCTGCTGGGAGTTTCTGAATTTCAGACTCAAGTAAGCATATCTTTAAGGAGTACAACAGCTTAGCCATCCACCAGCTTTGTGTAGTGCCCCAGGTTGCTTGAATTTCACACTCTGTTGAGCTCCAAGAAATACTAGGCACAGTTCCACAAACTCGCGATAGTCATCCCGGTTGAAATTCAGCTCAGATCTCAGGAGCTGTACAAGATCAGCTACCCATTGCTTTACCATTGCTTGGACTTCCTCACTGTATTGAGATAGATTCAATTGAGAAAGTGCCTGATCATCACTATGTGCCAGCAAGTCAAAATTCTTGCGAAATCACGAGAAAAACATAATTTCTGGTGACTTGGGACACTTCAATCTGTAAGTCTTTGAAGACATGAGTTAGGATTACTTCACCAATGTGGTGTCTGCATCCAGACCACAACAAAGCTCTTTTAAGACGTTCTTGTATTTTAATGCATGCAGCTGAAACATGTCCTGTGTTGGATGATGTAGTATCAAACACCATGTTTACAATGCTTTCTTTGCAATTCTACGACTCCAGTAAATCAACAGTCAATTGAGAGATTATGTCACCACATTTGCAATCTGTTCCGAGTTCATAACATGGAACGCCTAACAATTTGATGTCCTGCTTAGTTCCAACAGCAACTGTTAATCGCTCCTGGTTCACATACTTAGTTTCAAGAAATGGAAGAAGTTTAGAGTCCCAATGTAGGGATGCTAGTTTAGGGGGAATCCATTGTGCTTTGATGGAACTTGCGATACCTTTGCCAACCTCTCTCCTTGATCTATCAGCAGTGGAATATGACATTGCCACTTTTGACACATCACCTCCAGATTCTTCAATTAAAGCTGCTGTAAAAGCAGCTTGCTGTGTTGGGGTGATGTTCATTCGTGTAGCGATGGAAACAAGTTTTGGGGACTGAAGAATGTTGTGGGGAATAAATGCTTCAGTTCCATTGCGGACTGTGCGGTGATGACTTCTTGTGGCACTCGTGGATGAAGGCATTGTATTACTACTGGAGGAAGAAGCAATAGCATCACCAGAGGAAGATGCAGTAGCATCACTAAAGCTCTGGAAACTAGTAGATGGCCTTGATATCTCTTGGCTTTCCTCACGTCTCCTTAATTCTGCTTTAGTGCGTTCTTCACTCCACTGAATTCTTTGAGCCAACATCGCTGGGTCCAAATGTAGCAGTACGGTCTGTCTTCATTGATTGCAAAAACTGCAAGTCTTCAGGATTTTTTTATCAGTTTCACTGTATTAGCTGGCCACAGCTGAAAAGTTTTATCAAGTTCAGTTTCAACTTGTTCTAGTTTAGAGAGGGTAGCTGGTGAAGAACGACGATTAACAGGTATGCTTCTGAGTTTGTTATTATCATCCACAAGCTTTACTATTTTTTCACAAGCCTTGCGCTCTGTGATCATGGGAATATTGGCTTTCCCATAGAATGGCACAATTTTGAGAAGCACAGTTTTTGCACACTCCCACTTTGTTTCGTTCTTGGATGCACCCTTTTGAAGATGGTACATCATACAGCGTAGTACTTGTCTACATGTTGGGAGTCGTGAGCCAGTTATTTGTGAATCATCTTCAGTTGTGCCTTTTCCAAGCCCAAATATGGTTTTTGCTTTCCGTGTCCCAGGAGTTGATTGCGGTGTACTAGTTGGTCTTGCTTTAGAGTCTGACTCGGGAGTTGATGGAGGTCCAGTTTCTGCTTTATCAGCCATGGTTGAGATCAATAAAATACACCAATGTGCAAAAGAATGTAAGCCTACAACTGATCTCTGAGACTACAGTCAAATGATGCTACACAGATGATGATGAAAATATAGATGTCTCCAGATTACATGCACCTTGCTCATGGACTAATTTTAGCAACATAATTATGCAATGGAAATTCCCACTTCTAGGAGAATGGGGATTTCTTTAGATTACATGACCTTAGAATCAATAGGAAATCCCCATTTCTAAGAATTCTAAGACAGTGGGAAGATATTTTGAAGTACTACTAATGGGAACCACAAAGGTGAATTCCAATTGTGAGATTGTTTTATTTGAGTTCTATTATATTATTGTAGACTGCAAATTGCTTTAAATATTGAAATTATTTGGAATGCAAGAACAATGTCATTATCAGACATCAGTTTGGCACCAACACAGTATTCAAGGCTCTAATTATATATCTGGCATTTTAGTCATTTTTCTGTAAAAATATTGTTTTGAATGATCATATTTAAAATATAGTTTTAATTAGGACTTTTAACTATCAATATTAGGTGTAGAAATCATATTTTGACAATTGAGTAACTTTTAATTGACTTAATTGGTATGGTTTTGTATTTTACTTTTTAACCCTTTCAGTACCAAAGGCGCAATAATGCACCAGCTTTATACACAAATCCCATCGAACAATATTTTGCTGGTAACTAAAGGGTTAAGACTGCCAAATTCGGCAACCTTGCAGTTAAACATTGCAAGTGCACGGTGGCCCACCTAAACCAGCTTCAAATTACCTAAGATTTTACTGGTGGTGTTTTCTACACAAATGGAAACTTTTTAGACTAGGGACAGAAAAAATCTGACGGAAGGGGCGTTTGATGCACCTCTTTATACAAATTGGTCAGTGGTGTTGCATTTTTTTTAGTGTCAAAGGTTTTTTTAGTGTTAAAAAAGCATTTTCAACATTAAAAAAAGGAAAGAAAAAAAAATTCTGATGACCCTTCGCAACCCTACTAAGGATCCCTTAGGACCCTACTAAGGACCCCTTAACCTTGATTTGGGTCGGGACCCGAGGTTGGGAACCACTGCTCTAAGGAATACGAAGTAACTAACTCAAAGATAGGCAAGAATGCCAGGAAAATGTTAGAGATGAGAACGGACAATGAGAGAACGCCATGAGAATAAAGAAAAAGTACAGAAGGCTAGCAAAAAGGGTATAAAATTTGGGAGCCAAAACTTGGAAGTCATGAATGAACCTCTGAGGGGACGTAGAAAAACTGGTCTAACTCTCGCCCGCACAGATCACGAAAGGGTCTAGTTCTTGCCAGGGTGGACAGGAAAGAGCAGTGCCGCAGAGAAAACAATCTAAAGGTGTTTGCAGCCAGAAGCCAGAGACTGTGTTTACTTCTTGAGCCAGCCACAGAACGACACTACGAGTCCTTTGACCAATCTCTTGACTACTTGGTACAGTAGTATCTTTCCTACTTGCTAAAACACGCACCCAACATACAGGGATAGTCAGACATTGCTTAGGCACACCTCTTATACCATGTAAGGTTTCTTTTGTTTAGAATTATACAATTGAATTAATCTTAAAATAGTATTCTAGTTACTGGTACTCCTCTCTATTTGTCGTCCCAATATACATTGTTTTGATTATACGATGTTGATGAATTAACAAATAGTTAGAAAAAAAATTAGAAAATTGGATTAATTGAAGGGATATTAGCTGATTACATTTTATATTAGTTGTTTAGTAAATATATGAATAAGATAATATATACACTTACTGGAGATGATGATGTGGTCAGTTGGAGGGGACGGAGTCATTCAGATAAAGGGGCGGGACTACCTGCCTCTTGTACAGATCCCCAGAGGGGCCTCCCTCACTCCGCGTCTCCAAACAGCTGATCACTGGCACGTGTTTGCTCATTCGTATATTTCGACAACTTTAGAAAAATTGTACGAAGGCGCAAACGCATGCCAGCGATCAGCTGTTTGGGGACGCTGCGTGAGGGAGGGAGGGACGCCCATCTGGGGATCCGTACAAGAGGCAGGTAATTCCGCCCTTTCATCTGAATGACTGCCCCCTCCCACTTAACCACATAAACCATATGTGTTCTCTTAATTGTATTTTTATTTTATTTATATATTTTTTAAACTTTTATTTTAATTTTCAATACTTGTGATGTTGTTTTTGGTCTTTATTTAATAATAGTGCAAGAAAATTTAGATCAGAAATGTCTGGAACATAACCCCTATTTATACCATTAGGGCCGACGATAATTTAGGTTTTGCTATGCGTTATTTCGCTTAAAATCGCACTTTTCAAGAAAACATCCCCAACATTAATTGAGGAGTCCCAATCATATTTTATTATGATTTTGAAAGAATCTTATTAAGATAGCATTTTAGTTGTTATTTAAGTGCGACGAGTATTGATGATGCGTCAGATAACTGTGATAAATAATGCACCACTGATGATATGTAACCCCCCGACTAACGTTTTTATATAATTAACAATAAAACTCTTTTAAATACATACTTGGTGTGGTTTCTAACAAACAGTTGAATTCAAACCCAAAGGTACTAAATCTTACAATGGCTTTGCTCCCCCTATCTCTGACCCTCCGCCTCGTCCCCTTCTTCAAGACTCTTCCGACTGTGCTTCTGATCACCCTCCTTCTCCCCTGCCCTCCACAACCCAGATCCAAAACACTGACTATGCAGCACCTTGGGACGTCCTCACAACGTGAAAGGCATGATACAAATGTAATTTTGTAATCTTTATGTAATTCCTTATCATGTTGTCAGGACATCTCAAAGCGTTTTAAAGGATTGACTGTATTTTTGGGGGTCAAAATTGTACCATACCTAGCTGCTCTGGCTCAAAACTGTTGCCCAAATTTCTATCATTCCCTTCTGTAAACTCATACATCGCCTCGTAGGCCGCCTTCTCCTTCTGGTTTTTTCCAGGATTTCTTCGGCCTGATGATTTGTGAGCCATATTCCAATTACACCTGAGGACAAATAAAAGCAGAAAATAATTTTCAAAACTGTTTTCCACAGTGAAAAATTATAAAACAGTTGAATCTATTAAAATTTTTGTAACAAAGTAATAGTTCTTAGAATATCAAATTAATGTTTTTGATTCAATTTCAATGTTATACTGTATTATATTTACAAAGAAATTGTTCAATTGAATTTGCCTTCTGAGGAAATTATGGGGAATATTGATTCTATATTCAAACGCAAAGATTCCAGTTAATGTAGCTCTTTTAAATCAATGACTTTATCCAAATACTTTATCCCAATTGACTGGTAGCTCTAGTGAATGGTCAAACCCCAAACATTAAACTTTCATGTTTGGAAGATGATTGATATGTTGTCCAAATCTAGCAAAAACACATTATGCCAAGTGAGTTTCTTCAACTAATATCACCAAAATTGGCCAGTTCCATCTGGTGGCACAGCAGAGAATCACAAACTGAACTCTGAACAACCAATGGAATTTTAGTGTAATTGAAGGAGATAATTGAAACATATTCTTGCAAAGTAAGCTTTGACTTGTTGCACTGCAATAAAGGCAAACAAAATATGCGAGGGGAATTAGGGCATTCGACCTATCATATCCATGCCTGCTCTTTGAAAGAGCTGTCCAAATTAATCCGACTCCTCCGGACTCTCCACATAGCCCTGCAATTTTGTCCTCCGCAAGCAGACATCTAATTCTTTGCCCATCTGGTAGTAATATTAACATATTTTATAAAATCTATAAATTATTGTGATCCAGGTGATCTCTGCGGCCTCGGGGCTCGCGTTGGGACGTGTCACCATTGAGATTGAGGTCCGGGGCAAAGGTTGAGAAGACGCCGGACCCCCAGGGTAAACCACGCTGCCCTGGGCCACTCCAGAGACTGGTTCTGGTCGCAGAATTCTGCTGCTTGAGGCATCGAGTCTCAGCCGCTCAGGCTTTCAGGTGAGGTTTACGAATTCCCTATTCCAGGCTCTTCTGTGGATGGGAAGCCTCAAAGCCAAGGGCTCACGACGCCCCCGCTCTAGTCAGGTCATCTGGTTTGGATCAAGGTTGGTCCATTTAGATCACAGAAAACAGTTTTTTGTGATCAAGCTTGAGGAGCTCCTGGTGAGACCAGCCGCTCGTCTGCCGGCATCTTGTAAAATGATGAGACATTAAACCTAGCTCCTGTCTGACTGTTAAGGACTTTAAAGAAAGTAGTATTGTTTGAAAAAACAAGTTTCTCCCGGTGTCCTGCACAAAAATCTCCCCAAACTCATTCACTTGATGGCTGTTTGTGGGACAAATTGTCTGCTACATTTGCCTACACAATACAGTCACCACACTTCACAGCGTACCCTTTGAAAAGGTTGAGACATCATCCTAACGTGAAAAGCACAACACCAAATGTAAGGATTATTAATCAGCAAACCCCACCCCAAATTCAAGCAAAATAAAACCCTGACATTGAAGGTAAATTTGCCGGCAAATGTCAAAACATTCAGTGAAGATGCTTCTCACAATGGCTCACAGTGACTCTTCCTCCTTGACAGGCCGGGGTGGTGGTCTCTCAGACAGGCCGGGGTGTCAGTGTTGTGACTGACAGAGTTAGTGTTGAGGCTGATGTCCGTATCGCCGCCTCACACTCTCTCAGCTCCCGCTTGAATTCTGCCTCATCATTACCTCGCATGTATACACGGGCGCCCGGGTTTCCTCTTTTCACACTGTAATCCTTTCCCACAAACGCAACCGATCGTGTAGTTAGAAAAGAAAGCAACACCAGAGAGGCTTTCAAGAGCGATTCTAAATGCAGTTAATTAACTTCGACAAGAATGATAACGCACTATTTTTTTGGTGGGGAGGCGGGTTGTTATCCCCGAAAGTGGCGAAGAGGCGAAGAGCGGGAAGCGATCGGCAGCGCGAGGTGAGGCACGTGACCAATACCGCCAGATTGGACGATTTCAAGCCCAATTGGGCGGGTTTCTGTTCTATTGCGCGCGAAATGGCGGCTTTGGGCGGGTGCCTCGGCTTTTAATTAAATATAATCCTGCAAAACGTTCCCCCTCCCACTTTAAAGACCATTCTGACACTGTTTCAAAAGCACTTTGCTGTTTAATTCGTGGATATGTTGCCCCACATTAATATAACAACAACTTGCATTTATATAGCGCGGCTTGTGCAGGCCCTGCATCTCCCAGTTAATCTTGCTTTGTGAATGGCCTACTTAAGCTTCTGGATATCGTCCATGATTTTATACAGAAATGATTAAACAGCCAAACAGATGTTTTAAAAATTTTGAGTCACAGTCTAGGACAACAAAAACAACTTGCATTTATACAGCGCCCCCCACGCCAGGCGGCTTCATTGAGTGCTTCACAATGACTGAGCCAGGGGGAGGGGGAAAAAGGTGATCAAAAGCACAGTCGAAAAGAAAAGTCTTTAGGCATGACCTGAAAATAGGAAAGGAGATGGGCGAGGTGAAGGGAGTGAGGTCTGGCGTTCCAGAGCCTTGGGGCGTAATGGCTGAAGGCATGGCCGATGACGGTGGATCGGAGGATTCGGGGGACAAGGAGCAGGCCAGACCCGGTAGAATGAAGACAACAGGTGCTGTTGTGAGGAGAGAGAGTTAGGGGGGTGCAGAGGAGTGGAGTGATTTGAAAACAAGAGTGAGGATCTTGAAATCAATCCGCTCCGAGACAGGGATCCAGTGAAGTCTGGCAAGGACTGGAGTAATCGGGGAGCAGAGTTTGGTTCGGGTGAGAATGTGTGTGGCGGAATTTTCAATAACCTGGATTTTATGAATGGTGACGGAGGGGAGATCGGTGAGGATGGCATTGGAATAGTCCAGCCGAGAGGTGACAAAAGCACGGACCAGGTTTTCGGCAGTTTTTGGAGTGAGATATTGGCGGAGACAGGCGATTTGTCGGAGGTGGAAGAAAGTGGTGCTGGTGAGGGACCGGATATGTGGGGGAGGAAGGATAATTCGGAGTTGAACCTGATGCCTAGGTTGCGTACGGGTTCAGAGAATTTTAGGAGCAGGTTGAGTAGGTGGAGGAGGTTAGAGCCATGGGATTGAAGATGGAGACGAGAGCCAAAGATTATGGCTTCCATCTTGTCAACATTGGAACGTTGCGCTCATCCAGCTCTTGATGTCTGACAGACAGGTTTACAGAACATCAGGGGACAGGGGGTCACAAATTGTGGTGGAAAAGTAGAGTTGGGTGTCATTCACATACATGTGGAAGTGTACCCCATGTCTGCAGATGACATCATCAAGAGGGAACATGTAGATAAGGAAGAGAAGGGGGCTAAGGATGGATCCTTCAGGTATCCCGCAGATAACCAGGCGAAACCTCTTCGCACTGGGCGAAGTCATCTTTATCATGCCCGTGGGCTCTCACCCTCAGCTTGAGTGCCATAGCAGGTCTGTTTTAAGTTTTTCTTTGATGGTAAGTGAGGTTAGACCTGCTCACCCCCATTAACCAAATTAGACTGAAACTTTCCACTTTGGGAATGAGGGTTATGTCCTCACAGACCAACCCTAATCCACCAAACCCTTCTAGGCCCCAAATTGTGAAAAGACAATGTGAGCCTGAACCACCCGAGTAGATTAGGGTACTGGGTGGCCTCTCCAGTAAGACAAGCCCAGCCTCAGCCTAGTCACCAGATGCTCAAGGGAATTCCGAGTTCAAGTATTCTCTGCCTCCTCTCTGTGAGAACAGATCAAATTCCTTAGGTTGGAAGTACTGCAATACTGATCCCAACCATCATAAATAATAATTTTCCTTGCATTTGATATATTGCTTTTCATGTTTTCTGGACATCACAAGGCACTTCACAGAATATACTGTAAAGTGAATTGACTGTATATTTGTGGGTGAAACATGGCAGCTAATTGTATATAGCAGTGTCCCACAAACATCAATCTGTTTTTAGTGCTTTGGGAAGTGCTCCCCAGCTGTATAATCATTTGGTATTGTAGTGATAGTACAGACTGCTGCTCCCACAAAAGCAAACATGTGGACAACATGTGCACTGGGAAGAAATGTAGCATAAACAACAGAATTGTTTTAATATATCGTGAGAAAGGAAAAATGGAAGAAGGTATTGCACTTTGTATTGTTTGGGATTTCTGTTGTACCAATATACTGTACAGTACTGTATATGTAATTAAAAAAAAGTGTCCAGCAATTGAGTTGGAGTATGACCTCCCGTTCCTACAGATGGTGCTGTGAACAGAAATGGTGCTGGTTGCATGTCTGTCTTTCCTGTGGTCCAAGTTATTTCTTTGGTGCCACCCAGTGAAGCCTCCAGCCGACTGATGCAGACTGAAGTGCAGGAAGTGAAGAGCGTTCGTTACCAGCTGTTTAACAGCAGCATTGACAAGGATTCAGCGGCTCAGCACCACTCACCAGAGGGACTGTTTAACAGCAGGGTTGCAGAGATATGCCACAGGAGTGTGTGCTAACCGCTGACAGGCACTGGGAGGCAAGCTACTGATCCAACACTGTACGGTACATGAAGGAACCATCTACATGACTTAGTTTATTGAAGGATCAACGGTGAGATCAGTCAAAGAGAGAACAAAGCCACATCCTGACACTGACATCCTGTGTAACAAACAATACTTCTCAACAACGGCTTGTGAGGAGCAACCGAAATCTGGAGATTGTACCATTCAATACACGGTAAATTAGTCATGAGTCTGGGCTGTAAATTAACATATTTTATAACACTGGTTTTATTGTGGCATATTAAGATAATGGTCTGTATTTTGAGGGCGTGTTCTTGAGAAACATGAAGCTTTTAAAACCTTTACATTATGGGCAAGATGGTAATTGCAGGCACAGTCAAAATAGTGTACACGCCAATACTCAAAATAAATAGTTTGCTGTTTAAATTGCGGTTGGGTGAGGGGTCAAATGCTGACCTCCTACCTCTTTGATCCGAGATTTATGCATTGTAGTCATGGGACAAGTTACCCTGCTCCAGATAGGAGACTGAGTGGTACAGTATGGCAAACTATTGATCTTTCATCTTGCACCTGCATCTAAGATTTGGTCTTTGGAAACGTTTGGAACTTAGTCTTCCTCATTGTGCAGCAAATAATACAGGATACAAACAGTTAAAAGTTTAACACAGGTTATATTATTTGTACGTAAGATATGGTGACTGACAGCAGTGATTAAATGAGACAAAGCTCAGCATTTGAGGAATGAGCTACGAGAAACTAGATAAGCTAGGGCTCTTCAGTCATGAAATGCAATGTCTCAAAGGCGAACTTTTTAATTGTATAAGGTATTAACAACAAGAACAAAATTACATTTGTATAGTGCCTTTCACGTCGGGAAAGAGCTTATTAAATAGATAAAGAAAGAAAACTTAGAAGAACCTTTTCAGATGTGTCAAAGCAGAGGGCACGAGCCAGGTGTGCAAAGAGCAGTTTTAGGATAGATACCAGAAAATATTTTTTATACGGAGGGTAATCAACATCTGGAATTTGTTATCAGGAAACATTTGGAGTCCTGTAGCTCAGTGGTTTGAGCATACTCCTTGGAAGCAGGAGACCTGGGTTTGATTCCAGGCAGGGCGAAACCATTGGCAAGTTTTCTTACTTCACACGCCTAATAATAATTCCTTTTAAAAAAAATTGGAAATTTTCAATCCATGGCTGTTTGTGGGACACTGCTGTGTACAATTTTGCCTACAAATATACAGTCAATTCACTGCATTTTGCCTACAAATATACAGTCAATTCACTTTACAGTGTATTCCGTGAAGCGCTTTGAGACATCTAGAAGACGTGGAAAGCGCTATACAGGTTGAGTGTCCTAAATCCGAAGTTCCAGAATCCAGAATGTCCCAGAATCCATACTCCGGGACGATTGGTGGCAGGGTCGTCCGGAATCCGTAAAATGTTCCGGAATCTGGACACCGTGTCAAACTGTTTTCACCGCCAGCCGGGCCCAGTGAAACGAGAGAGAGGCTTACCATGCATTGCGAAGAAGCGAGGACTACAAGGCCTGCGAGGAGAAGAACTACAAGGTGACATCCAAAAACCAGAAATATCGTAACCTGAGCCCAGGCATTTCCAGACTCGGGACGCACTTCTGGTGTTCTGAACTCCGGAAATACCCGAACCTGGGCTCGGGCGTTTCTGGACTTCGGAGACATCAGCAACACGTTCTGAAGTCCGGAAAAACATGAAAACCGGCTCGACTTTGATCCTAAGGTTACCGGATTCAGGACGCTCAACCTGTACCAAATGCCAGGATTATTATTAGGATTATTAGCATTATGCTATAATAATAATAATCCTTGCATTTGATATAGCGCCTCATCACATCTTGAAGATGTCTCAGAGCATTTCACAGGATATACTGTAACGCGAAGAGGTTAAAGTTGGTTTCTGGAAGAATTAGTTCAAATAATCTGTAGGGTATAAATTCAAAACTTGTAACAAAAACTGATCAAATTAGGTCATGTCACATGATGGAAAGTGATTGGTCAGAATGAAACTTGCATGTTAAACAAATTTAAACAAATTTATAATCTAGTGGAGGTGAAACATCTGTTTTGTCGGCCCTGATCACTGATCTCTTGTCTCTTTGAAGTGCCAGCCAAGACAGTAAATTCTCATAATGGGTATTTCTAACTTTTATTCATAGCTCAAGCAGAAACAACATAGCTTCACCTCAGGTAGGAATCTTTATTTATGATACCCAAGAAGAATTGGCACAGAATGAATGAAATAGTATCATCAAATAGGATTAGGCTACACAATCTGCCCCACATCACATTTTATTGAATTCATTTGGCAACTGATTGCTTTGTCTAAGGAGAGGGCAAATAACCGAATTGTAGCTCAGCTACCATTCTACAGCCATTAGAGCAAGCTATGCTGTGGGTGAATTGCACAAGGACAGCTACAAATAGTCACTGGGCCATACTGTCCAGCTACAGATGCTATAAATAACAATGAAGGAACCATATCAAACTGTTTCAAAGTAATGATTGTGTTTTTCTTGGTTCAAGCTTATAATCTGATTCCAATGTGGGAGGTGCCATCTTTCAGCTGGGATATTAAACAGGTGGATGTTAAAACTTCCATGAGTAAATGATGTTCTTATCATGCCCTGGAAACATCTTACAGCACACAGGGCTCTAGTGAAATGCATTTCTTGGGAATGTTGTGAAACAAAAATTTGCTTTGGCTTAATAGGTCAAATAGTCTCCTCATAAACAGGAAGGCACTGAACACCTTCAAGTTTTGGGCACCAAGTAAACCCAAGGCCCGATACGGATTAGGTATAGGAATGTTCCCTCTACATGCAGCAAGTTTAGGTCAGAGATATTAGATATAAAAGCTCCCTCTTCATTGTCCCATCTAGTACTCGCAGGTCAAGTGTGAGTAAAGCTTCCTCTACAATATCTCAGCCCCAACTTAAAAATAACACCCTCTAGTGTCCCAGTGTGACATGCGATCTCACACCAGCCATTCTGTCATCTCTTTGATTGAAATGAGCACTTTGATGCCAATTTAAGAGCAATATTATGTATTGAACCTACACTAAAAAGTGCAGATACAATCCTGTCCAAACTCATGCCACTAGACCTACCCCTACACCTAGTGCACAGAGATGACATTCAGATCATCAACAGGGCCTCATTCTGGAGTGGGAAAGCAGTGCATAATCAACTCGGCTTCCTAGACCAGGAGCTCCGGCACTTTCTAAAGAAGCCTATCCAACCATTGAAATGGTTCTGTGTTGTTTACCCTGATTCCATTTGGAACTGCCCAAACATCTGGTGTACAATTCAATTTGCAGAGGCTCAGTGATGATTAGATTGGGGTGGAGGGGACTAGTCTTGTCACATGCTCAGGGGGATGTTTTGATGCTAGGTTTGGCAGTACTGTACTGTACTCGGAGGGGCGGGGGCTCAACACAGACACTAGGGACTTTATGCTAGCCGTCCAGCTGTGTCCATTTTAGCCAGGTTTGAGCTGAACAACTTCTGAAATATTATGCGTAGGGAATAGGCACACACGAGGTTAAATATGTGGGAAGTAAGAAAGGAAGTGAAACTGATTTGTAACTGTACAGTAATAAAGTTCTGCAAGAATAGCAACATTCTTATAGTGACGCCCTTTCATGGGTTGGCAAGACTTGTGTTTTAAGCCAGGTCTTTTGTTCTTTTTTTGAGTAGATAAGTGCTTGGGAGTCAAGAGGTGACGGATTGTGTCCAGTAGGGCTCCGTAACAACTCGAGATGTGGTGGTTCCAGCAGGGGTTGTGTTTTCTGCCGGCTGCTTTAGTGGTCTGGTCCTCAGCCGCATTCCTCTTCTCCTTCATCATAGCTGTGCTGCTTCACCATGTGGACCCTCTGGTTCCTTACATCAGGTGAGTAGAAATAGAATCTGACTAAACTTGGGGGCGAAGGGGGACATTTCAGCTCACAGTGCAGGCTGACATTCCTGTAAATTCCTATACCTTGCTTTGTCAGTGGTCCATAATTCAGGAGAGACATGATTCTAAAGTTCCACCGGCCTTTTCTTCAGGTGGACGTTAAAAATCCCATGACACTGTTGGAAAAGAGAACAGGGAAAAGAGGGGAAAATAACCACACGGCTCTGTTTGCCTGGCAGTGGGCAAGAACCTGCTTGTTGGTCAATTGGCGGATCAATTTTCCGGGGGTAATAAAATAATAATACAGTAACACCATGATAACCCAGCACGGTTGGACACCTCACCTCCCGGATTTCAGTGATTACCGGGGTTAGAACCTACCCTAGAACTGGCTGGGGAAGCCCCGCCCCCCCATACACCTGTAAAACCAGCCCTGAAGCCGATTTGGTCACTCAATCCACGACTGCTTTTGGGACACTGCTGTGTGCAATTGTCTGCTGCATTTGGCCCACAAAATACACAGGTAATTCACTTTACAGTACATATGTGAAGTGCTTTGAGATATCTCGCAGACGTGATTAGGCTCTATTTCAAATGCAAGGATTATTATTAATGGGAGAAGGGAGAGATATCAGACGTGTTTGTGCTCCTGAACCTCACTAAAATAGAAGTTGCATGTATTTCACCAGAGGGTGGGTTGACATTGCACTATCATTAAACCACCTCCTCCCCGAGTAATCGCTAATAATGCACTTCCATTCTATATAGAGAATGGATTCTGGGGAAAGCACTGAAAGGCCGCTCGCTGGGTATCTCAGCACACGTTAATACTTGCACTAGAAGAGGAGGGAGAATATGAAAGGATTTCTTCCTTTTTATTTTCACACGAGTTGAAGATTTGCATATGTTTTTGGCAATGTATTATTGCGCAATTCTGGAATTTCCCTGTCATCTGATATTCACATGCAAGCAAAAAGGCTGACAACTGCTTTCCAATTTTACTAAGTAAAATTTCGTCCTCTAGGTTAGGAACTTGTTTCCATCATTTACAAGAAATGTCTTGGAACGGAAGAGGTTAAGGTGAGGCCTGAGATTGAGGCTTGTTTTTCTGGTTAACCGGGTGTCTGCTACATACAGAAATCCATTAAGAATATCCAAATCAAGCTAAAAATTACACGCATTCCACCTTGGGTTGAAGACTTGACTGAGCGGGTCCATGAAATTCTGCTAGGGGAAGGGGAAAATCCACTTGTGGTGGTCCATGTTGGGACCCATGAAGTTGAGAGGAAAAGACCTGAGATGCTCCAGGGAGAGTACCAGAGACTAGGGAGTAAACTAAAAAGTGGAACTTCGAGAGTGGTGATCTCTGGGTTGCTTCCAGTGCCTCGAGCAAGCCAGTTCCAGAATGCTAGAATAAGGCACATCAATGCATGGCTGGAGAAGTGGTGTAGGAAGGAGGGTTTCTGGTTCCTAGACCATTGGGACCAATTCTGGGGTAGGTGGAACCTGTACAAAATGGATGGGTTACACCTGAACAGGGCTGGAACCAATCTCCTTGCAGGGAGGTTGTCGAGTTTTGTGGGGGGGGCTTTAAACTAATCCCGGGGGGTGAGGGTGGGAAACTGATCAGTAGTTCAAATACGGGAGGGGTAATAAAGAGGACAGGGGTAAAGGTAAGACGGGAGAAAAATGCAGAGGAAGTAATTTGTGCCTTAGAGTGCATGTATGTAAATGCACGAAGTTTGAGAAATAAAATTGGTGAGCTGCAGGCTCGCATCGGTTGCTGCGAGGCGATATGATGTTATAGCAGTAACGGAGACTTGGCTCCAGCATGGGCAGGAATGGGAGTTGAACATTCCTGGTTATAATGTATTCAGGAGGGATAGAGAGGGGAGAAAAGGGGGCGGGGTGGTAATTTTAGTTAAGGACTCAGTGACTGACTGCCTTAGAAAGGAACGAGGTGGAAGAAGGACTAAAAACCGAATCTATCTGGTTAGAAATGAGGAATAAAAAAGGTGCAGTTACACTGTTAGGGGTATACTATAGACCACCAAATAGTGGGGAGGAGATAGACAAGCAGATCTGCAAGCGTATCACGGAGAAATGCAGAACTAATAGAGTAGTGATAATGGGTGACTTCAACTATCCCAACATAGACTGGCAGAATAGTAGAGTAAAGGGCAAGGAGGGAGAAGAATTCCTGAAGTGTGTGCAGGACAACTTTCTTGATCAGTATGTTTCCAGTCCAACGAGGAAAGAAGCATTGCTGGATCTAGTTTTGGGAAATGAGGTAGGGCAAGTTCAACAGGTTTCTGTAGGTGAGCATCTAGGGAATAGTGACCACAATATCGTTAGATTCAGAATAATTATGGAAAGGGATAAGGAACGATCACAGGTGAGGACACTCAACTGGAAAAGGGCTAATTTCAATGAGTTGAGGTGGGACCTAGCCAAGGTGGATTGGAAAGAAAAATTGGCAGGTAAGACAACTAACGAGCAGTGGGCAGCGTTCAAAGAGGAGATAGTTCAGGCACAGGTCAAAAGCATCCCCACAAAGGTGAAATGTAAGGCATCCAAACCTCCCTGGATGACTAAGGAAATCGGGGCCAAAATAAAACAAAAAAAAGAGGCTTATGATAAGTGTCAGGCTCAAAATTCAGAAGGGAACAAAGCAGAATATAGGAAGTGTAGGATAGAACTAAAAAAGGAAGTTAGAGGGGCAAAGAGACTGCATGAAAAACAATTAGCGAGTAAGATTAAGGGGAACCCTAAAGTTTTTTACCAACATATTAAGAGTAAAAGGTTGGTCAAGGAGAGGGTGGGGCCAATTAGGGACCTAGGAGGAAATCTCATTGTGGAGGCAGAGGGCATGGCTGATGTACTGAATGAGTACTTCGCCTCTGTCTTCACAAAAGAAAAGGATACAGCCAATGCCATGGTATTAGAGGAGAGGGTAGGAGAAATGGATAGAATAATTATAACCAGAGAGGAAGTGCTAAAAAGGTTGACGTCGCTCAAGGTGGATAAGTCACCTGGTCCGGATGGGATGCACCCTAGGTTACTAAGTGAGGCACGGGAGCAAATAGCAGGGACTCTGGCCACGATCTTTCAATCTTCCTTGGACACAGGGGTCGTGCCAGAGGACTGGAGGATAGCTAATGTTACTCCCTTGTATAAAAAGGGGCAGAAGGACAAGCCTGGTAACTACAGACCAGTCAGTCTAACGTCGGTAGTGGGCAAACTTCTAGAGTCCATAATCAGGGACAAGGTAGATCTTCACTTAGAAAGATATAGGCTAATAAAGGACAGTCAACATGGATTTGTTAAAGGCAAATCTTGCCTTACAAATCTGATAGAATTTTTTGATGAGGTAACGGAATGGGTGGATAATGGTAGCGCAGTTGATGTAGTTTACATGGACTTTCAAAAGGCATTTGACAAAGTGCCACATGAGAGACTTATTATGAAATTAAAGGCCCATGGCGTAAAAGGGACAGTGGCAGCGTGGATCCACAACTGGCTGCGAGACAGAAAGCAGAGAGTTGTAGTGAGCGGCTGTTTTTCAGATTGGAGGGAAGTGAGCAGTGGTGTGCCATAGGGATCAGTTTTGGGACCATTGCTGTTTGTAATCTACATCAATGATCTGGACTTGGGTGTACGGAGTACAGTTTCCAAGTTTGCAGATGACACTAAGTTAGGGAGAATAGTAAACAGTGAGGAGGATAGTAGCCATCTGCAAGAGGATATCGACAAATTGGTAAAGTGGGCAGACACATGGCAGATGAAGTTTAATGCAGAGAAGTGTGAGGTGATGCATTTTGGGAGAAGAAATGAAGGGAGGCAATATAGGCTAGATAGTACAATTTTAAATGGTGTAAAGGAACAGAGAGACCTGGGGATTTGTGTTAGTGACTCGTTGAAGGTGGCAGGACAGGTAGACAAGGCTGTTAAGAAGGCATATGGGATACTAGGCTTTATAAATAGGGGTATAGAGTACAAAAGTCAGGAAGTGCTGACTAACCTCTATAGGACTTTGGTGAGGCCTCAGCTGGAATACTGTGTTCAATTCTGGTCACCACACTACAGAAAGGATGTGAAGGCATTGGAAAGGGTACAACGAAGATTTACTAGGATGGTGCCAGGATTGAGGGACTTCAGCTATGAGGAGAGGCTAGGTAGGCTAGGGTTATTCTCTCTGGAGCAGAGAAGATTGAGGGGAGACCTAATAGAGGTTTATAAGATCATGAGGGGTTTCGACAGGGCAAATAGAGAAAAACTATTTCCACTCGTGGGTGAATCTGTGACTCGTGGTCACAGATTTAAAATAGTTTCAAGGCGCAGTAGAGGGGAGCTGAGGAGAAATTTTTTCACTCAGCGAGTTGTTCGAATCTGGAATGCATTGCCTGAAAAGGTGGTGGAGGCTGATTCGATAACAACTTTTAAAAGGGAATTAGATCTTTATTTAGGGAGAACGGGTCTATTAGGCTATGGGGAGCGGGCAGGGCAGTGGGATTGAATCGCTCTTTTCAAAGAGCCGGCACAGACTAGATGGGCCGAATGGCCTCCTTTTGTGCCGTAAAATTCTATGATTCTATGATTCTATGATTCTACACATGAAAATTCCAGAGATAGATTTTGGAGTGGAATAATAATAATAATCCATACATTTGATACAGCGCTTTTCACATCATGTAGACGTCTCAAAGCACTTCACAGAATGCATGTATCCCCCGATTTATGATGGTTCTGTTTTGATTTAACGAACATAATTTTTTAACACCTTTTTATTGATACACAACATTTGGTTTTGTTTCAGGGACAAAAAAATTTGGTGCATTGTTTTTGCGCATGCGCAGTATATAGTGTATTTCACGGTAAAATCGCAGTCATATAGTGTATCCAAGCGTTTGAACTGGCCAATAGTTTGTCGCTACATCATTGTTTAAAAACCATCTGATTTTGAAGAGAAATCACGCCAAGTCAGTATTACAGTAATTTAATCAGTATTAAAGTACAGTACTGTACAGTTACCCCAACTACCCTTTCTTGCCTATGTGTGTTATTTTGTCTGTTCTGTGTGTTATTTTGTGGGTTTTGTGTGTTATTTTGTGTGTTATTTAGTGGGTCCGAAAATTTTGTGAAAAGAACACATCTCGGATTATATAATGCGACCGCATGGGAAACCGCGTTTTGATTTATGACATTTCGATTTTCGTGACATTTTTCACGAACGCAACTCTCTCGTAAATTGGGGGATACCTGTACACTGTAAACTGAATTGACTATATTTTGTAGGCAAAACGTGGCAGCCAATAACACACAGCAGTGTCCCGCAAACTATTGTGGATTGAAGTGACCAATTATTGTTTTTTTTTAGGGATTATTATCAGGCGTGTAAAGTAAGAAAACTTGCAAACCCAGGTATCTCGCTTGTAAGGCGAGTGCTCTAACCCCTGAGCATCTCCACGAAGATCGGTTGAGTTACTCAAAACACTTGACTTCTCTCTGCTCTATCTCTGACCTGTGACTGCACGTGGGCCCTGGGGAAGTGAGGAATTTGATGCCCTGGGGGTGAATACGCACTCTCTCCCTGGAGGGACACATTCTGCTTACCAAATTACGGAAAGTATTAGGTGCAGGTTGGCAAGAGCCAAGCCTTGGGGATCCCAGAGTGTCCTCCTGGAGTCCAACCAGCTAAAACCTCATAGCTTGCCATTAGTATCGTTGTCTGGCGAAGTGTTCGCACCGCTTGTCCAACTAGAACCACCCTTTTGAAGGGAGAAACTATTCACTCTGTAGGAGAAACTATTTCCACTGGAAAGTGGGTTGGTAACCCAAGGACACTTATTTAAAATAGTTGTTAAAAGAAATAGAGAGAGGTGAGGAGAAATCTTATCATGAGTTGTTCGGATCTAGAACTCATTGTCTGAAAAGGTGGTGGAAACCGACTCGGTAACAAGTTTTAAGAGGGAAATAAATAGTTAGGGTGAAACCTTGGGCAAGGTTCCTTACTCCACACGCCTAATAATATTCCCTAAAAAAATCCTACAATAATAAATTGTAGGATTTCAATCCATGACTGTTTGTGGGACATTGCTGTGTGCAATTGGCCTTCGCGTTTCACCCACAAAATATATAGTCAATTCAGTTTACGGTATATTCTATGAAGTGCTTTGAGATGTCTAGAAGACGTGAAAATTGCTGTATCAAATGCAAGGATTTGTTTTTATTAACATGAACTGAGTGGTATGACTCCCAATCCCCAGTGACTGGTTGAGGCCTGGGGGAAACAATGGTGAAGCCTGAGACTGGGGTGGAGAACATTATTGTAATAATCCTTGCATTTGATAGCGAGCTTTATCACGTTTCCTATGTGTCTCAAAGTGGAAGACAATTGCACATAGCAGTGTCCCACAAACAATCGTGGATTTAAATGATCAATTTATTATTGTTTTCTTTCTTCAGGGATTATTATTAGGCATGTGGAATAAGGAAACTTGCCCAAGGTTTTGTCCTGTTGGGAATCAAACCCAGGTCTCTCGCTTGCGAGGCAAGTGCCCTAACCACTGAGCTACAGGATTCCGCATATGTAATATGTAACGGTTCCAGCTGTGATTGTGATGAGGTTTGTTTTTCTCTGTCAGTGACACAGGAACGATGGCTCCAGAGCGTTGCTTGTTTGGGATCATGCTGACTATCTCAGCTTTCCTAGGTAAGAATCCGTTAAGTTTTCGATGTCATAATAATAATCCTTGGCAGGTGATGTAGCGTCTGGTCATGTAATTGAGATTTGAGCCTTGGAATGTCCTCTCAACATGAAAGTCACAATACAAATGTAATTTTGTTGTTGTTGAGATGTCCCAAAGCCCTTCACAGAATACTGTACACTGTAAAGTACAGGTAGATCCCGCTAAACGTCGCCTCGGTTAACTTTTTTTTGGAGCCTGGGAGTGAGCCAGTCCGGCAGCGAGAGAGACCAGCCAGCCGGCAGCGAGTGAGACCACCAATGAGTGAGTGAGTCGAGCAGGCAGGCAGGGAGCGAGTGAGTGAGTGAGTCGGGCAGGCAGTCAGGGAGCGAGTGAGTGAGCCGGGCAGGCAGGCAGGCAGTGAGTGAGTGAGTGCGTGCGTGAGGGAGGGAGGGAGGGAGGGAGGAGCCAGGCAGTCAGCGAGCGACTGAGCGATCGATCGATTGATTGAGCAAGGCATGCAGGGAGCGAGCGAGAGAGAGAGAGAGAGAGAGAGAGCAAGGCAAGGAGTGAGTGAGTGAGTGAGCCAGACAGGCAGTCAGGGAGGGAGCGAGTATAATATTTTTTATAGAAAATGTTATCAAAACATGTCCAAAAGAAGCTAACTCCAGTTTTTACATTAAGTCTTATGGGAAAAATGTATTCGCTTAACATTGTTTCGCTTAAAGTCGCAATTTTCAAGAACCAAACTGCAACGTTAAGCGGGGTCTACCTGTATAGTGACTACCGTATGTATTTTATGAGCAAAAGTAATGTGAGTCTGCTACTCCTTCAGTTGATTTAATTTCTTCACCAAACAACAACAACAAATTACATTTATAGAGCGCCTTTCACGTCGGGAGGACGTCCCAAGGCGCTGCACAGGAGGCGTGTGACCCGAGCTGAGAGGGGAGTGTTTGGGAAGGGGTAAAACACGAAGGGGAGGTCGAAAAATTCGGGGTGGAACAAAAGGCACGGTCGAAGAGGAAAGTCTTCAAACCGGCCTTGAAAGAGGAAAGGGAAGAAACGAAACGGAGGGATTGAGGGATGGCATTCCATAAGGTGGGAGCGGAAAAACTGAAGGCCCGGCCTCCGATGGTGGGGCGGTTCGGGCGGGGGGCTTGGAGCAAGCCAAGTCCTGTTGAACGGAGGGTCCGAGTGGGCTTGTAGGGGGAAAGTAAATCGGTTAAATAGGGCGGGGCAAGGCCATGTAAGGCCTTGAAGGTGAGGACGAGGATCTTGAACTCGATCCTCTGGAGAATGGGGAGCCAGCTATCCATTTGCCTTTGCAATTAGTCTCTACCACCTCTCTCGGTAAAGAAGTCCACATATTCACCATTCTCTGTAAAGTCATTTGATCGGAACTGTCATCTTCTATCTCCTTGTTATAGATTAGTTGACTATGTTTCCGTCCCCTGACCAATGCCATAATGTCTGCATTATTACCGAGACCAGAATTGCACACAACAATACAGTTAGGGTCAATGCCCAATACAAGTTCTCTTGTATCCTTACCCTCCATCTCTTTAGCTACATTCCCCAAGATCCTATTCACTTTCTTCATTGCTGCTGCATTATTTATTATTAGTTTCCATGGTGTGCCCACTAAGGCACCCAAACCCTTCTCCTGTGTTGTGCCCTGTAGACTAATACCGTTTGGTGCTTATTCCTACTATTTATTCCCTCGCTTCTACAGTCCATTTGCCTCATGTCTCAATAATCTCCTCTTTGACTTCGACTTTGATGACCCTCCTACTTCTCCCCTCCCTACTCTCCACCCCTCTGATCCCAAATCACTGACTATCCAATACCTTGAAACGTCTTCCTGATGTGAAACTTGCGCTCAATGAATTCTGGCTATCCCTCAGTGACCCTGTCCCACTGATTGAAGCACTTCTCTCCACCTGGCCACCCTCATCTCCAAACTGCCCTCGCTCTATCTCCTTATTCCTCCAGCTGCTTTCCCCCTTTTGAACACTTAACAATGTAACAGTCCTCCCTCTCCATCCACTTTATTTATCATTCTTCCACACCACTTGGTTCGTTCATCCCTGATATCTCCTCCCTCCTCTAATCCCTCAAAACTCCCCTTGTCCCATCTCCTCTAACTTCACTGTCCTCCTAAATCTCACCGTCCAAATAAATTCTCCGATCCACAACCATGGCCACCCCCTCGACCACGTTATCACTCAAGGCCTTGACATCTCCAACCTGTCAATCATAAACAAGGCCAACTCAGACTATTTCCTAATCTCCTGCTCCTGCATTCTCCTCTGTCATCACTCCACTCTTCAAAAAATCAACCCTTGACCCCTCCAACCACACAAATTATTTCCGATCTATTTACAACCTCCCTTCCTTGCCAACCCCCGAATGGGTTGTTACTAGCTTTGCTCTCACCTTCCCCTCCACCCTCCCAATCTGGCTTCCACTGCTATCTCATAGCACAGAGTCAGTGCTTGTTAAGGTCACAAACAATATCCTCTCTCTCTCTCTCTGACCAGAGCTCCCTCTTTCTCCTCGTCTCTCAGACCTCTCTGCCATGTTCAACACAGTTGAACATGCCATCCTCCTCTACAACCTCTCCTCCCTCATCCATCACAGTGGGATCATACTCACATGGTTTGAGTCCAACCTAACAAATCACCTGCACTTCATCTCCTCACAAAGCTTCTCATCCTGTCCCACATGGCTCCATTCTTGGCCCCCCCTCCTCTTCCTCTATATGTTCCCTCTCAGCAATGTCATCTGCAAACATGGGGTAAACTTCCACATGTGTGCGTGCGGATGACACATAAATCTACTTCCCCAGCCGGGTCTCCAAATCTCCTTCTTCTCCAGCTGCGATGTTCACTCGGTTTCTCTGGTGGACATCAGGACCTTGCTGAGTGAAAATTTCCTACAACTAAAGGTTGACAAGACGGAAGCTCTATCCTGTGGCTCTGATGTCCTCAACCTCCCCATCCTATCCCTCAGACTTACCGAATCCATGCATAACCTAGGCTTCAGGTTCAACCCACAGCTGTCCTTCCTTCCCCACATTGGGTCCCTAATCAGACCCGGATTCATTACCTCCGCCATATTACCTGCCTCTGACATATTACCCCTGATGCAGCAAAAACACTTGTCCTTGATCATCTCCCGACTGCAAAATCTCAAATGCTCTCTCCCCAGCTCTAACATGCACAGGATTCAGCTGATCCAAAACTCTGTGCCCCCATCACACCAGTTCTGGCCAAGCTCCACTTGCTCCCTATCATTGAATGAATCGATTTCAAATCCTCACTTATTTTCAAATCCCTTCATGCCCTGGGACCTCCCTACTTCTCCAACCTGCTTAACCCGCATCCACTGCCAATCTTCGACTGTCTCTGGCCTTCCAGCATTGGTCTCTGCTCCTCCTGCCTGCGCTTCCAACATTGGTGGCCGCATATTCATCCGCTACACCCCAAAACTTTGGAACACAATTCCTCTATTCCTCCGCCTTGTCCCTTCCTTCCCTATCTTCAGGTCGCACCTGAAGAGCTGCCTCTTTGACTGTGCCTACAGTCACCTCTCCCTTCCCCCCAGCTTGGTATCATGCTCCTCCACTGTCAACCCATCTGGAACAATATCCTGCGGAAGGGGTGCTGTTTAAATACAAGTTCTTGTTAATGAAAAAGCACAATACAATTTTAGTTTGTTGTTCTTCTCACTCCCTAATCTAATTTCTACACATTAATTGACATTTGCCAGGAGTCAGCCCAGCTCCCTGATCTATCTAGATCCCTTTGTGTTTGATCTCTGTCATTTTAAACTTCTCTTAGTTTGGTCTCGATAGCCTGGTTTTCAAGTAACTGCTGTCCAATGTAAATATCATGAACCGCAGTATTGATCTCGGAGGTACCCACCAGTGAATTATAAATAATATCAAATATAAGAACATACGAATTAGGAGCAGGAGTAGGCCATTCGGCCCCTCGAGCCTGCCCCACCAATAAGATCATGGCTGATCTGTTCTAGCTCCACCTACCTGCCTTATCTCCATATATCCAAAGCCTAGGCTTTGTGTTCACAAACCCAGTGCAGGACTTGAAACAACAAACTTCAGACTGAAAGACACAGAGTGAGAGAGGAGAGTACTATTAATTAAGGCAGCTGACACTGCTCTCTTTCCAACAATTGACCTCTGTGCTTTTTTGCTGCACTGAATTTCTGCTCAGCTTCAGAAGCCTCATTATTCACAGCTTGTTTGTGAGCATCTGTGCAAAGGTCAAGCCATCCAAACTCAGAGTGAGGAACTCCCTCTGGTGGGCACATGCAACAACAACAACAACAAATTACACTTATAAAGCGCCTTTCACGTCGGGAGGATGTCCCAAGGCGCTGCACGGGAAGGGGTGAAACACGAAGGGGAGGTCGAAGAATTCGGGGTGGAACAAAAGGCACGGTCGAAGAGGAAAGTCTTCAAACCGGCCTTGAAAGAGGAAAGGGAAGAAACGAGATGGAGGGATTGGGGGATGGAATTCCATAGGGTCGGAGCAGAAAAACTGAAGGCCCGGCCTCCGATGGTGGGGCGGTTCGGGCGGGGGGCTTGGAGCAGGCCAAGTCCTGCTGAACGGAGGGTCCGGGTGGGCTTGTAGGGGGAGAGTAAATTGGTTAAATAGGGCGGGGCAAGGCCATGTAAGGCCTTGAAGGTGAGGACGAGGATCTTGAACTTGATCCTCTGGAGGATGGGGAGCCAATGGAGACGGGCGAGGGTGGGGGTTATATGGTCGCGGAGGCGGGTGCGGGATAATACACGGGCTGCATACCACAGGAAGTAAAAAAAATCTCCCAGTTTCTCCCAGTGTCCTGGCCAACAATCCAGTCACAACTGCCAACGGTCTAAGGTCAACATAACCGGATGAATGTATTTAATGTAGAATGTTGGAATCTCGCATTCCTGACTGTACATCAGTAGATGAATAATCAGTCCCTGATTATTTCACGGTGTTATTTACTGAGCAGTGAGTGGGAACCCGATAGTTATCCATTGACAATAATTTTTCCAGGGATAATAGTCCTTAAAAAGCAAAAATAATTTTGTCTCTCAATGCATGACTGCTTGTGGGACAATTGGCTGCCTGCCGCGTTTCTCCCACAAATGTACAATTAATTCACTTTACAGTATATTCTGTGAAGCGCTTTGAGACGGCTAGAAGATGTGAAAAGCGCTATATCAAATGCAAGGATTATTATTATTATAAATGTGAGGTCTCTCTAGGCTCCAAATGCCCATTTCTTTTGAGAGCTTCACCATCAATAAAGAAGTTGCCAGTAATTGCAGGGACAGATTGTCAGCAGCACATTGAACCCGCCTGTATTTACATTGCTTACAGTATGGGCCCAATTAGGGGCTCACCTTTGCTCACAGTTTCCACCTCATTCAATGTTGTCTTTGGAACTCCCTTTGAAGATATTTAGTCCCTCGTTCCCTCGCCTCGCTCAAGGCATGTCTCAAGACGCTCCTCTTTCATGGTGCCATCTACTAACCTCCCTCCTCATTCTCCTGGCATTCCAACCCCCTGCTCAGGTCCAATTCCCTGACTGTCCAGCACCCTGATGTCAAATTTCACATGGAGTCTGTTGATGTTGTTCTCTTGTGTTCTCTCCCTGTATAGGTGTCTGCACAATGTACGTACGGTACAAGCAAGTTGAAGTTCTGACCCCTGAGAACATCTGCATCACCAGGTGTAACCGGGCGGGCCTGGTCCTGGGATTGCTCAGCTGCCTTGGGATCTGTATTGTGGCAAACTTCCAGGTAATGCCCTCCCTGATTCCCAATGCTCTTGGGTGTAAGTTGTGTGTCATAGAAACGTATAAGAGCTTCAAAGTTTCCAGCACAGAAGATGGTAGGGACAGAATTTGAGCCCGTTGCTCCTGATACTGGCTCTATCTTTATTGAAGCTTGTCTGTCCTCTGTTCTATTTAGAAAACTGCTATAATCCACGCTCATGTGTTAGGAGCCATTCTGACCTTCGGCATGGGCTTCATCTACATCGTGGTGCAAACATTCATCTCCCATCGCATGCAGCCACACCTCCACGGCATTGGAATCTTCTGGATCCGCTGTGTTGTCCTCATCTGGTGTGGAGCCAGCATTGTCAGCAGTATCCTTGCAGCAGAGAGGGATAGGAGCCTTGCTGTCATCTGGGGAGTGACATGATAGGGGAGGGGGTGCAGAGGGACATGCTGGGAGATGTTGAGAGACCTCAAGAAGGGGAACAAACTGAAAGACTAGAGGGGGAAGAGAGAAGAGAGATGTAATAATAATAATCCTGGCATTTGATGTAGTGCTTTTCATGTCTTCTAGACAACAACAACAACAAAAGTGCACCCATATAGCGTTCTGGGAGGACGTCCCAAAGCACTGAACAGTCAGATCGCGACCCGAGCGATGGGGGGGAGGATCAGGGTAGGGGGAAACGGGGAGCCGAAGGCGCGGTCGAAGAGGAAGGTCTCGAGACTGGCCTTGAAGGAGGAAAGGGAGGAAGCAAGACAGAGAGGCTGCGGGATGGAGTTCCACAGTGTGGGAGCAGAGCGGCTGAAAGCCCAGCCGCCAATGATTAGGCGGTTAGGGCTGGATGGAGGGTTCGGGTAGGTTGAGAGGGAGCCAGTAGGTCAGAGATAGGCGGGGGGAAGGCCGTGAATGGCCTTGAAAGTGAGGGCAAGGATTTTAAATTTGATCCTCTGGGTGATGGGGAGCCAGTGGAGACGGGCGAGCGTGGGAGTGATGTGGTCGTGAAGCCTGGTACGGGAGAGTACACGAGCTGCAGAATTCTGAATGATCTGCAGCCTGTGAAGGGAGGAGCTGGGAAGGCCGACGAGGAGAGAGTTCCCATAGTCGAGCCTAGAAGTGATAAAGGCGTGGATGAGAGTTTTGGTGGCATTTCCTATAGACTACTCAAAGCGCTTCACAGAATATACTGTAAAATTAATTGATTGCATATTTGTGGGCGAAATGCGGCAGCCAATTGCGCACAGCAGTGTCCCACAAACAGTCGTGAATTGTGTGACCAAATATTTTTTTTGAGGGATTATTATTAGGCGTGTGGAGTAAGGAAACGTACCCAAGGTTTAGCCCTAATGACAGACACGGGGAGGGATATTACACTAAGAGACTAGGAAAGGATTCCAGTGTACTTTGTGTGAAGTGAGTGAGTACAGATAACCTTGGCTGATGTTCCAGCGAGAAGCCATCTTATTTCCTTCTCTAATATTGTGGGAAATATAGAGATCAAATATAACATTCTGATTCTTGTACTTGCAGTTTGATCATGTCTGATATATATATGTATATATATAAGTCTTTGTAACTATCTGTTTTACCGTGTATGTTTGTGTGTGAGTGTTTCTCCTATATATTGCCTCTCCTGTTTTAACAGCCTTAACTACCTATCCTGCCACCTTCAACAACAACAATTACACTTGTATAGCGCCTTTCACCTTAGGAGGATGTCCCAAGGTCCTGCACAGTTATTGTTTCAGACCCAACCTGGGGTAGGCGATGGGGAGGGTGGAGGGAAAGGGGGGGATTTGGGGTGACCTATGGGCCTGTCAAAGAGGAGGGTCTTGAGGTGGCCAGGAAGGGGGTGAGGTGGAGGGACTGTGGATCGAGTTCGAAAGGTTGGGGACAGTGTGGCTAAAGGCTCACCCACCAATGGTGGGGTGGGTGGATTAGGGGACATGGGGCAGCCCAGAGCCTGGTGAGCGGAGGGGACGGGCAAATTGATAGGGGGTTAGGTGGTCACGGATGAAGGGTGGGGTGAGATTCTGGAGGGCTTTGAATGTGAGGACCAGGATCTTTGATTGGATCCTCTGAATGACGGGGAGCCAATGGAGTCAGACGAGGATTGGAGAGATGGGGTCATGGAGCTCAGAGCGGTAGAGTACACGGGCCACAGAGCTCTGGATTATCTGCAACCTGTGGAGGGAAGAATTGGGAAGGCTGACAAGCAGGGCGTTAGCGGAGTCAAACCGGGATGTAATGGAGGCATGAATGAGGGTTCCAGCGGCCTTAGAACTAAGGTAATGGCAGAGTCGGGCAATATTGTGGTGGTGAGGGAAGGCAGAGTGAGTCATTGCTTGGATGTGGGGGGGGAAAGACAGTTGAGGATCAAACCAGACACCAGATTCCTGACTGGACCAGGGCTGTCTACGCACTATGAGCAGCATGGAAGCCAAATTGCAGTGGTTTGAGGAGGGAATGGCAAGAGAGAAAGGAGTGAAGCAAAGATTTACTTGCATGAACTCTGTTCCTTCACCCCCCCCTTAAGATTGTACTATCTAGCCTATATTGCCTCTCCTCATTCTTCCTCCCAAAATGCACTACCTTGTATTTCTCCACATTAAACTTCATCTGCCATGTGTCTGCCCATATACTATTCTATCTATGTCCTCTGCAGTCTGCTACTGTCCTCCTATTTACTACTTTTCCTAATTTGGTACAATCTGCAACTTGGAAATTGTACTCCCTATACCCAAGTCCAGATCATTTATGTAAATTAAAAAGCGCAAGGGTCCCAATACCGATCCCTGGGGGATGCCACTGTACACTTCCCTCCAGTCAGAAAAACAATCGTTCACCACAACTCTCTGCTTTCTGTCTTCCAATTAGTTCTGGATCCAGATTGCCACTGTCCCTTTACTACTGTGGGCTTATTTGGGACTTTGTCATTGTGTGTGTGCTGAGCATTGTGAGTGTGTGTCCTGAGCATTGTGTGTGTGTTGAGTTTGTGTGTGGGTGTGTGCTGAGCATTGTGTGTCCTATACGCAATTGGCTGCCATGTTCCGCCCACAAATATACAGTCAATTAAATTTATAGTATATTCTGTGCAGCGCTTTGAGACGTCTAGAAGACGTGAAAAGTGCTGTATCAAAATGCAAGGATTGTGTGCTGAGCGTTGTGTGTGCGGCGCAGTGTGAGTGTGTACACGTGTTTGCGGTGAGCTTCGTGTGTGTATGTTGAGCTTTGTGTGTGGGTGTGGTGAGCTTTGTGTATTTGTGTGTGTGTGATGATTTGCTTTTATAATCTGCTCGCTTCCAGCATCCCCTAAGTTCTGACGATATGCAGACGAGCGACCTGAAACGTTAACTCATTTTGCTCTCTCCCTGGATGCTGCCTGACCTGCTGCATGTGCCCAGTGATTTCTGTATTTATACAATAATAATAACAAAATTACACTTGTACAGTGCTTTTCACGTTGGGAGGATGTCCCAAAGCGCTGGACAGTCAACGTTTCAGACCCAAGCTAGGGTCGGGATCGGGAAAGGTGGAGGGAGAGTAGGGGATTTGGGGTGACCGATGGGACCGTTGAAGAGGAGGGTCTTGAGTCGGGACTTGAAGGAGGCCTGGGAGAGGGTGAGGAGGAGGGATTACGGGATGGAATTCCAGAGTTTAGGGGCAGAGTGGCTGAAGGCTTGCCCGCCAATAGTAGGATGTAGGGTCCGGCGATATATCGCTAAAACTCAATATAATTTTCATATCGATACGCCGATATAGACATTTCAAAAATATCGAAAAAATCGGGATGCGCACGCACTGAACTACAAGACCCAGAATGCTCATCTTTATACACAATGCACAGACCGAGGTGCAAAGCCGCCATACTGTATTCATAGTCCTCGAATACAATATACAAGTATGCAAGGGGTGGGGGGGGGCGGGGGGAGAGACGGCTGGGTGGGTGGGGTGAGGGGGAGAGAGACGGCTGGGGGGAGAGGGAGAGAGACGGCTGGGGGGAGAGGGGCAGAGAGACGGCTGGGGGGAGGGGGGGAGAGAGACGGCTGGGGGAGAGGGGGAGAGAGACGGCTGGGGGGAGAGGGAGAGAGACGGCTGGGGGGAGAGGGGCAGAGAGACGGCTGGGGGGAGGGGGGGAGAGAGACGGCTGGGGGAGAGGGGGAGAGAGACGGCTGGGGGGAGGGGGAGAGAGACGGCTGGGGGGAGGGGGAGAGAGACGGCTGGGGTGGGGGAGAGGGGGAGAGAGACGACTGGGGGTGGGGGAGAGAGATGGCTGGGGGGAGGGGGAGAGAGACGGCTGGGGGGAGCGGGAGAGAGACGGCTGGGAGGAGGGGGAGAGAGACGGCTGGTGGGGGGAGAGAGATGGCTGGGGGGGTGAGGAGAGGGGGAGAGAGACAGCTGGGGGGGGAGGGAGAGAGAGACGGCGGGAGGGGAGGGAGAAAGAGATGGCTGGGGGGGTGGTGGGGGAGAGAGACGACAGGGGAGAGGGACGGTGGGGGAGGGGGGGAGAGACAGGGTGGATGTGATAATATACAGATAGATAGAGATGTGGGGGATGTGAGAGAGGAGAGAGGGACAGAGACACAGAAACACACAGACAGAAAAACACAGAGATGGAGAGAGTGAGAGACACAGAGAGAGAAAGATATTTACATCCTGAGGAGATAGGCCCCGAATGCATGCGCACCCGGAACGCGAGCGCACCCCAAACGCGCGCGCACTCCGAATGCACGCCCATGCGCAGTACGAAAAACCCGAAAATATCGATATTCCGGTATATTTCGATAGCCCATCAATATATCTAAATCGGAAAATTTCCATATCGACGGACCCTAGTAGGATGGGTGGGTCAGGGTAAGTGGGCCAAGCTGGAGCGAGAATGGGGGAGATGGGGGTCACCAAATCTGTAGTATTTTGCTTTTTGTTTTTTCAGTGTGTTAGTCAGTCTGTCAGTCCAGTCCAGACAGCTCTTTCTCCAGGCAGTTCAAAGTCTCCACTTCCGAAGTATTTCCATGACTCTTGCTCCCAGTGTTTGTTTCCTCTGTGACTCTCTACTCAATGATATCTGCTAAAGAAATGGCAACCAAGCTCCACTGGAACTCCTCAGAGAAGGTAAGCTGCAACTCAACCACGTAGAGCTCATCTCTCACCTGCACGGAGAGGGTGTAACGCAGATTTACCAGAATGATATCAGGGCTTAAAGGGTTAAATTGTAAGGACAAGTTGCATAAAGAGAGCTAAGAAATGTAGTGTGCACATTATATTTGGCAATTTTGTTTAATTCTCAAGGCAGTGACTCATTCTAGGGCCTTCGCTCTTTTCTCTCCTCCCACTCCCTCCATGAATCAGATTCATTTGGGTTTCCTTGCTCACAGCACGGAAATTGCTCTGGTCAAGGACATAAATGACATCTTGCCCAGCTGTGATCAGGGCTCCCTCTGCCTCCTCGTCCTCCTCTGTGCTGCCTTTGACACCGTGGACCACTCAATCCTCCTCCACTGCCTCTCCTCTCACCTCAAGGTACCGTCCTTGACTGGTTCAGGTCCTACCTCTCACACTGTCTCCACTTTATCTTCGGTAACGATTTCTCTTCTAGTCCCATACCGTCTTGTGCGGTGTTCCTATGGTCTCTGTCCTTGGTCCCCTCCTCTTCAACCTCTACATGCTGCCCCTTTGTGACATCATCCACGGACATAGGGTAAAATTCCACACGTATGATGTCCAACTCTATCTGTCCTCCACCATAAATTCCTGGACTACTGTTGTCCAGACAGACGGTTTGTCGGATATCAAGTCCTAGATGAGAGACAATTTTCTTCAGCTGAACGTCAGCAAAACCCAAAACCAAGGATTGGCTTGTGCCAGCGGCTCCGCACCCCCAGGCACTGGCAATAACAGCATCCATGGATGTACACTCTTATCTCACTAAGCATGTCAGGAACCTGGATGTCTTATTTGACCTTGAACTGTCCTTTCTCCCCCATATCCATGCCATGACCAGCGCTGCCTTCCACCACCTCTGCAACATTACCCGTCTCAGTCACTACCTCACCCCTCAGGCCACTGAAACCTTTACACACGCAAATGTCAACTCAAGACTCAACTACAGCAACCCTCTCCTTGTCGGCCTCCCCAACTCTTCCCTCCACAAGCTGCAGATCATCCAAAACTCTAGTGTCCTCTCCCGAACCAGGCTTCACAACCCCATCACCCCCACCCTTGCCCGGCTCCACTGGCTCCCCATTCCTCAAAGGATGTAATTCAAGATTCTTGTCCTCCATTTCAAGGGCCTCCATGGCCTTGCCCCCTCCTACCTCTCTGATCTGCTGCCCCCCTATCAACCTGTCCACTCCCTCCATTCAGCAAGCTCCAGCCTGCTCCATATCTCCCGTCTGACCCGTCCTACAATCGGCAGCCAGACTTTCAGCATCTCTGCCCCTATGCTTTGGAACTCCATCTCACAATCCCTTTGCCTTGCTCCCTCCCGTGCCTCCTTCAAGACTGGTCTCAAGATTCTCCTCTTTGACCGTCCTACCTCTCTTCCCTCCTTCATCCCAACCCTGCATCCCTTACTCCAACCACCCATGCTCCGGTCCTGACCCCTGACTTTTCAGCGCCTTGGGACATCCTCCCAATGTGAAAGATGCTTTACAAATGTAATTTCTTGTTGCTGTTGGATCGCTAGGTGTGGCTAGAATTCTATACTATTAAAGGAACTTCATTGTGTGATGCAAAAGGTATTGAGCACTAAGATGATGACCCACTCTGGGGAGATTTGGCTGTAGATTATGCATTTAAACTAAAACAACTTGCAAGTATACAGCTTCCCTCAGATTGGGTAGTGTCCCAGAGTGCTTGACAGTGGTGAGGGAGGGGAGGTGACAAAGCAATGTCCACTAGGAAGATCTTCAGGGGTAGCCTGAAATGGGAAAAGGACAAGGCAGAAGACGAGTGGGGGGGGTAATAATTCTTCTTCCTTCACCCCCCAAAAACAATGTCACTCAATCTGCAACTGTGTGCATTACCCAATTGTCTGCCATATTTTGCCCACAAAATACAATCAATTCACTTTACAATATATTCTGTGAAGCACTTTGAGACGTCTCAACTACATGATAGGGATGAATATCAAATGCATGGATTATTATTACAACTGGAAAATGTGAATTGTAGAAGAACTAGAAGTTAAAAGTGCACTGCAGTCACTAAGTATGTTGTTGTCTATCATTCTGAACCCAGGTTGGTTTGAGTGTGAATGTGTTTTCTGGCCTAACAACACTTGTTTGTGTTTGACAGGGTTACACACTTCACCTGGTCAGCACCACCTCGGAGTGGTCTCTTGCCTTCTCCTTCCTCAGTTTCTTCCTAACATACATTCGGGATTTCCAGGTGAGATGTGAATTAGGCGCAAAATGATTGAGGTCTTTGTACTGGTGGCTGACAGTTTTAAGGCTGAACTGGATAGATATTTGTTAGTTGAGGTAAAGATCAGATATGATCTTATAGAATGGTGGATCCGGATTAGGGTATTTAATGGCCTCTTCCTGTTTCTATGAGTTTTCCATATTCCCACTGAGTTGTCCCTCACTGAAAATTCCATATCCAATTCCTAGGCTGCATTGTTTATTAAAATATTCCTCATGTTTTCTCCCCCTTTGAGTGTGTTGACTCCTGGGGGGAGGGTAGCCCTGGTATCTCCCTGTAGCCCAGCCATAGTTGAGTGGCCACTATTCATTACTAACAAAAGCCATCTGCAAGGTAAAACTGAGTGGGAAGAATGTCTAGCATCCAGGTTTCATTATATTCAGGCCACCTACACTGTGCCAGTTTTCTGGGTGAATTGGTGCTTGAATTGGTTGGAGTTCACTGCCAAGGGAGAATGAAAGAAGGAAAGACAGTGAGTTCTATTTTACTTTAGAAATTGCTGAGGTTGTGCGAGCAAGTGCCCTCACCATAGCTTGGGAGATTACAACATTATAGTTTCCAACAAACAGTTTCCAAGTTTGCAGATGACACTAAGTTAGGGAGAATAGTAAATGGTGAGGAGGATAGTAGCCATCTGCAAGAGGATATAGACAAATTGGTAAAGTGGGCAGACACATGGCAGATGAAGTTTAATGCAGAGAAGTGTGAGGTGATGCATTTTGGGAGAAGAAATGAAGGGAGGCAATATAGGCTAGATAGTACAATTTTAAATGGTGTGAAGGAACAGAGAGACCTGGGGATTTGTGTTAGTGACTCGTTGAAGGTGGCAGGACAGGTAGACAAGGCTGTTAAGAAGGCATATGGGATACTAGGCTTTATAAATAGGGGTATAGAGTACAAAAGTCAGGAAGTGCTGACTAACCTCTATAAGACTTTGGTGAGGCCTCAGCTGGAATACTGTGTTCAATTCTGGTCACCACACTACAGAAAGGATGTGAAGACATTGGAAAGGGTACAAAGAAGATTTACTAGGATGGTGCCAGGATTGAGGGACTTCAGCTATAAGGAGAGGCTAGATAGGCTAGGGTTATTCTCTCTGGAGCAGAGAAGATTGAGGGGAGACCTAATAGAGGTTTATAAGATCATGAGGGGTTTCGACAGGGCAAATAGAGAAAAACTATTTCCACTCGTGGGCGAATCTCTGACTCGTGGTCACAGATTTAAAATAGTTTCAAGGCGAAGTAGAGGGGAGCTGAGGAGAAATGTTTTCACTCAGCGAGTTGTTCGAATCTGGAATGCATTGCCTGAAAAGGTGGTGGAGGCTGATTCGATAACAACTTATAAAAGGGAATTAGATCTTTATTTAGGGAGAACAGGTCTATTAGGCTATGGGGAGCGGGCAGGGCAGTGGGATTGAATCGCTCTTTTCAAAGAGCCGGCACAGACTAGATGGGCCGAATGGCCTCCTTTTGTGCCGTAAAATTCTATGAATCTATGAATCTATAGCAGGGACTGGTCCTGTCCACTCACACACTTTAAAGTTAAAGTTGAAGTAAAATAGAAAAAGGAGAACCCTGTTTGATTTTCTCTTTCCCAAACCCAAAGGACGAATTGTAGCTTCTTGTGTAAGTCTGGCTAAGATCACAAACTCAGCACAGAGATGGATCAAACCCGTTGCCTTTGCCCCTCTGCAATGGCAGTTTAGTGGTTAGAGCACTCGCTGCGCAAGCAAGTGACCTGGTTTGATTCCAGTAGGGCGAAATGTTGGGCAAGTTCATTACTCCACAACAACAACAACAACAACAACAATTTACATTTATAGAGCGCCTTTCACGTCGGGAGGACGTCCCAAGGCGCTGAACAAGAGGCGTGTGACCTCTGTTTACCTAGCAGCAAGTAGGAATCCAGTTGTCAGTTGTTAGGCAAATTGCTTTTCTGGGGGTAATACCTGCCCGCCCCCTCTGCTCAGCAGGCTCCAGCCTGCTCCATGTCCCCCAACCCACCAGCCCCACCATCGGCGGGTGAGCCTTCAAGCACTCTGCCCTTAACCTCTGGAACTCCATCCTGCAGTTCCCTCCCTGGCCTCAGACCCTCTTCTTTGATGGTCCCATTGGACACCCCAAATTCCCCTCTTTCCCTCCACTCTCCCCGTCCCCCACCCCTGCTCGGGTTTGAAACAATGACTGTCCAGCAGCTTGGGATGTCCTCCACGTATAAAAGGCACAATACGAGTGTAATTTTGTTGTTGTTGTAATAATTCCTTTTTAAAAAATTGGTCACTCAATACACAACTGTTTGTAAGATACTGCTGTATGCAACTGGCTGCCATGTTTCTCCCACAAGTATTCAGTTAATTCACTTTACAATATATTCTATGAAGCGCTTTGAGACGTAATAAGGTACAGTACTATATCAAAATAAGGATTATTATTATCCTTTGATCCTTTCCAAATCTCGGTTTTATTTTCATATTTTCAATAAAAGAGTAGTAATACATTGATAGCTTCCCCATGGAGCTTTACACTAGCCCCATTCCCCTACTCATTCCCCCATTGTGTCTGTGCTGGTGCTAGCTAGCTCCCCACCCAAGATTCTACCCTATTCGTTTCATGCAACAACAACAACAAATTACATTTATAGAGCGCCTTTCACGTCGGGAGGACGTCCCAAGGCGCTGCACAGGAGGCGTGTGACCCGAGCTGAGAGGGGAGTGTTTGGGAAGGGGTGAAACACGAAGGGGAGGTAAAAGAGTTTGGGGTGGAACAAAAGGCACGATCAAAGAGGAAAGTCTTCAAACCGGCCTTGAAAGAGGAAAGGGAAGAAACGAGACTGAGGGATTGAGGGATGGCATTCCATAAGGTGGGAGCGGAGAAACTGAAGGCCCGGCCTCCGATGGTGGGGCGGTTCGGGCGGGGGGCTTGGTGCAGGCCAAGTCCTGTTGAATGGAGGGTCCGGGTGGGCGTGTAGGGGGAGAGTAGATCGGTTAAATAGGGTGGGGCAAGGCCGTGTAAGGCCTTGTAGGTGAGGACGAGGATCTTGAACTCGATCCTCTGGAGGATGGGGAGCCAGTGGAGATGGGCGAGGGTGGGGGTTATGTGGTCGCGGAGGCGGGTGCGGGATAGTACTCAGGCTGCAGAGTTTTGGATGGCCTGCAGCCTGTGAATGGAGGAACTGGGGAGGCCGACGAGGAGAGAATTTCCGTAGTCCAGCCGTGAGGTGATGTATGCATGCACGAGTGTTTCGGCAGCGCGGGGGGTAAGATAGTTGCGGAGCCTGGCAATGTTGCGCAGGTGGAAATAAGCGGTGCCGGTCAAGGCGCGGATGTGGGGGAGGAAGGAAAGTTTTTGATCGAACATGATGCCGAGGTTCCTGATTGGCTTTGTGAGGTGGAGAGTGCAGCCTTGGATATTGAGGCTGGTAGCGCCTGATGTGCGGAGGCGCTGGCTTGAGCCAATCAGGAGGGCCTCGGTCTTACTCACGTTCAATTGCAAAAAGTTGTCCCTCGTCCACGACTCGATGTCGGACAGACATGCTGTCAGAACATCGATCTTCTGGGAACAGTGCAGTGAACAGATCTATACTGTGAGCCAATCCTGAGATCTGCAACAGTTTTGCAGTTATTTGCTGCCTTAATACCTCAGCAATATGGCTGGTACATCAGCGCCTTGGGACATCCTCCTGACGTGAAAGGCACTATACAAATATAATGTTGTTATTGTTGTTGATGCATGCTGCATTGAAAACACATACATAGGCTGAAGTTATGGATGGATTAACTAATTATCCTGGTTCTTCCCCTCCCAATCCTAACTCAAGGGAAAATATGAAAATGTTGTTTGGTTGAGGTAAAAACTACGAAGGTTTTGTGTTTGGTGTATACATGAAGAATCCTGTCCTAACACTCCCTCTGTCCTTTACACAGAAGATAACTTTACACGCTGAGGTAGATCTACACAGTGAGACTCTGCATGATGGACCACAGTGGAACATTCCCTATGGAGAGCGCACCCCTTTGCTCGCAGGCAGCTTGTGACCCCACGCACTGAAGTGACTAAGACCAGCAGCATCTCCAGGACTAAATCTTCTGATATCCAGGAGCCAGAATACACAGCTGTGCTGTGGACTTTTCTTGTTTGTCTGTATTTCTGTCTATTACACATTCAATCAATGGATGCTGTCCTCTCCTCCCAGCTCAGAACAGCAGTGCTTCCATAACAGATAGTACTGCAACATGACTATCAATTCAGTGCATAGTGAACTAGCGATAGAACCATCAACCAAATCAGCTGTGGAACAGCAGTGCTCTTTGAATGGGCCACAGCGAGGGATGGCTTTAAGAAGCACTTTGCCTTATATACCCTAAGCATCCAGAGATTCCTCATCAGCAGCATGTTGCACTATACATCCCACCTGCCAATGGAACCGTGCAATAAGCTGGGAGAGAATCTGACCCACCCATTATCAGGACCTGCATCTGAGGTTAGGTTGTCTTGAACTCTCAAGAGTATTAATAGTAAGCAATACCTGCTGGTGGAAGCATTGTGAACTTTCCATGCCGCTGGCCTTTTGGGTGTTTAAAGCAATTGGTTTTCAAGGTCTCTTTGCGCAACACTGGATTTAAAGGCTATCACAGTGGCTCACAGCCTCTAGGATCTTACAGACAAAATTTAACCCATGCAATATGCACATTAAGGATGAATACCATGAGCTGCAAATTTGTTGAGTGCTGAGATCCATGCTGAGGTTTCACCTTTTGGAACTGAATTTGAATCCTGTCCATCAAGACAAGATGGAAGTCTCTCTGTGTGTGTGTGTTGACTGCAATACATTTGGAATGATCTCAACAGATCCCAATGACAGAAAACTGTCTTAATTCAGCACAATGTGGTCAATCTGCTGCACCAGAGGAGCCACAGGACGGATGGTGTGAGAAACACAAACTGTCCTCTGACTCTCACCATTCTGACAGATTTACATTTGTAAGATTACCAAGATCTGTAAGTTTACCAGGCACCCAGAATTGTCCCTCTTCACAAAGCCCTGACTATCTCATGATCTTAACCTTAATACAGTAAAAGCCTGTTTATCCGGCACCCGATCAACCGCAGCTTCCGTTTAACCGGAATTGCGCAAAAAAACTCTGCATTCGATTAACCAGAATTTATTCGGAAAAATGCTTTGAAATTTGTTTTGTTTTTGTTAGTATTTTTGCGTTTTCGGCCGAATATCCGGCACGCGCTTTAACCGGCATTGGCCAGGTCCTGAGGGTGCCGGATAAACAGGCTTTTACTATACCATCTTCTTCAAATTTAAACCTTTTGAAAACATTTCAAATACAGTATTAATTGATTTAGTTATACAAAGAAACTGAAAATTGACTTCAAAATTAAGAATGTTTTCCCCTCATGTTACTATCTTTTAGGTAAGGTAAGAAGCTAAACATGAGGATATTGGGGTCTTTGCTGATCAATATGTGAGTTACTCTGCAACAATGGTACATTCTTACATCGATAGAATCATAGAATATTACAATACAGAAGGAGGCCATTCGTCCCATCATGCCTGTGCTGGCTCTTTGTAAAAGTGACCACTCTTAGCCCTGCAAATTTTTCCTTCGCAAGTACCTAACCAATTCCCTGTTGATGTGTATTGAAAACTCAACAACTAAGAAAGGACATCTCACCATACCCCTCATCTCCTGCTGTAATAATAATAATCATAATCCTTGCATTTGGTCCATTTCATGTAAATTTCCAAGACCAAACCTGAATACAAATTGCACTTTACCATCCTCAATTATTGAACTAATAGCAAATACTCAATCCTCAGTCCTCAATCCGGTGTGATTATCAGTTGAACGACAATGTAGAAACAAAACTCAAAGCAGACAATGCAATTGGAGGAAATCTAACGGTATAGTTGGGGTTACTTTGAGGTGTGAGTTGAGGCAGTTGGTGACTATTGTACTTTATGGTGAGTATTCAATGCTGTTAGATTCATTGCAACAGCACAGATGTGGCGCAAAGGAAATATAAAATTAGAAATTGCCTTCACAACTCACTCAAGCTTGCTGCTACACTTCCTCATTCGGGCTGGTTTTCTGCCTTCTCTCCAGCTCAGATTCTTTGCTGCAAGTCACTCAGATGTCAGGTACTAGATTTTAATTCATATTTAATTGATAGAAGATTCATTCCAGTTCACTTGTAGATGATTAACTTTTCCCCCACAGTGTATGATCTACCAACATAGAAGGAATTAAACTGCTCTTGAGTAGGAGAGCTATGATTACAGAGGTCAGTAATCATATCTTAACCAAGAAAACAGCTGCTGTCTTATAGCTTGGAAAGTTTGCACCTTGTTATAAAGTACTGTTTGTAAAACATTTGCATTTTATATTGTAATTCCGTCCACTTCTCACAGGTGCCTTGTTACACTAGCACAGAGGCCTCTCAGTCTGGCTCAGTCCGCAGCTCTCACTCTCCTCTGGGAGGAGAGAGAACGTTGCATTGTTAGAGGTGTCATCTTTAAGACAAGATGTTAAACCAAGGTGGCATTTGCCTCTTAATTGGTTTGTCATTCACTTCTTGGCTGTTTGTCTTCGTGTTTACAGGACAGCCATTTGACTTGACAGTAATTACCTCTGAAGTTATAACTGCAAGCCTGCTGTTTGTCATGCTGGGGGTAAGCATGATTCTGACTTGGTGTCAACGGTTCCCCAGCCAACTTCTGGAGTTCAGCTCGCTCAGGAATGTGCTTCCACTGACCCAGCTTGAAGCTGTGTGGAGCTGAGCTGTAATTTTCCTCTCTGGCACTCAGGAGCTACTTTTTCATACGTCCGGTTGATTCATAATCAGAATATGCTTTCTAACTGATTAACAATGTGTTTTATGATTTCAGAAATAAATGATTTTTTTACATTACACTAAGCAGCAGTGTGTTCAGTCATTGATCCACCAGCGAGGCCTTCCATCACTCACATTAACAAGGACATCATCTCAGGGCTGTTTGAGAATGCTGGGAGAGTATAGAGGCATTTTCCTCCTGCAGAGGGTTGCTGGGGTGTGTAATTCATTCCCAGAGTAAACACTGAGGGTAAACACTGAGGGTGTTTACTCTGGGAATTAATGACTCACCCGAGCAACCGTTCTACTGGGTCACGCTTCCTCCTTGTCCCCTGAATCATCCGCTCCACCATTGGCGGCCATGCTTTCAGCCATTATCCCCCCAAAACTTTTTAACTCCCTCCCTTAACCCCTTTGCCTCACCCTCTCTTTTCCCATCATTAAGGTTGGGCCTTTTTTTTTACCGCTCTTATGGTCACCTTTCCCCTACCCCGACTCAGCCTCGTGAAGCGCTCAAGACGCCGCCCGGTGTGGAGGGCGCTATATAAATGCAAGTTGTTGTTGGCTAATCATTCACAAGGAAACTGGATAATCACATCAGTAATAAACAGCACCTGTCTATTCGAAAGAGCTAGAAAATGGCATCACTGAAAAGGTTTTTGATAAACAGATAGCAGGGGTGAAAATGTGCTGTAGTTTGCTGGTAAAGACACAGCAGCCAATTGTGCACAGCAGAGTCCCATAGTTTGGAGGGTATTACTCCCTTCAAGCAAATAACAACTGGGTTCCTACTTGCTGCGAGGTAAACAGGCATGCGGCATAAGGAAACTTGCCCAAGGTGTTACTTCGTTTGGGACTCAAACTCAGATCCTTTTATAATAATAATAATCCTTGCATTTGATATAACGCTTTTCACATCTTCTGGATGTCTCAAAGTGCTTCACAGAATTTACTGTAAAGTGAATTGACTGTATATTTGTAGGCGAAATGGGGCAGCCAATTGTGCACAGCAGTGTTTCACAAACAATCCACAGTCGTAGATTGAAATGACCAATTTTATTACTGTTTTTTTTTGAAGGGATTATTATTAGGATTGTGAAGGAAGGAAGGTTTCGCCCTGTCCTGCCTGGATTTGAACACAGGTCTCACACTTGTAAGACAAATGCTCTAACCACTGATCTACAGGACTCCTTTTGGTTGCAAGGCAAGTGTTCTAACCAATACTCTAGCAGATTCCACACTTCCAGAACTGTGTGGATGATCGCTGAACCAGTTGCAACTTCACATCAACCAAATAATTCACTATGGAGTGTAGTTTCACCCAGAGATACATTTTGTCTTTATCTATACTCAGCTGAGAGGACTCCTGTGGAGAGACTCCTTTTGGTAGGACTCCTTTAATATCTTTTTTCTCAGTCTCTCTCTCTGTCTTTCTCTGTATCTCCCACAAAACACAGTCACTATATTCTACAATATATTCTCTCTCATAGTCTCTCAACCTCTCTCTCCCAGTCTTTCAGTCTCTCTCTCTCAGTCTCACAGTCTGTCTCTCCCAGAAAACACATAGTCACTACACTTTATAATATGCAATACAAAATTGCACTTGTATAGCGCCTTTCACGTCGGGAGGATGTCTCAAAGCGCTCGGGATCTGAGCGGGGGGACGACGACGGGGGAGGGGAGGGGGAAGAATTAGTGGGGGAAAGAATTAGAGTGGGGGTCGAAGGCGCGGTCAAAGAGGAAGGTCTAGGGAACGGCCTTGAAGGAGGAAAGGGAGGAGGCAAGGCAAGGCAGAGGGGCTATGGGATGGAGTTCCACAGAAATTTACAGTATTCTCTCAGTCTCTCTCGGTCTGTCCCACATCGGAGGACTCCCTTGACAACCAGACAAGAAGTGCCATACATTTGTTGCAGACTATAGATGTATCTCTCTGAACAGCATATGCTGTTCAGCTCTGTACCTATGTAATTGCCGAATTATGCCTCTATTTAGAATGCTTCTATTTAGGATGTTTCGCTTGAAGGACCATAATTCCTTAACACCTTTTGATCAATATAGGACACTTGGATTCGTTTTAAGAACCCCAATTTGTTTTTGAGCATGCACAGTACATATTTTGAATATCATGGTCGCATTTCGCACGTTCTTTTTGTCCATACGCACAGTCCATAGTGTATTCGCGGGTAAATCCAAGCGTTTTAACTGGCCAATAGCATATCGCCATGTCATTGTTTAAAAGCAGCTGATTTTGAAGTGACTCCACGTCACATTAATATTAAAGTAATTACCAAACATTCCCGAGCAACTTCCAGCAATTTACAGCCTCAACCGTTTATACCATGTCAGGAAGAAAGCAATACTGTAAGTGAAATAAGCAGCAGCCAGAAACCCTGCAAAGTCAGCATCTTAACGACCAAACTGGAGGTGATAAAGCGTATCGATTCTGGTGAATAAGGTACGGACGTCGGGAGAGGTTTAGGGTTAACTAGATCGATGGGGGCTACTATAAAACAGAATAAGGACAATATACTGGCAAGTTCAAGGTGTGTTACAGCTACAGGTGCAAGCAGATTAGCAAAACGTAGGAGTGATGCAATAGAAAACATGGAAAGAACACTGAGTGTCTGAATTGAGGATCAAAACCAGCGAAATATACCACTCAACAGCCTAGTTATCCAAGGGATGGCAAAATCATTGTTTGGGGAGTTAAATGATCAGGAAGGAGAAGGCTCAACGGCACTGTCTTTCAATGCTAGCAGAGGGTGGTTTCAAAGGTTTAAAAGACGATATGGGCTCCACAACATCAAGATGAATGGGGAAGCTGCAAGTGCCACTGTCACACTGCCAGTATTAAAGTTTGCCAGAATTAAAGTACAATGCTGTACAGTTACCCTCAAGTATCCCTTCTTGCCTATGTATGTTCATTTGTGTGTTTTGTGTGTTATGTTGTGTGGTTTTGTGTGTTACTTAGTGGGGTTAAGGTCCGAAAATTTTGTGAAAAGAATGCATCTCTGGTTATATAATGGGACCGCATGGGAAATCGCGTTTCGATTTAGGATATTTCGATATAGATACAGTTTTTCAGGAACGCAACCCCGTCCTAAATAGAGGTTTACCTATACTATGCATACAACAACAACATAAAAATTACCCTTGTATAGCGCCTTTCACATTAGGAGGACTCCCAAGATGCTGGAAAGTCATGTTTCAGACCCGAGCTGGGGTCGGGCATGGGAGAGTGGAGGGAAAGAGTGGGATTTGAGGTAACCGATGGGACCATCGAAGAGGTGGGTCTTGAGGCAGGACTTGAAGGAGGCCAGGGAGGAACGCCGAGGAACTAACTAGGGGACAGGCCATCTTTCGTGTAACGAAACAGGGCTAGTCGGCAATGTAGATATTAAAGCTCCTCTAGGGCAGAGTGATCACAACACGATTGAATTTTGTATTAGGTTAGAGAGGGATATAGTTAAATCTGAGGAAAGTATTTTGAATTTAAATAATTTTGTAGGTATGAGGAGAGATCTGGGTAGAATAGACCAGAGAATCAAATTAGGAGGTAGAACGGTAGACCAACAGTGGCAAATATTTAAGGATGTAGTACAGAATTCACAGAGGTTGCATATTCCCCTGTGGAATAAGAGTACCGCAGGGAAAGCAATTGATCCGTGGCTAACTAGAGCAGTTAGGGAAAGTATAAAATGTCACACCACTCTTCAACAAGGGTGGAAAGGAAAAGATGGGGAACTATAGGCCAGTTAGTCTGACATCGATGATAGGAAAAAAATTTGAATCCTTGATTAAGGATGTTTTAGTGGGGTATGTAGGGGAGCACAATATAATTAGGCCAAGTCAACATGGCTTTACAAAAGGAAGTCATGTTTGACAAATCACATAAAAATTTTTGAGGATATTTCGAATAAACTAGATACGGGTGAATCAATGGATGTAGTCTATTTGGAATTCCAGAAGGTATTCGATAAGGTGCCGTATAAAAGGTTGATCCAAAGATAGCGACCCACAGAATTGGGGGGAACATATTAACATGGATTAGGGAATGGTTAACGGGTAGGAAACAAAGAGTAGGGATAAACGGGTTCTTCTCAGATTGGCGGGATATGATTAGTGAAGTGCCACAAGGATTAGTCCTTGGGCCTCAGCTATTTACCATCTACATCAACGATCTAGATAAGGACATTGAGCTGAATATATCTAAATTTGCTGATGATACGAAACTAGGAGGAAGCGTTAACACTAGGGTTGACATTAAAAAAATGCAGTGCGATATAGATAGGTTAGATGAGTAGGCAGGTAGATGGCAGGTGAAGTATAATGTAGGGAAGTGGGAAGTCATCCATCTAGGTCGCAAAAACATCAGAGCGAGTTATTTTTTAGAGTGGGAGAGATTGGAAAGTGTTAGCGTGCAGAGGGACTCGGGTATCCTTGTACACCAAACACAGAAAGTTAGTATGCAGGTGCAGCAGGCAATTAGGAAGGCTAACGGTATGTTAGCTTTCATTATGAAAGGGTTAGAGTATAAGAGTAGGGAAGTCTTGCTGCAGCTGTATAGGGCCCTGGTGAGACCACACCTAGAATACTGTGTGCAGTTTTGATCTCCTTATCTAAGAAAGGATGTATTTGCCTTGGAGGGAGCGCAATGTAGGTTTACTAGGTTAGTACCTGGAATGAGGGGGATGAGTTATGACGATAGGTTGATTAATTTGGGCCTATATGCTCTGCAATATAGAAGAATTAGAGGGAATCTTACAGAAATCTATAAGATTATTAAGGGGCACGACAGAGTAGATAGTGGGAGACTATTTTACCTGGTTGGAGAAACTAAAACCAGGGGTCACAGTCTTAAAGTTAGGGGTCAGCCCTTTCACACTAAGTTGAGAAAAAACTTCTTCACTCAGAGGATGGTGAATGTATGGAATTCTTTACCTCCAAAGGGCTGTTGATGCTCAGTCCTAGAACATATTCAAGACTGAGTTAGATAGATTTCTCATTTATAAAGGGATTAAGGAGTATGGGGATAAGGCAGGTAGCTGGAGTTAGAGTAGAATATCAGCCATGATTGAATGGCGGAGCAGGCTCGATGGGCCAAATGGCCTACTCCTGCTCCTATTTCTTATGTTCTTATGTAGGGAGGGGGGCAAAATGGAGGGACTGCGGAATGGAGTTCCAGAGGTTGGGGACAGAGTAATTGAATGCTCGCCTGCCAATGGTGGGGCGGGGATATGGTGGGGCGGGGATATGGTGGGACGGGCATGTGGAGCAGGCCAGAGCCTGCTGAGTGGAGGGGGCATGCAGTTTGGTAGGGATTAGGAGGTCGTAGTGGTAGGGTGGGGCAAGGTTGTGAAGGGCTTTGAATCTGAGGACCACAATCTTGAATTGGACCCTCTGGGTGATGGGGAGCCAATGGAGTCAGGTGAGGATGGGGGAGATGCGGTCACAAAGCTTGGAGTGGTAGAGAACACGGGTTATTTGCAATGCATAGAGGGAGGATTTGGGAGAACCTGACAACCATGGCATTGGCGTAGTCAAGCTGGGATGTGATGAAGGCACGAATGAGGGTTTCAGCGGATTTGGGGGTAAGGTAATGGAGGAGTTGGGCAATATTGCAGAGGTGAGGACAGGCAGAGCTGGTCATTGCTTGGATGTGGGGAAGGAAAGACAGTTGAGGATTGAACAAGACACCTAGGTTCCTGAATAACGTGGTGAGGTTGAGTGTGCAACCATGGAGGTTGATGCTGCCAGCACCTGATGCATGAAGGTGCTGGAGCGAGCCAATCAGGCAGAACTTGGTCTTGTTGATATTCAACTGTAGAAAATTAGCTCTCATCCAGGACATGATGTCTGACAGGCAGTCTGTCAGGACAGCAGTGGTCCTGGAGTCGAGGGTAGAGGGAGAAAGATAGAGTTGGGTGTCATCCACATACATGTGGAAGTTAATCCCATGTCTGCGGATGATGTCACTCAGGGGGAGCGTGTAGATGTTAAAAAATAGGGGGCCAAGGTCAGAGCTCTGGGGGACTCCACACAGGTGACAGTGGCGGGGCTGGAAGAGAAGCGTGGTGACAAAGTGGGAATGGTGAGAGAGGTAGGAGTCGAATTTGGCGAGGTCAGGATCATGAAAATTAAGCTGGGAGGAGAGGCGGTATTAGGAGGATGAAGTGATCTATAGGGTCGAAGATAGGGTGGGGTGAAGTATATGTGTGAGACTGGGATGTGTGTGTGGGCACAGGATGTGCGTTGGGGGTCTGTATGTGAGAGCTTGTGTTTGTGGGGAGGTGTGGGGGGATTATGTGTGTTTGGGGGCGGGTGGGGAAGTATGTATGAGGGCGAGATGTGTATATGGGCACAGCATGTGTGTGGAGATGTGTGTGTGTGGGATGTGTATGGAGCAGTTGTGTGGTTGCGGGGAAGTGTGTGGGGTATGTGTGTGGGGAGGTGTGTGTGTGTGGGTAGGTTGTATTTGTATTAGGGGATGTATATGTGGGGGGATGTGACCTTGGTCAGGGAGAAACCTTGGGAAGGTTTCCTTATTCCACATGCCTAATAGTAATCCCTCAAAATATAACAATAATAAATTGGTCATTTCAATCCACGGCTGTTTGTGGGACACTGCTGTGCGCAATTGGCTGCCATGTTTGGCCCATAAATATACACCTTACAGTATATTCTGTGAAGCACATTGAGATATCTACAAAAAGACATGAAAAGCACTATATCAAATACAAGGATTATTATTCATATTATTAATATCAATCGATATCAACTAGTTTGACTATAATTTACCACCATTTTAACCCAAATAAACACGTTTGTCACTTTATGGATGTCTGGGGGTGTGTGCAAATTGGCTGCCAAGATTTGTCTACAGAAATAATAAATAGTTACATTTTAGAGTAAATGCCATGAAACACTTTGGGGCATCCTGACCACTTGATGCACTGTATCAAATGCAAATTTAAGATAGGAATGATGAAAGCTATTTTTAGGGGATGGGGAATGGTGGCAGTTGTCAGGGGTCTGAGAGTAACAGGGCGAGGAGTTGGGGTTGGGAGGTAAGGAGAGGGGTATGGCTGGGATTGAGGGAGCAAGTGGTGGAATTCACGGGAGTTATAATGGTGGTGAGAGAGCAGGGGGAGACTGGTTTGAAAGTGTGGAGGAAGGGATGGGTAAGGGTCGGAGAGCGAGGGAGAGATGGGGAGGGAGGGGTGTGGAAAAGAAGGGAAGGGGATAGAAAGGGTAGGGGTGAAAGAGCGAGAGGGAGGAAAGGGGGGAAAGGGGGTGAAGAGAGATGAGGGAAGAGGGGGAAAGAAAGAGGGAAGTAAACGTGGGTAGAGAGAGGCAAAGAAGGGAGGAAAAGGGAGGAGAAAAAGGGGGGGAAAGGGAAGGGGGAGGGAGGGAGGGAGGGAGGGAGGGAGGGAGGGAGGGAGGGAGGGAGGGAGGGAGGGAGGGAGGGAGGGAGGGAGGGAGGGAGGGAGGGAGGGAGGGAGGGAGGGAGGGAAGAAAAGGGGGGGGAAAGGTTAGGAGGCAAAGGTGGGGGGATCAATCAAAGCAGGAGGATATAAATGTCAGAGATGAAGAAGGCGAAGGATAGTTTAGGAAGACCATAACTCAGGAGAATTTTGAGGGAAGGATTCGATGGATGGTAAGGTGCTCCAAGGTGGGGAATGAGCCAGAGGGGTAAGGGGGATAAATGAGCAAGTGCAGTCCAGGAGATGAGAGCCACAACACGGCTACAGCAGTCAGGATGTGGGGTACGGTGGAAGGTATAGCTGGGTGGTATGATCTCAATCAGAGGAAAGGTGGTGTCTGGAGCGATCACCTTCTAATCCTAACCATAACCCTGCAGATTATTATCATCATTAACCGTCAATCGCCTTTATTATAAAACATCAGTCAGATCCCCAGTAATCTCCAGAGATATAAGGATATTACCCAAGGTTCTCCAGGCTTTCATCACATTGCCAAGATGGCCTAAGATACTTCAATGTAACCTGATGATGGGAACAAGTGCTATCCTGTGTTAGAGAAGGACCCCTGTAATCTTAATTCTTTAGGTTCTGAAATAACTGATGATACCGTATTGGTTGAAGCTGTTTTATTGTTACTTATGCCAACACATAAATCACCACAAACATGAACAGCACAATACTGCCAGTCGACTGTTGTCTTTGAGTTCTGTCTTACCCTGGCAATGTTGTGGACAGCTCTAAACTTCACTACAGAAAAGACCCATGTCTTATACCCTCATGTGGCCACAGGATCACAATGTGTTTCCTTATCATAACTAACTCAGCCAGTTGATTGTGTTTGGGTGCCCTTAGCTTGACTCCTGTATGTTGCAAAGTTACCTAATGGATTATGTTTATTAGGTTTAGCAATACTTACTCTCATCCCTGTTCTACTAACAGCTAATATGTTTTCTCATTGCAAAGCATCCATCATAACAGTCCCCACCTTGAGAGTGAGAGAATATAATTTTTGATCTCTCACAAATGAACTTATACCAATTAATCTAGCTAGCTATAAATGCCTAAATTCTGTTACATTCCTATGCAACAGTTGGCGTAAGTAGCATGTGAGCAATAAGATACTGTATATAAAACCACAAGACATTACAAAATCACAAAAGCATAAGTTAACAATTGGATAGTAGGGTGGATGGGCACTATCTTAGAGGAACATCCAGCGCTGCCTGTTTTGTGGCCTGGTCCGCAGCGTTGTTTCCATGACTGGGAGCTTTTACTTTGCCAATATGTAATGGCGATCTCCGACCTGGTAAGAAACTGCCCTGGTCAAGGTCACAAATGACATCCTAACCGCCTGTGACCAGGGATCCCTCTGCCTCCTCGTCCTCCTTGACCTGTCTGCTGCGTTCGACACAGTCGATCACACCATCCTCCTTCAACGTCTTTCCTCCCACCTCAACCTTCAAGGCACAGTCCTTGACTGGTTCCATTCTTATTTGACCCACCATTTACATTTTGTTTCTTCCAATGGCTTTTCTTCAAACCCCCGCACAGTTTCCCACGGCGTCCCTCAGGGCTCTGTCCTCGGTCCCCTCCTTTTCACCCTTTACACGCTCCCTCTGGGTGACGTCATCCACAGACATGGGGTAAATTTCCACATGTATGCGGATGACACCCAGTTGTACCTTTCTGCCTCATCCCTCAACCCCCAGACGATCGATGTTCTGACAGCATGTCTGTCCGACATCGAATCGTGGACGAGGGACAACTTTTTGCAATTGAACGTGAATAAGACCGAGGCCCTCCTGATTGGCTCAAGCCAGCGCCTCCGCACATCGGGCGCTGCCAGCCTCAATATCCAAGGTTGCACTCTCCACCTCACAAAGCCAATCAGGAACCTCGGCATCATGTTCGATCAAAAACTTTCCTTCCTCCCCCACATCCGCGCCTTGACCGGCACCGCCTATTTCCATCTGCACAACATTGCCAGGCTCCGCAACTATCTTACCCCCCGCGCTGCCGAAACACTCGTGCACGCATACATCACCTCACGGCTGGACTACGGAAATTCTCTCCTAGTCGGCCTCCCCAGTTCCTCCATTCATAGGCTGCAGGCCATCCAAAACTCTGCAGCCCGTGTACTATCCCGCACCCGCCTCCGTGACCACATAACCCCCACCCTCGCCCGTCTCCACTGGCTCCCCATCCTCCAGAGGATCGAATTTAAGATCCTCGTCCTCACCTACAAGGCCTTACACGGCCTTGCCCCGCCCTATTTAACCGATCTACTCTCCCCCTACACGCCCACCCGGACCCTCCGTTCAACAGGACTTGGCCTGCACCAAGCCCCCCGCCCGAACCGCCCCACCATCGGAGGCCGGACCTTCAGTTTCTCCGCTCCCACCTTATGGAATGCCATCCCTCAATCCCTCCGTTTCGCCTCTTCCCTTTCCTCTTTCAAGGCCGATTTGAAGACTTTCCTCTTCGATCGTGCCTTTTGTTCCACCCCGAACTCTTTTACCTCCCCTTCGTGTTTCACCCCTTCCCAAACACTCCCCTCCCAGCTCGGGTCACACGCCTCCTGTGCAGCGCCTTGGGACGTCCTCCCGACGTGAAAGGCGCTATATAAATGTAAATTGTTGTTGTTGTTGTTGTCCACACATAACAAATGGTGTTGGGTTAGCAATTTTTCTTCTGATGTCTGGAAATTCCTGGATGCAGAGAGTGGCAAAAGCGTCCCGGAGTTGACCACATTAGCACTGTCTGACCATATTTTGGTTTGAAGCAAGGGTGAACATTGTATCGTGTCCACCTTTTTAATGTCGGGAGATCTGCCTGTGGGAGATAGGTTTAATCCTCAAAACTGTTCACTGGGCTTCAATAATTGTGCTTTGGGAGGGTTGATTTTTTGTCCTGTGGTTTTCAGTTTATCCAGCACAATTTTTAATATGCTGAAATGTTCCTCTGCCATTTCCGTTGCAATAAGGATGTCATCCACATATTGTAGAACCAACCCTATGTCGGTATTAGGACAATCTTTGAGAATTTGAACCATGCATTTATGAAAGATGGTGGGCGAATTATGAAATCCTTGAGGCAAACAAGTCCAGGTGTACTATTGCCCATCAACGGTAAACACAAACTTATATTGATCTGACAGGGTGCTGCTAAATCCATAAGATATATCTACAGTGGAAAATTACTTGGCTTTTCCGGGTATTTGAGCTCGCAATGCTGTCATTTGGCTGACCACAGGAGCACATGCAGGAGTGACAGAATTCAATTTCTGATAATCGATGGTCAAACGCCAACTACCATCCAGTTTGTGGCTGGGCTGAATGTGTGGAGAATGTGTGGTGGATGGTCCTGGCTGAATAACACTTTGTTTTAATAATGATTGGACGGTTTTCTTAATAAACGGGTAGCTCTCAATGGGGATGAGATATTGCTTCATGGGTATATGTGGAGGACCATTAACAGCCTCAATTTTGGATAACCAGCCACAACAATACTTATGGGTGGGGAAAGTGCCCCAGTAATCATCAACTAATTGCGACATAGTGGGTTCCTCATGGGTGAGAGACATATAACTGTCACTTGGTTTTACAGCTGATATTGCGAAAACGCCTGATAACACCCATAAAACCACCTTGTCAGTTGGGGACATTTTAGTGAGTATCCACAAATAATGATTAGTATAATCCACTACCATTCCATAGCGAGTTAATACATCTGATCCCAATATCCCCATTTTATTTGGCAATGAGGTGGCGATAGGCTGTTTTACCCAAAGTTTTAGGGGTCCCACAGGACTGAGGTTTCCTTGTGTTCAACTCCAGCAGAGCTGGATCCATTAAAGCCCTGTAAAGCAAAAGTCTGGTTATCGGATATTTGGACGGTTAATGGTTCATCCATATGGAATAAGGAATGGGTGGAACCGGTATCTGTTAAGGTCTTTTGAATTTGATTGCTGATAGTTTCCCCAATCTAGATTGTGACAAAAGGACGAGGCCCTAATGTTTGTGAGAAGGGAACAGCTACTCTCTCTACATGCTTTTTTGTCAGTAGATGGCGAAACCGGGTCTCGTCATTGGGGACCTTTGGCGTAATCCTTATATCCCTCTACTGCTGCTACTGGAGCAGAAGGAGTCGAATAAGTCGAACAAGTAGCCTTGTATGTACTTATGATAGTATGTAATTGATGAAGGACATTATCCCCAAGTGGCTTGGGTGGTGCTGGAGATCGAGGGTTAGGACAATCGTGAGCCCAATGTCCTGTTCCTCCATGTGCATAATACCAGTTTGATTGGACAATACTTGGTTCCTTTTGGAAGAACCCACCTGCATGGCAGCCTCTACCTCCGCTGTACTGGCCTCTTCCTCTGGAGCGACCGCTACTATGACCAGCTCCTCTCCCATATGTTGGATATGGTTCTGGTCCTTCCGCAGTGCATACCTGGGCCTCCGAAGGCGGCACATTTGGTTTCCTAACACGCGCATGCTCCGATGCCTGGTTTGCCTTAGTCTCGATCTCGTCCCAGGGGGTTGATACTGACACCGCCACTCCTGGTGCTGTTTGAACAGCAGGGGATAATTTGGCCAAGAGCTGCTGTTTATACTCCTCCATATCACTAACTCTTTGAATAGTCGGGTTTCCTTCCTGTGTTTGTCGGTACACCTCGGCGAGCCTAAGATGGAAGGTTCGCGGCTCTCCTGTTGGCACTGTTTACTTTCTCTATGTGGATCCCACACTGTTCCTATGCCCAATGCTTGTTGGACCACCTGCAGTAACGCTCATGAATCTATCCAAGGGTGAAAAACATCTTCTGGTACAGGTCTCCTCCCACAGACCTCCAGGTTTAAACTGGCCATTAGTACTCTTTTAAAGTCTGCATCCTCTAAATCTATCTGACATGGCACAAATGACCTCCAAGCTCCAGCTGGGGCAACTGGACTTGTCGTTGCTGTGACAAGCAGATCAAATTCCTTAACTAACACACTGCATTCTACCACAGTAACAGGTTTCGAACTTTGGTGGTGGATTGCACCGTACCCTCCTCTTCATTTGCGACAGCAGCTGATCGTGTCTGACTTTGTGTTACGGCGGCTACCGTCTCACTGCGTTGAGTGAGGATCGGTGATGGCCCGTATCCTCCATCTTCATAACTTATATTCTGCTGCCTCCCTCTGAATATCATCCCAGTTCACATCGTCACCTTCATCATTGGAGGAGGCAAAACAAGGGGCAACTCCTGCTACCGTGGCCCTTTTCTACCCTAATTCTCGCTTCAATCGCCCAATAGTGGTACAGTATCACATTCATCATGATTCTGGGGATGGTCCCTATACTCTTTCATTTCGCAGCGTAAGGCACCCTTATTGTTTTCTAATTCCGATCCTAATTGTTTTATTCTTTTTCCTTACCTTTCGGTGAGATCTTGCATGGATTATAACTCTGTTTTATCCCCATAGGCCAAATTGACAGCCCCTAACCGTTATGCTATGATAGCCTTTAGTTCCACCGTTCATCCCTGCAAATGTCTCTGTTCCATTTCCTAACCTATCTGTTCCTTCTCATGTTTTTCTCGCTCGGTGTACAGCTCTAACTTTCATTTGGTAGCTCTGGCCTGTGGAACGACCTCCACCTGGTCGTTCCCTCCTCCAACTTGTTTCTTTAGATCTTCAATTTCTTGTGCTAACACCGAAAGTTTATTGATGTGTGCCTGTCTCATTCCTGTCTCCACACCAAATATCTCTGTGCCCTTTTAAAATCTTTTTGAGTTATAATCTCCCCCTGCTCACACCTTGTCTGCAACCAACACATTATCTTCTTGTATCCCCTCAATTCTAATTCATTTAGTTTCTGCATTGATCGACCACATACCCCTTTCTTACCTACCAATAAATCTCCCTCTATTGAGGATTTCCATTTTGCGAATTTTTCCCATCCTGGACATTTAGCACCCGAGTCTGTCTTGCCCCTTTTACTCATTGTAATCATTGACTCGCCGAGCCAACACTCTGCATTTTTAAACACCCCGAGTTTTTCTTAAATATTTAGCTGACTCCCCAAGCCACTTTTGTTCAGTACTAGAACTCTTCCGAGTCCTATCGTTATGATTCCCTGAATCGTTTCTTTGATGAAACTTCCTGAGTTCATCCTCTATCCTCTGACCTCTTCTAATTCTATGGCTTCCTGAGCCAAATTAACATGGGCCGTAAACTCCCTTCATTAGGGACCTCTTGACTCGCAACACTGTATTTATTGTCTATGGGTGATCAATTGAACAAATGTCATGCAGCACAACCAATTCTGCCACAACTTGATTATATCCCCTTCAAAACAAAGTACAGTGCTACAGTAGCACATAAGTAGCAAACAGAGGAATACATCCAAACGTGGTGCAGCACTGGAGGTACTGTGTTGTTGTACATGACGGTCTTCGGATGAGATGTGAAATCTAGATTATGTTTATCTCTTCTTCGGGTGCTTGCTAAAGATGCTGTGGCTCTTTTGGAAAAGATAATGGAATTTCTCCCTGTGTCCTATCCAATAATCCTCCAGATTAATTGATCATTCACTCTTTGTAGCCAAAATTTCTGTTGGGTGTTTGCCTAGGGAAATTGTCACTACACTCAATAGTAATTAATGTTAAATACCTTGAGGGACCTCAACATATGACGCTATAACAATGCAAGTTCTTTCTTCTAAATTCCTGTCTTAAGTGTTTCTTTAAAGATGCACGGCACAAATCACAATCTCTATATTTATTTAACCCTTTTATTTAATCGCTATTTACAATTGGCACAATTCAAATTAATCCCAACACCTGTACGTCGATACAGATTTCACACAATCACAACTTAAGTTAAATCACAAGTTAAGTTACATCCAACACACACAATCTCAATATTTATTTTTACATCTGGCTTTGAAACGTCAACACAATAGTACAAGAATCCAAGCCCCAATGGGGTGGTGAGGGGTGGGGAGTGGCGGGGAATAGAAAAGTAGATATCACACACGCATTTACAACTATTGTCAGCTCCCCCCACCTCACCCACCCACCACCCTCTGTGAATTAAGTCATGAGTTTCTGTGAAGCTATCTGAGGTATTATCTATCTAAGACAGTGGTTCCCAAACTCGGGTCCTGACCCAAATCAGGGTCATGGGGGTCCATAGTAGGGTCTCAAAGGATTATCAGAAATTTGTTATTTTAATTTTTTTAATGCTGAAAAGTGCCTGAGGTGACACCGCTGACCAATTTGTATGAAAGACCGTACTTACAAGTTGCGCTGAGTCCACAAAAGAGACGGAGATTTTATCTTGGCTGAGCTGCTTCAGTCGTGAGGGTCGGGAAGATTTGTTGGTGGCCAATTTAGAGTCGCAGCAAAGAAAGATTGGGAACCACTGATCTAAGGCATTGTTTGAATGTCAATCCTCTACCAAATCGTTTTGTAAACCACATAAGGGTTTTACTCCAAATATTCCAGTTAAATATAAAAATGAGCAAGTTACAGACCATGAGGCATTTTGAGGAATTTGTCTCATTCATTCGTCCTGGGATTTGTTGGTTTGGAGGCTCCTTGTCCTATCACAGTTTGTGCACGCTAACCTCCTCAATCCTAACAGGGGGCAAGTCTCCTCCTCACTTCTTGCTCTCCCGATGCTCTGAAATTTTCTTCTCAAAGAATCCTGCAAACAGATAAGGCAACAGTAGTGAAAATTCACCTGTGAACTAGACTTTCTCTGATCCACTTATTCCTAACTACAATCCCTTTGGAAAGACACCAAACATTGTGAATTTATTACAAAAACAAAAATTGCTGGGGAAACTCAGCAGGTCAGGCAGCATCCATGGAGAAAGGAAAAAGAGTCAATGGTTTAGATCTACAATCCTTCGTCAGAACTGGAACTAATCCATCAGGACTATGGATTAGAAGTGTTTTTGTTGATAATCTTTTTAGACAAGAAATTGCATATGTTTCTGGTTGAGAAGGATATTGGGGATAGAGACAGGTGTAGACCGAGATGTAGTGCAGACTGAAGTTTATTAAGGGATGCATTAATGGGGCAGACTGAGATACATTGGGTGTTGTAGACCCAAAACGTTGACTCTTTTTCCTTTCTCCATGGATGCTGCCTGACCTGCTGAGTTTCCCGAGCAACTTTTGTTTTTGTTTCAGATTCCCAACATCTGTAGTATTTTGTGTTTTGGTTGTGAATTTGTTTTGGGGTCATTTGGGTATCTAACACATGTGGAAATCCATCACAAATGTGAATAGAAACAGGAAGAGGAGGCACTGAGAGGATGATAATGGAGTACAGACTTGAGCTGTCTACCTAACAAACAACATTGAACTTTCCAGAAGTTTTAGACGAGAGCAACACAGATGAGTTAAGTGGATTAGACCTTAAGTCGTGAGTTGAGGCTCCTGATGCTGAGCTTGTTCCCCTGACTATCCTAGCATGATATTTGTTAATCAGATTGATGGTGCTGATAGAAAATGGATGGTTAGCAAAGTGTAAACACTACCTGCCTGTTTCTAGCCAGTGTTATGTTCTTGCTTTTCACTGACTTTAACAACTTGGGATTTGTGGGCTGTAAATTTCACAATGATTCCAGTTTGCAAATGCTATATGACATTTTAGAACCCGGTGATGATGTCATTAAGCAGACTACGGATTAGAAGTGTTTTTATGTGTTGATAATCTTTTTAGATGAGAAATTTCATATGTTTCTGGTTAAGGATATTGGGAATAGAGACAGGTGTAGACTGACTGCAGACTGAAGCTTATTAAGGGATGCATTAATGGGGTAGCCTGAGATACATTGAGTGTTACTGACTGCTGTAATACAATAAGAATAATCCTTGCATTCCTGTTTCAAGTGCTGGCAGCATCAACCTCCATGGTTGTACTCTCAAACTCACCAAGCCAGTCAGGAACGTGGTTGTCTTGTTCGATCCTCAACTGTCTTTCCTCCCCCACATCCAAGCAATGACCTTCCCTCACTTCTGCAATATTGCCCGACTCCGCCATTACCTCACCCCTAAGGCCGCTGAAACCCCCATTCATGCCTTCATCACATCCCGACTCGATTATGCAAATGCCCTGCTTGTCGATCTTCCCAATTTCTCCCTCCAAAGGTTCCAGATAATCAAGAACTCTGCAGCCTGTGTCCTCTATTGCTCCAAGCTTTGTGATCCCATCTACTTCATCCTCGCCTGATTCCATTGGCTCCCCATCACCCAGAGGATCCAATTCAAGATCTTGGTCCTCACATTCAAAGCCCTCTATGGCCTTGCCCCACCCTACCTCTGTGAACTCCTAACCCCCTACCAACCCGCCCCTTCTGCTCAGTAGACTCTGGCCTGCTCCATGTCCTCTGACCTACCCCACCATTGGTGGGCGAGCCTTCAGTCACTCTGCCCCCAACCTCTGGAACTCCATCCCACAGTCCTTCTGCCTCACCCCCTCCCTGGCCTCCTTGAAGTCCCATCTCAAGAGCCTCCTCTTTGATGGTCCCATCGGTCACCCCAAATTCCCCCCTTTCCCTCCACCCTCCCAGGCCCCAACCGCAGTTCGGGTCTGACTGTCCAGCACCATGGGACGTCCTCCTAACGTGAAAAGCCCTATACAAGTGTCATTTTGTTGTGTAGAACCTTTTCATACGTTTCAAAGCGCTTCACAGAATATACTGTTAATTGAATTGACTGTATATTTTGTGGACGAAACATCACAGCCAATTGTGCACAGCAGTGTCCCACAAACAGTCATGGATTGAGTGACCAAATTGTTATTATTTTGCAAGATTGGGGCAAACTGAGATCCATTGAGAGTTACTGACTCATATAAATCAGTAGGAGGAGCAGGCGCTCAGTGTGGGGTAATAAACCCTTAAAAAAAAAGGAATAATAATATGGTCATTCAATTCACGATGGTTTGTGTGTGGGATACTGTTGTGCACAATTGGCTGCCACATTTTTCACACTAATTACACAGTCACTCAACTTTACAGTAAAATCTGTGAAATGTTTTGAAACGTATCGAAGGCATGATAAGGCACTATATCAAATGCAAGGATTATTTTTGCTGATGTGTGATGGTGTAATAACTGGCTGTGTTGTGGGTGAGGCCCTGGCCATTACCTTGCTGGGAGTTTGGATGCTGTTCCATTTCCTCTATAAATAGATGGAACATTTGTGTGTCCATGAAACTTTTAAGGAACTTCTGGATGGACTTGGAAGGAACAGATTTGCGGAAGGCTTTAGGCTGGAATTTCGCCATTGTTTTCTGGGGCTTCAGATGGTTGGAATAATGACCGATGGTTTTAACAAAGAATAGCACAAAGGTGTTTGTCACCATTCTGTTCAACTCTTCAGTGGCTGAAAGAGAGAGAGAGAGGAAAAGAGAGATGTAAATATCATGGCTGGGGACCCTACAGCCAACAACAACAACTTTGATTATAGTGCCCTCCACGCTGGACGGCGTCTCAGAGGGGATAGGGAGCCAGTGAAGTCTGGCAAGGACTGTGGTAATGGGGGGAGCGAAGTTTGGTGCGGGTGAGAACACAGGTGGCAGAGTTCTAAATGAGCTGGACTCTGTGGATTGTGGAGGAGGGGAGACCTGTGAGGAGGGCACTGGAATAGTCCAGCCGTGAGGTGACGAAGGCATGGACCAGGGTTTCAGCGGCTTTTGGGGTGAGGTATTGCCGGAAACGGGCGATCCAGCGGAGGTGGAAGAAGGCGGTGCTGGTGAGGGACCGGATGCGGGGGAGGAAGAACAGTTGGGGGTCGAACCTGATGCCTAGGTTGCGCACAGGTTCGGAGAGTTTTGGGGGCAGACCGGAAAGGTGGAGAAGGTGGAGACATTGATGAGAGCCAAAGAGTATGGCTTCCGTCTTGTCAACATTCAGCTGCAAGCAATTTACACTCATCCAGATCCTGATGTCTGACAGGCAGCTGACAGAACATTAGGGGACTGGGGATCGTGAAGTGGAGAAATAGAGTTGGGTGTCATCTGCGTAGATGAGGAAGAGGAGGGGGCCGAGGATGGATCCCTGGGGTACCCCACAGGAAACCGGGTGAGAGTGGGAGGAAGATGTGCTGCTGGCAGTTTGTGAGGTAGGACTCAAACCAGGCGAGTGCGGTCCCACTGAGGTGGATGGCGGAGGACAGGCGGTGGAGGAGGATGGTCTGGTCGACTGTGTCGAACGCAGCGGACAGATCCAGGAGGATAAGGAGGCAGAGGGAGCCCTGGTCGCAGATAGAGAGGACGTCGTTTGTGACTTTCACAAGCGCAGTCTCTGTACTGTGGACAGGGCAGAAACCGGACTGGAGGGGTTCGAAGAGGGAATGGGAGGAGAGGTGGGCGCGGAGTTGGTTTTTACTGCCTCTCTGGGTTCAACATCGATTTCAGCCACTTCAGACCATAAAAGCTCCCCCATTACAATCATCACTCCAGACACCTCTTGTCTCTCTCGTGTTTTATCTGCTCTTAACTATTAACACCTCTTTTCCCCAGTTTTGTTTAAACTCACCGCTTTTTGTTTCACACCACTATCACCTCTTTAAGGGGAGACCTGTGGTCGAATCCAGGCAGGTCAGGGCGAAACCTTGGGCAAGTTTCCTTACTCCACACGCCTAATAATAATAATCCCTCCAAAAAAACACAATAATAAAATTGGTCATTTCAATCCACGACTGTGTGTGGGACACTGCTGTGCGCAATTGGCTGCCGCGATTCGCCCACAAATATATACAGTCAATTCACTTTTACAGTATATTCTGTGAAGCACTTTGGGACGTCGATAAGATGTGGAAAGCGCTATATCAAATGCAAGGATTATTATTATTATTATTATTATTAACCCATCAATTAACATATTTTCTCCTTTGTCTTCTTTTTCTGTCTTCTTTATCTCCTTTATCTTTCCTTGTCCTGTCTCACCCCCTCTAACTTATCCTTAAAAACCTCTCCCTTCCAACATGCCCGAGTTCTGATGAATGGGTGTGGACCCAAAATGTTGACTCACTTTCCTTTCTCCATGGATGCTGCCTGACCTGCTGAGTTTTCCCAGAAACTTCTGTTTTTATTTGTAAATATCATATTGAGTTCTGGATCAGACTTTTAATCGCATTTCCAATTTTGAAATATAATAATAATCCTATTTGGGACATCCTCCTGACGTGAAAGGCGCTATACAAGTGCAATTTTGTTGTTGTTGTATTTCTATCTCTATGTGACCTCTCGACTTCCCGCACAGCATTCCCTCACCCCTCTCCCACAGCCCTCCTTCCTCTCAGCAAACACCAGCCTGTTTCATGTTCTCCTCCTGATCTGCCCACCATGGTGGGACAGGCTTTCAGACATTCTGGAACTCCTTATATCCTGGGCTTTCCTCCCAGCAGAGTCAGGTGGTATTTAACTTGCATCTAAATGCCCCCCGTTCAACAGGACTTGGCCTGCTCCAAGCCCCCCGCCCGAACCGCCCCACCATCGGAGGCCGGGCCTTCAGTTTCTCCGCTCCCACCTTATGGAATGCCATCCCTCAATCCCTCCGTTTCGTCTCTTCCCTTTCCTCTTTCAAGGCCGATTTGAAGACTTTCCTCTTCGATCGTGCCTTTTGTTCCACCCCGAACTCTTTTACCTCCCCTTCGTGTTTCACCCCTTCCCAAACACTCCCCTCCCAGCTCGGGTCACACGCCTCTTGTTCAGCGCCTTGGGACGTCCTCCTGACGTGAAAGGCGCTCTATAAATGTAAATTGTTGTTGTTGTTGTTCCAGGACCTTGATTTTAATGTCTCATGTTAAGGACAAATGCAGGGTCTCCCTAATAATAATAAATAAAAATAAATAGTAATTTAAAAAATCCTTGCAGCAGACACACATGACACAGAATATACTATAAACCACTGTATATTTTGTGGGAGAAATACAGCAGCCAATTGCGCTGTGTCCCACAGTCAGGGATTGAGTGACCAAATTATTATTATATGAAGGAATAATTACCCCCACCAATTGACTAACAACCAGATTCCTACATAGAACATAGGAACATAAGAATTAGGAGCAGGAGTAGGCCATTCGGCCCCTCGTTCCTGCCCCGCCATTTGATAAGATCATGGGTGATCTTCTCACCTAACTAATTACCTGCCCTATCCCCATATCCCCTAATCCCTCTATTTTAAAAAAAATCTATCAGTCTCAGCCTTGAAAATGTTCAAGGACTTCTGGGGGAGTGAATTCCATAAATTCACTACCCTCTGAGTGAAGAAATGTTTCCTCAACTCTGTTCTAAAAGGCTGACCCTTAATTTTAAGACTGTGACCCCTGGTTATAGATTCTCCTACCAGGGGAAACAGTCCCTCACTGTCTACCTTGTCCAGCCCTTCAAGAATCTTATATGTTTCAATAAGATCTCCCCCAATTCTTCTGTACTCTAGAGAATACAGCCTATTCAACCTTTCCTCACAGGTCAGTCCCCTCATCCCAGGAACTAACCTAGTGAATCTACACTGCACCCCCTCTAAGCCAAGTATGTCCTTTATTAAATAAGGAGACCAAAACTGCACACAATACTCTAGGTTTTGTGTGCACATAGTGCTAGGTGTGTAGAATAAGGAAACTTTCACAACATTTTACCCTGCCCGAAAATCAAACACAGGTCCTCTCACTTGCGAGATGAGTGCTCTAACCACTAAGCTACAGGACACCAGCACTAAAGTATCAGCCTGGACTGTGAGGTCAGCTGATGTGGAGCTTGAAAACAGAACTTCCAACCAATACACACCAACTATGTGTTCAGATTATTTGTTTCCTCCTTCATTGACACCTGCCTCTGCTCCTGGCCTGACCTCCTGCTCTGCTTACCCTGTCCAATTGGCCATTGTTGGCAATGAGTTGGCATTGCCACTCAACTGTAAAGAGCATCATAGCCATGAAAAAGAAGGCAATAGATTGGATATTGGTCTGGTTTGTTAGCAGTGCCTCCTCTCCACTAGCACTCTTCACCTCACCAAGCCAATGCAAAACTTCAGTGTCCTTTTCGACCCTCACCTATCCTTCAAACCCCACATTCCTGCTGTGACCCATTCTGCCTTTCAACACCTCCACAACATTGCCCGCCTACGCCACTGCTTCTCATCAAAGGCCGCCAAGACCATGATCCATGCTGTTGTTACGTCTTGGCTTGACTACCCCAACTGCCTGCTGATGGACTTCCCAACTCTTTCCTCCACAAGATGCAGATTATTCTGAACTCATGTCTTCTCCCACTCTCAAATTATTGCAGTTTGTGTTCTTGCCCACTGAACTCCAATCTTGGGTCCAAATCCCCTGATTGTCCAGCCATCTGGGACATCTTTGCAAAGTGAAGAAGGCTATACTAGGGTCATTTAATGTTGTAGTTGTTGTTGTTGTTGCTGGGATCAATTTAGTCTTCCCAACAAACTTGGCACGGGCTGGAATTGGTGATATATCATACATATATGATACATTCTCCTGATACGAAAGGTGCTAAATAAACGTAAATTGTATTGTAAACCAGATGAATGTTGAGAGGAACACTCCACTGGAAGTAATGACAGCGAGGGGAGGGGAAGGTACTGTACCTCCACCTGTATCATATAGACAGACCACAGGCCTACAAACACAATCAGAGATTGGGCATCTTACACTTGCAGGTATCTCTCTGGTTCTTCAGTGTCTCCAGCAGCTCCTTGTGTAGCTTGTGGGGTAGAATCTGATCTTCATCACCGACCTGGAACATTTAATAATAATCCTTGCAATTTGATTATAGCCCCTTATCATGTCTTCAGGACATTTCAAAGCACTTCATAGCATGTAGCATGTAGAGAGAGAGAGAGAGAGAGAGACAGTGTATGTTTGTGAGAGAAACAAAGAGGGTTTTGTACATAATATAGTAAAAGTCAGTTTATCCGGCACCTTCTGGACTTGGCCAATGCCGGTTAAAGTGCGTGCCGGATATTCGGCCGAAAACACATATACACACAAAATGTTTTTAAAAAATAATGCATTGTGTCGGATAAATTCCGGTTAATCAAATGTGGACCTTTGTTTTGAGGTGCCAGTTATATGGAAGTTGCGGTTGATCAGGTTATGGATAAATGGACTTTTACTGTAATAGTAGGGAACGGCGATGTATCGGTTTTTCGATTAAACCCGATATGATTTTCAGATCGGTATGCCGATATGGTGATTCTAAAAAAAAAGTTTTATCGAGAGATTCGATTTTAAAAATATACATCGTTATATTTTTAATATCGTTCCTGGCAATATATCAATATTGTTGGTATTATCAGTGTAATGCGATCTTTTCCAGCTTACCTTGTCGCCGGCATTGCAACCTCCTAGATCTAGAGCATGGAATGCGCGTACATTCAGTGCGCGCGCACAATTAACAGGCGCGCACATCCGATGCGCGCGCACACTTTACTGTGTATACTCGACGTGAGTCGTGGCGTCTTAACAAAGTCGCATCGCTGAAAATTGTAGTTTGAAAATTTACCTTTCTCATCATAGGGAAAAGAAGCCCCGTATGGGACTACTTTGAAAACAATGCAGTCAGTAATGGTGTGTATAGATGTACAGTTTGCAAGGTCTTGGTTAAGACATCTGATTCGAGCACGAGCAACCTGCGACATCACATTAAGCAGCACCACCCCGCCCAGCACGCTGCCCTCAGAGCGAAATCATTGTCGACAACAGAACGAAGTCGAACCAGCGCTTCGGAGAAAGCGACAGGTAGTGGGGCCAGTGCAGCTCAAACAATTCCTGCTTTCTTTAAGAGGAGAACATTGTACCAGAGAGGGGATAAAAAGTGGCAAAGTATCACGAACGCTGTCACTTTTTGCATAGCAAAGGAGAGCTTGCCAATGGCGAAGGACATTAATTCAGACTTCAGACTACATAAAAATAAGTGGCATTTTGTGGCTGTCAGTGTTATTTTTGTGTGTGAGAGAGTTAGAAGCCAGATTATCACTGCTTCTATGTGTGTGTCTAGTCAGACACACACAGCAGTGACAATCTGGCTTCTAACTAACAGTCAGACTGTCTGTCTCTCTCTTTTCTATTGTAATAGATCTCATTTACACGTGGACATTACATGCTAGTTTCAAGCAAGAAATGGAGGAGAATAAATCTCTAGATTTTGTTTTTGGTGTGTGTGTGTTCTATTTTGTGTTTAGAGATGGAGGGAGAGAAGGAGAGGGGGAAAGGAGGGAGAGAAGGAGAGAGGAAGAGAGGAGAGGGAGGGAGAGAATGAGAGGGGGAAAGGAGGGAGAGAAGGAGAGAGGAAGAGAGGAGAGGGAGGGTGGGAGAGAAGGAGAGGGGGAAAGGAGGGAGAGAAGGAGTGAGGGGAAAGGAGGGAGAGAAGGAGAGAGGGGAGGGAGGGAGAGAAGGAGAGGGTGAAAGTTGGGAGAGAAGGAGAGAGGAAGAGAGAAGAGGGAGGGAGAGAAGGAGCGAGGGGAAGGAGGGAGAGAAGGAGAGAGGAAGAGAGGAGAGGGAGGGTGGGAGAGAAGGAGAGGGGGAAAGGATGGAGAGAAGGAGAGAGGGGAGGGAGGGAGAGGGGAAAGTTGGGAGAGAAGGAGAGAGGAAGAAAGGAGGGAGGGAGAGAAGGAGAGGGGGAAAGGAGGGAGAGAAGGAGCGAGGGGAAAGGAGGGAGAGAAGGAGAGAGGGGAGGGAGGGAGGGAGAGAAGGAGAGAGGGGATGGCGAGAAGGAGAGGGGGAAAGGAGGGAGAGGAGACAGGGAGGAGGGAGAGGAGAGAGGGAGAGTGGAGGGGGAGGGAGAGAAGGAGAGGGGGAAAGGAGGGAGAGAAGGAGAGAGGGAAAGGAGGGAGAGAAGGAGAGAGGAGAGGAGGGAGAGAAGGAGAGGGGGAGGTAGAGAGCAAACAACATTGTATAATTCAACAGACCTTGACACCAACATTACAAACTTTCTGGACCTAGAGCACGCATTTCGAAATGTGCGTGCACCGCGACTGCGCGCGCATCGTCAGTGCGGACGTACCGTCAATGCGCGCGCACCGCGACTGAGCGCGCACCATAAATGCGCGCGCGCCATCAATGCACGCGCACTTCGAATGCACGTGCATGCGCAGTATAAAAACTCGATAGATCGGTTTAAGCAGGTATGAGCAAACCGATATATCCATATCCGGAAAAATCCCATATCGCCGTTCCCTATGTAATAGTAATCCTTGCATTTGGTATCGCGCTTTTCACGTCTTCTAGATGTCTCATAGTGCTTCCCAGAATATACTGTAAAGTGAATTGACTGTATTTGTGGACGAAACGCGGCAGCCAATTGTGCACACAAATAGTCGGGGATTGAAATGACCAATTTTATTATTGTGTTTTTTTGGGAGGGATTATTATTAGGCATGTGGAAGAAAGAAACTTGTCCAAGGTTTCATCCTGACCTGCCTAGATTCAAACACAGATCTCACATTTGAATTGCCATAAACCGTTGTGGATTGCATGACCAAATTATTATTCATTTCTTTATATTTGAAGGGATTGTTACCCTCGGAGAAGCGGTCTGCCAATCCACTAACAACCGGGTTCTTACTAATTGCTAGGTATACAGGGTTATGGGAATTGAACCCAGCTCCTCTCGCTTGCGAGGCGAGTGCTCTGACCACCAAGCTACAGATCTCCACAATTACATCACATTGGGCGCTCCGACACACACTCCTCACCACTTCTGAGCCTTTATGCTTGCCGTCACAATCGCCTGCGTTACAGTCACACACATTAGACACATGCGCGAGTCACACATGACACAGGTCATAACGTAGGGTCATCAACAGACACATGTGATGCAGAAGGAAACTTCACACAAGCTAAAAGGCAGCTTTACGTTTGTCTAATACTGATCAACTCACCTTTTTTATAAATGTCCCGTTGCAGAGATCCACAATCAGACACTGAAAGACAAACAGCACATTTAGCCACGATTCATTCACACCAGAGACAGAGTGAGTGTTTCACACCAGTGCTTGGAGTGAGAACCCAATATCGCGGTGAATTCACGTAAAAGATGGATTAATTCTGATGGTGAGGCAGAATGTTCCCCCCTTCAGTGTGGCAGACCTTTTTTTTTAGAATTAGGAGCAGGAATAGGCCATTCAGCCCCTTGAGCCTGCCCCGCCATTTGATAAGATCATGGGTGATCTTCTGACATAACTCTAATTACCTGCCCTATCCCCATATCCCCTAATCTCTCTATTTTAAAAAAATCTATCAGTCTCAGCCTTGAAAATGCTCAAGGACTGAGCATCTACAGCCTTCTGGGGTAGTGAATTCCATAAATTCACTATCCCAGTGAAGAAATGTTTCCTCAACTCTGTTCTAATTTTAAGATTATGACCCCTGGTTATAGATTCTCCTACCAGGGGAAACAATCCTTCACTGTCTAGCCCTTTAAGAATCTTATTTGTTTCAATAAGATCTCCCCTAATTCTTATGTACTCTAGAGAATACAGCCCTAGTTTATTCAACCTATCCTCATAGGTCAGTCCCCTCATCCCAGGAACTAACCTAGTGAATCTACACTGCAGCCCCTCTAAGGCAAATATGTCCTTTATTAAATAAGGAGACCAAAACTGCACACAATACTCTAGGTGCGGTCTCACCAGAGCCCTATACAGTTGCAGCAAGACTTCCCTACTCTTGTACTCTAAACCTTTTGCAATGAACGCTAACATGCCGTTTGCCTTCTTAGTTGCTTGCTGCACCTGCAAACTAACTTTTTGAGACTGGTGTACAAGGACACCCAAATCCCTTTGTACACAAACACTATCTAACCTCTCCCCTTCTAGAAAATAATTTGTTTTTTTATTTTTGCTACTTAGGTGAATAACTTCACACTTCCCCACATTAAATTCCATCTGCCACCTACTCGCCCACTCCCCTAGCCTATCTATATCCCGTTGCAATCTTTTTGCATCATCCTCACAGCTGACTCTCCTACCTAGTTTAATGTCATCCGCAAATTTAGACATGTTACATTCAATGTCCTCGTCTAGATCATTGATGTAAATTGTAAATAGCTGAGGCCCAAGCACTGATCCTTGTGGCACTCCAATAGTTACATCCTGTCAATTCGAGAATGACCTGTTTATCCCTACTCTCTGTTTTCTACCCGATAGCCACTCTTCTATCCATGTTAATATGTTCCCATTAATCCCGTGGGCCTTGACTTTGCGATAGCCTTTTGTGTGGCACTTTATCAAATACCCTCTTAAAATCTAAATATACCATATCTACTGGTTCCCCCCTAACCAACCTGCTGGATACATCCTCAAAAAATTCTAACATATTAGTTAAGCATGACTTCCTTTTGTAAAGCCATGTTGGCTCTGCCTAATATTGTTATGGTCTTCCAGGTATCCCACAACGACATCTTTAATTAAGGACTCAAAAATCTTCCCTAGCACTGATGTCACTAACTGGTCTACAGTTCTCCATGTTTTCTCTCCCACCCTTCTTAAATAGTGGAGTTACATTTGCAATCTTCCAAACAATGGGAACTTTTCCAGTATCTAGAGAATTTTGGAAGATTATACATCCACTATCTCAGTCGCCACCTCCTTTAAAACTCTAGGATGCAGGTCATCCGGTCCAGGGGATTTATCGGTTTTAAGACCTGACAATTTACCTAAACCATCTCTTTACCAATATTAATCTCCCCAAGTTGCTCACTAACATTGTCTTCTTGGTTCCCCTCTATTCTTGGTAGGTTTTCACTGTCTTCTTTGGTGAAGACAGTCGCAAAGTACTTGTTTAACGAATCTGCCATGTCTTTGTCCCCTATTATCCCCCAGTCTCTGCCTGTAACGGACTCACATTCACCCTTGATAGCCTTTTCCTCTTTATATATTTGTCTCAGCACCCTTGCCTCAGCACCCTTGTCTTATCCTAGCTCTATGACCTGCACAGTAATACACCCGCTTCCCTCGGTTCTGCCATCTCAGGCCATCTCCACCTTCTCCTTTAACAGTGGGCCATCAGACACCTTGCCTCCACTCTCACTAAATCCCTCCACCTCACTCTTTCCCCCTCTTCTTTCCAAACCTGCTAAAACCCTCTCGTTGATCTGTGGCTTTGGTCCCCTCTTGCCCTATGTTCCATCTTGTTCAGGCTCTTACTTCACCTCTGAGACATTCTACAGAAATGTTATACTATAATCAACAATAATATTTGCATTTGCAGCACCTTATTAGATTTTCGAGACTATCATAGCAAATTTTACTGTGAAGAGGAGTGACTGTATTTGTAGGCAATTTGCAAACAGTAATATCCTGACAAACTGCTATAAAGTGAAAGTACAAACAAGTACAAGTTGTGGTTGTGACAGCAAACAAACAGAACTTCTCTTTAGAAGAATGTAAAATAGTGAAATGTGATTTATAGCAGTCAGAGCTCAGTCAGAGCTGCAGCCCTGACATCGCCTGCCAATCTCTCAGTCCTCATGGACAGGATGAGCATTGAATTGGAGTCCAGCCAACTAACGAGCACTGGCATTCCTCAACCCGTCCCAAGGATATTTCCAGCTGTAAGTGCTGAGAAAAACTTGGAGACACAGAGCTCTTTCCCACCGGACCTCTGGTGTTTACAATCTTGCCCCAAACCATTTGTCTTTTTTCACTTGCAGCTGAAGTCCTGACAGATCCCATGTCCTTGGGGAAACATCTCTCTGTCACCTATGATCTTTCAACTGTCCTGATTTTCCCATGAATGAGAACACAGGGGGCCTGCCTTGTGCAAGAGCTGAACATATCAGTTTGGAAATCAAAGCAGTGGTTTCACTTCGTGGAACTCACTGTAAATGCCAAAATAAAGGGTTGGGAATTACAAACACAGGCTGGCTGAACCAAAGATCATGGGATCCAAGTTATGTAATGTCTCGGGTTGCATGTGCATGGGGAGGGAACAGTGTATGAGGAAGGAGATGAGAGAGGAGAGAAAAGGAAGTGGGGTCAAGGAGAGGAAAAAGCCAATCATCAGCTCAAATATCATTCCTTCACCCCCAACAAACACATATGGGCCAGTCTGTGCTGAGGTATTGATCTCAGGTGGGAAGTGATTGGGGCTGGTATTGATCTCAGCACCCTTAGATTTGGGAGCAAAGAATCAGTCGGGGTCCAGACTCTTAATTCTTAACCACTGCTCCCTTTAGGGATTGGGGGGTTTGGAGGAAGGTAGAAGTGATTTTGAGCTGTATATAACATTCAACTTCTGTGGCTGTTTTGCTTTACAATATATCCTGTGGATATGAAATACTTTGAGACGTCTCAATGACGTGGAAAGGCGTAATATCAAATGCAAGGATTATTTTTATTAGAATGATTGCTCTTGTGGTCTGTGATGTGACACAAGCACATGCTGAGGATGGGGATGGGGGGATTATAGAATCATAGAATCTTACGGTACAAAAGGAGGCCATTCGGCCCATCGAGTCTGTGCCAGCTCTCTAAAAAGAGCAATTTAATCCCACTCCCCATAACCTCGCAAACCCGTGCTCCCCAAATAAACATCTACCTCACTTTTAAAAGTTGTTATCGAATCGGCCTCCACCACCTTTTCAGGCAGTGTGTTCCAGATTCCAACAACTCGCTCAGTGAAAAAATTGCTCCTCACCTCCCCTCTGCTTCTTTTTGATACTATTTTAAATCTGTGACCATGAGTCACTGATACACCCACCAGTGGAAACAGTTTTTGCCTATCTACTCTATCGAATCCCCTCACGATCTTAAAAACTTGTATTACGTCTCCTTGCAACCTTCTCTGTTCCAATGATAATAAGCCTAGCCTCTCTAGCCTTTCCTCATAACTGAAGTCCCTCATTCCTGGTACCAGCCTGGTAAATCTCCTCCGCACCCTTTCCAATGCCTTAACATCCTTCCTAAAGTGTGGTGACCAGAATTGTACACAGTACTCTAGCTGAGGCCTAACCAAAGTTTTATAGAGTTTAATCAGAACTTCCTGACTTTTGTACTCTGCCCCTATTTATAAAGCCTATGTTTTTTTTATACAGTAATTACAGATTGGATCTTGTAGGGTCTGATTTCCAAACTCCAATAATTGTGAAACCCCAGACTAGAATAGGGAAGAGGAAATATCAATTAAACCAAAAAGCAATTCATTCAAATGAAAAAGGAACCTGGACACTGTATCGCGTGTATCTGCTGGGTCCCAGTGGCAATGATCTGGGGGAACTCCAGCAAAAACAGAGTGGGAAAACCTGTCCTTCCTATTTGTTTGTTTCAGTTGTGGATAAATGCAGTGACTGCTTTTGTAGGCAAACTGCATTTTACACACAGCTGGGTCCCACCAATCACTGTGAGGTAAATGACCAATTCATCTGGAAATTGATGACCAGGATACAGCAATAGTTCAAAGGAGCTTTCGTGTCCAGAGTAGACAGGCCTTTGGTTTAACACAAGGATTATTATTAACATTGATGTCTGCCCCGCAATACCTCATCACAGGGCATCCCGAGGATTGCAGAAGAGTGTTGATCTGCCCTGTGTGAGGGGAAACCGGTTGCAGATTTTCTGCTGCAGAGAGCACTAAAGCAAACTGGGAGATCAGATTGTACAAAATTCCCCAATCCATATGCTTTTCGTGCCCTGTTCTGTAAGTCCATTCCCCTTTATTCTTACCAGGCACCATTGACCCCTATCTCTCAATGGATCACTTTTAAGATGCCTGTTCTAATGCTTCTGTGCCCCTGTCTCACGCTTCCCACTGTGATTGCCTATGGTCCTGTTTACCTCTACTTGCCCATTTCCTCCACTCCACCAACTCAGGCTTGCTCCACTTCTCCCAGCCCACTATCAGCCACCTTCCCGCAGCAGCTTTGGAACTCTTTCTAAACTCCGCTACCTCACACACTACATTTCTTCTATCAAAATATATAGTGACTTCACTTTACAATATATTCCGTGAATTGCTTTGAGGCATTCTCGATGACGTGACAAGATAGACACTATGTCAAATGCAAGGATTATTATCATTAATTAAAACCTCTTTAAAAAACAAGCTTTTTGGCCTCGTCCTCCATCTCATCCCTCACTCTGCCTCTGTAAAGCACTTTTGAGATATTTAAATACACAAAGCACTCCATTTAACGTAAGTTGTCATTGTCAGTGGGAGGAAAAAACAGGTTGGGGTCTAGATGGGGCCCATCATAGGACAAGGCCTCTCACACTTACATCCTCGATGGGTAGGTCTTCCAGCCTCTCCAGGAATGATCTCTGGACACCCATCATGAAAGGTGTTGGAGAGCAGACGCTATCTATCATGACCTCTGGCAGCACAGGGATGTAGGTGTGTTGCCAGGTGAAGGGGTAGATCAAGGCAGCGATGGCGTGGATACATTGGGAGAGAACACTAGCAGGGAGAGGAGGGGGAGAAGACACACAAGCAGTTACACATCTGCCCTCAAACTGAGTCAACACATCTTCAGATCTTGGGAAAATGCATTCCAGATGTTCTCAACATTTGATGTAATTTGCTATTAGAAACATCATAGAATCATTGAATTAGATAGCAAAGAAGGAAGCCATTCAACCCATCTTGTCTGTGAAAAGAGCTGTCCAAATCAATCCCACTCCCCTGCTCTCTCTCTCTCTCTCCATAGCCTTGCAAACCTGTCCTTCCCAAATAACTATTTACTTCTCTCTTAAAAGTTGTTATCCAATTGGCTGCTACCACCCTGTTCAGCCATTCTATACGGCTGATCTGTACCTCGACTCCAATAACCTGCTCTTGCCCCACATCCCTTGATACTCTGACAAACAAATATCTATCCACCTTAGTATTGAAAATGTGAATGGATCCAGCCATAATCCACAGCCTTTTGGGGGAGAGAGTTCCAGATTCCCACATCTCTTTGGGTGAAACCTGATTTCACTCCTAAATTTTAAGATGACGCCCCACTGTTCTGGATTCCCCACTAGAGGAAATAGCTGCTATGTATCTATCCTATTAAATCCCTTAATTACTTTAATCAGATTACCCCTCAACCTTATGTACTCAAGGGAATACAGAGCAAGTTTATGCAACCTTATGATACAGAGGAAGGCTCCCTCTGCAGTATCCCATCTAACACTCCTAGGACAGATCATACCAAATTACACAATCCATATCCTTTCCCTACCAGACATTACAAGCTCATTCCTGGTGCCAGAAGATGTCTTCTAGTTGGGAGTACAGTAACACCATGATAACCCGGCAACTCACCTCCCGGATTTCAGTGATTGTCGGGGTTAGAACCTACCCTAGAAATGGCTGGGGAAGCCCCGCCCCCCATACACCTGTAAACGCAGCCCTGAAGCCGAGCTCCCCCCACAGCGCCGGGCGACAGAGCGGCCACACCGGGAACTACAAGAGATGGGGACTAATACAGAGCTAAGATGCCTCTACACAATCCCAGGTAAACTACAACACAGGTTAGATACAGAGTAAAGTTCCCATCCTGTCTGACCAGGACCAGACATAGATGTCTTTACCTGAGCTCCTCTGCCAGGAAAATCACACGTCTCTCCAGCAGCACTGAAGCGAAGATCTGGATGATATTTTCTCCCGATAAATATTGCAAGACTGAGGCGAGGTCCACGTGCTCCAGCCTGGAGTCAAGGGGCCGTGTCAACTCAATGATCTGGGAAGATACAACATAGATAATCACAGGTATCAGCAACCTTAGAAATCTAAATACCCTCCCCTCATTCTCACCAGCCTCAGTCCTTATTGACATATTTTAAGGGTGCAAAACCCTCATATCAAACAGCTCCAGTGGGGGAGCGAGCACTGGCATAGACACGATGTGGAAAGCATGGAATGGGATTAGAGTAGAGAGCTCGCCCTTGTAAAAAAGTACCATGGTAATGGTGGTGGTACCATGGTAGTACTATGGTACTACCACCATTACCATGGTACTTTTTTACAAGGGCGAGTGGAAGAGGGAACAGAGAATAGGATTAGAGATCTTGAGAGGGGGAGAACAGGGAATGGGATTAAAGAGTTTGAGTGTGCACAGAATGGGATTAGAGTGGAGAGCTCCAATGGGGGCAGGAGGATCAATACACAGGCAGATCCCTGGGATGAAGCTCCTGGTGAAGGAAACACCCCCAGGCCAGGAAGTACCTCTGTTCCTGAATCTGGGATGAAGCTCTTCACGCAAACAGTTTTCCCGGGTCCTGGGAATGCACACTCTCGCAAAGCCTGCATGAAGGGGTAAATCACAGCCGTACAGATCTGTCGTCTCTTCTCTACTTCGTCCAGGATCTGCACGGAGAGAAAGGGATCTGGGGTAACATTCCATTGCCTAACCCACTCAATAATAATATAATAATAATAATCCTTGCATTTGATAAAGCGCTTTTCACATCTTCTAGACATCTCAAAGCGGAATATACTGTCAAGTGACTGTATATTTGTGAGTGAAATGCGGCAACAACAACAAAATTACACTTGTATAGCACCTTTCACATCAGGAGGACGTCCCAAGGCGCTGGACAGTTACTGGTTCAGACCCCAGGACAGGGGGTGGGGAGGGAATGGGGTACCGATCGGTCCATCGAAGAGGAGAATCTTGAGGTGGGACTTGTAGGAGGCCAGGGAGGGGGCGAGGCAGAGGGACTTCGGGATGGAGTTCCAGAGGTTGGGAGCAGAGTGGCTGAAGGCTCGCCAGCCAATGGTGGGACAGGTGGGTCGGGGGACGTGGAGCAGACCAGAGCCTGGTGAGCGGAGTGGGTGGGCAGGTTGGTAAGGGGTTAGAAAGTCACGGATGTAGGGTGGGGCAAGGTTGTGGAGGGCTTTAAATGTGAGGATCAGGATCCTGAATTGGATCCTCTGGATGATGGGGAGCCAGTGGAGTCAGGCGAGGATGGGGGAGATGGGGTCATGGGATTTGGAACAGTAGAGGACACGGGCCGCAGAGTTCTGAATTATCTGCAGCCTGTGGAGGGAGGAATTGGGCAGGCTGACCAGCAGGGTGTTTGCATAATCGAGCCGGGATGTAATGAAGGTGTGGATGAGGGTTTCAGCGGCTTTGGGGGTGGGGTAGTGGCGGAGTCGGGCAATGTTGCGGAGATGGGGAAAAGCTGAGAGGGTCATTGCTTGGATGTGGGGGAGGAAATACAGTTGAGGGTCGAACAAGACACCTAGGTTCCTGACTGGCTTGGTGAGGTGGAGTGTGCAACCATGGAGGTTCATGCCATCAGCGCCTGATGTAAGAAGGCGCTGGCGCGAGCCAATCAGTAGAACCTCAGTCTTGCTGACATTCAACTGTAGAAAGTTTGCTCTCATCCAGCCAAATTGGCAGCCAACTGCGCACAGCAGTGTCCCACAAACAGTCATGGATTGAAATGACCAAATTATTATTATTTGTTGAGGGATTATTATCAGGCATGTGGAGTAAGGAAACTTGCTGAAGGTTTCGCCCTGCCTGGAATCAACAACAACAACCACAACACAATTACACTTGTGTAGCGCCTTTTACATCAGGAGGACATCCAAAGGCGCTGGAAAACAATCACAAAGATGTTCAAATTAATGAAACAAAACAAATCTTTGGTCCATTTGATCTCATCTTTCCAGAATACCCGCCCATCTCCCATTTATAGCATCAGGCTGTCTCTTCACAAGGCCAGATTACTGACCTCATACACCTCTATGTAAAAAAAATATTTCTGGCCACTCCTTTGAAATTGTCCATCTCTTATCTTTCCTTCATGGAGTCCAGTAGCTCAGTGGTTAGAGCAAGCAAGCGAGAGGACCCAGGTTCAATTCCCAGGCAGGGTCAAACCTTAGGCAAGTTTCCCTACTCCACACGCCTCTGTTTAGCTAGCAGTAAGTGGGAACTGAGTTGTTTGTCAATTGGCAGATTGTTTTCTAGGGGAAATAATCCCTCAAAAAATTATTCTAATAATAAATTGGTCACATAATCTGTGACTGTTTGTGGGACATTGCTGTGTGCAATTGGCTGCCCACAAAATACAATTAACTTTACAGTATATTACAGTATATTCTGTGAAGCGCTCAATGACACGGTATAAGGTTCAATATAAATACAAGGGTTATTATTATCCTACTGACTTGCTGGATCTGAAAATATAGTTCAATGTTTAATTTTTTCCATTTGCATCTTACAAACTGAGTTCCCATTTGAGATTCTCTTTTCATGGCTGAAGAACCCTATCCTAGAAGATCTCATTGTTTCTAACACCTGTCTTCCATGCTTACTTTTATCAGTAATGACCAGAACTGAACCTAGTACTCCAGTTATAGCCTGACCAGACCATTAGATGGCTTCCAGGGAACTGAACCCAATAGATTTAGTATTATAGCCCAACTTCCCTTGTTTTATTCACTATTGCCTCATATTGTTTTGACACAGTGAGTGATGAAGCCAAATGACACCCATACATCTTCCAAAATTCCCCTTGGCATGTTCTGCCCCATCCACAATGTGTACATGTCATGTGTTTTCCTATCTATGTACTGGTTTCAGTGCTTCCTGGATATTACCATTGCTGTTTGGCAGCACAATCACAATGATATAGCAGTGGAAATCTACCAGCCATCAATTTCTATAGTGGTCAGTGCTTGCTCCTCCAACTGAGCCATCTATCCCAGTTTTAATTCCCTGCTTTCTCCCCAACCCCTACCACTGACCCACCAACTCTATAATAATACCTCTACTATTATTACTACCACTACTACTATATAATACTTCCATGTGATATAGCACCTTATCATGTCGCAGAGACATCTTAAAACTTTCGCAGGATAAACTGTGAGGTAATTTTTCACTACATGTTTGTGGGCAATCACAGCAACCAATTTGCACTCAGCGATGACCCACAAACTGCAGTGAGGTGAACAACCAATTTTATTACTGGCCAGGACACTAGGGCAATCGTCATCCTTTTTCAAATAATGGCACAAAATCTTTAACCCCCTCCACCGAACAGGCAGACGCCAGCCCCCACCCTCCCTCCACTGAACAGGCAGACACGACCTGCCAGCCCCCCCACTACGCCAGCCCCCCCCACACCAGCCCCCCCACGCCAGCCCCCCCACCCCCACTCCACTGAACAGGCAGACGCCAGCCCCCACCCACGCCAGCCCCCCCTACTCTACTCCAATCCACTTTACTACCTAACTCAGTAAAACCTGCTTTATGTCATCCTGTAGACGACCTGACACAGGGAGGGGTTGTTTTCTTAGATCCCAGGTTCACACATCAGCGGGTGCCACCTGTCACCATGTACATAAATTAGTCACAATTAGTACCTTAGAGAAGAGACTGAAACAGCCCAGGCAGCTGATGATACAGAAAACCTCAGGCAGCCGGGCCCCCTTCCCACCTGGCTGTAGTGAGAGAAAGAAAGACTGAATTATAAGGAACATCATGTACAGAGCCTGAGTTACACAGTGACAGTGAAGGTTACACAGTGAGGGTTACACTAGTGATAGTGAGGGTTACACAGTGAGGGTTACACTAGTGACAGTGAGGGTTACACTAGTGACAGTGAGGGTTACACTAGTGACAGTGAGGGTTACACTAGTGACAGTGAGGGTTACACTAGTGACAGTGAGGGTTACACTAGTGACAGTGAGGGTTACACTAGTGACAGTGAGGGTTACACTAGTGACAGTGAGGGTTACACTAGTGACAGTGAGGGTTACACTAGTGACAGTGAGGGTTACACTAGTGACAGTGAGGGTTACACTAGTGACAGTGAGGGTTACACTAGTGACAGTGAGGGTTACACTAGTGACAGTGAGGGTTACACTAGTGACAGTGAGGGTTACACTAGTGACAGTGAGGGTTACACAGTGACAGTGAGGGTTACACTAGTGACAGTGAGGGTTACACTAGTGACAGTGAGGGTTACACTAGTGACAGTGAGGGTTACACTAGTGACAGTGAGGGTTACACTAGTGACAGTGAGGGTTACACAGTAAGGAGGATTGTGCCAGGACCTTGGGTGAGCACTGGCCCCTTTTTCAATAGTGCCTGAGGAGCTTTAACGTTTACCTCAACAGGGAGATGGGACCTGGGTTTAACATCTCATCCAAAGGAAAGCTCCACCAACAAAGCCGAGACTGTAAAGTCAAGTTTGTGTATCTTTTTCAAGGCACATCAAGACCTAACTCTTTGACCACATTTGTGGTCATCTTTTCCCATCTCTTTTGCTCCCACTCCCAACTAAGGTGCCCAAGCAAATAGCAAATTAATAAATTTCAGTGGAGAATGATTTTGACTGAGCCAGGCTACTCTCAATCCTCATACAAGGTCTCACACAATGGGAGCGTATTTTCCACCAGTAGAGGAGAGGAGAAAGTGGAGAGGTTCTGGAAGAGGAGGACAATTGTTACCAGGAGCCGTCTGCAGTATCCAAACTTCCGACTGCCGTCAATATCGGTCAAAACAAAGGAGAAGGTCTCACTGCAAGGAACGAGAACCAAGTCACTGATCCAAACACTGACTCAGATGGAGCTCCAGGTTTCTGGTCCCCGAACAACTACAGTATTATCCCCAAACTTGGAATCTTGTTCTGCTGCCCCAGTGTATCCTTAGCCTTCAGTTCATAAAATTAGCAACTGATGAACAGTGTGTCAGAGGAAAGCTTGAAGCCACCAGTGGATAACATCACCGGCTGGAGTGAAGCTGTGACATTGTGACAGGTCCAATCCTGTCTGTGGCGAGTCTCTGGTTCAGTCAGCGCTCCAATTCTACAGATTATTATTATTGTCTTAAGTTTGGAAGAGGGACATTCAGCGGGGTTTATGCTCCTGGTGCCTGAACTCCCATCGAGCCTTGGCCTGGTGACCACTTAGACTTAACAATTAAGATTGTGGAAAATTCACAAATTCACGTGACTGAAAACCACATTTTTCACAATTATTAAAAGAGCTGGCTTTCCCAATTAAAAAAAAATAGTCACTCAATCCTCGACTGTTTGTAGGACACTGCTGTGTAAAATTGGCTGCTGTGATTCGCCCACAGAATACACAGTCCACACACCCCACACTATATTATGTGAAGCGCTTTGAGACGTCTCAATGACGGGATAAGGTGCAGTATCAAATGTAAGGATTATTATTATTGAAAATGTTCTTTTTGATTTTAGGAAAAATAGATTGATGGGCTAAAACTAGGTGGAAGTTCAGGTCTCCAATGACCATCTTGTGACCTTGTTGGAAGGTGAATGGTTAGTGAGAGTAGACTGGATTACACCTCTCTGTGATTTCTAACTGAATATCCTACTGACTGTTATTGTTCACTCAATACCTTGGCTGCTCACGTTTGGGGAGGAGATGCTCACAAGTTGACACGAAGCTTTAGATCATTTGTTGCTCTCAGTGGCATCTCAATGTTTCACTTCATACTGTAGTGCACACTACAGCACACTACAGATTGAAGTGAAACATTGAGATCATAAGGTATCCCAACCTCTGTATCATAAGGTTCCCAACCTTTTTTTTTCGTGGACTACATGAAAATTGCTGAGGGTCTCAGCAGACCACTTAATGAACTTTCCTAATATTGATTGTACCGTTAGCTAATGATTGTAAAGCATTTTGGAAAAAAGCGCTATGTATAAAGGTTTTGCAACCTTTCCACGGACCACCTGAATGGAGCTATCGGAAACACTAGTGATCCGCCTACCACAGTTTGAGAACCTCTGCTACAGTGAATGCTTTGCCTCTTCATTCATAACCTAATTACCAGGGCTGGAGGACTCGAGTCCTGGACTCGGACTCGAGATCGGTCTCGAGTCCTCTTTTGAAGGACTCGGACTCAGACTCGACAGCAGGGACTCGAGGACTCGGGCTTCGAGACCGCCGCGAGTCCGGCAGGATTTTCTGCAGTTCGCACAAATACCGCACTGGCCAACCTATCGGAAATCGCGCAGCGAAAGTTTCATGTGAATGAACTGTGACGCGGTATCCCACATGGGATACTACTTCCTATCACATGGAAATTTTCTACCAATGAAAAAAGCCTTTAAAAAGTGACCCGTTTAAATCCAATGCCCTGGATTGCCACGTGTTTCAGTTCCTTGTGTGAGTAGTAACACTGATCTCTGCTGAGACTCTGTGAGTATTTTTTTGTACATTGTCTTGTGTACTAACTGTACAAGGGCTACCATACTCCGTTTATATCGCGTGCTACTCACTGAAACCTCCCTGATTCTCACCTGCCCGGCGAGTACGAGCATCACCATGTCTGCCGTGTCCCGAGTGATTCGGTACGGGTACACAGATCATAAGGAATTCACAACAACAGGGGGGAACAAACATCATGCAAAATGTAAGTTTTGCAAATGTGTTGTAACTGAAATGTGTGGCACCACATCGAATTTCACACGCCATCTGCTGTGACGTCATAAAGAAAAATAAGTTTTGTACTCATTTACGATTAGACTATACAATAAATTAAGTGTGTGTGTGGAGAATGCGTTACTCATGAATCACGATAAATTTTGTCATGTTAATAGTCTTGAAGATTTAATCTAATAAAGACTATTTTCTGAACTATGTTGGGTCGGCCTCAGTCTACAGAAAAATCCATCTGGTTGGAGGAGTTGTTGCTCTCCTCCAACACTGGTGGAAGTTTCACATATAATATACCGCTACGTGCTGAAATTGGCCTTACTGGGGGTAGATCTTAGGTCTATGTAGTAGAAATATATACGGAGACAAAACTCTAGCCCCACTAGAGATACACGTAAAAAGTAGAGCGTAAAGCGTTCTACTATCTTTGAAATGAGGACTCGAGATCGATCTCGAACTCGGATCAGCAGCATTCACGAGCGCTCGGTCACACACCAATATACACAAGTACAAGCCTAGGCAAGCAATCTGCAGCTAGACTTTTTATTTGGAATAAAATCTCTCTCCTCGACACAAATGGGGTTTGGGGAAGAGAGAGACAGGGAGAGACGTATACATACACGCATACAAACGCACAAAAGCCAACCCAATCCTTCTGTCTTCAATTGGGGTTCATACATGTGCATTTCCAGGAAAATCGTGCCAGGCAGGCATTTTCAAATACATTTGCCAAACAAGGTTTAGATTTATAAATCTAGATGGATTTGGAGATCATAGAATTGTACAACACAGAAGGAGGCCATTCACACCATCGCGAGACATCTAGAAGACGTGAAAAGCGCTATATCAAATGCAAGGATTCTTCTTCTTATTATTATTATTATTATCATGCCTGTGCCATGTGAATCCTTGCCTCTCCAAATTAAAGCTTAGACTTGATTATTGCTTCTTAAAGTTTGCCCACAGTCGGATACCTTCTGGGTTGACTTTATAAATCTGCTTCAGACAGAGGAAGGGAGACAGATTAGAGTAAGTGTGAGTCAGTGGGAGAGATAAGACAGGGAGCAGAGTGACGGACAGAAAGGAAAGGAGAACGAAATTAGAAAACACACAAATTTAGGGGACTCGTAAGAGGAATTCACTGAATTCTCGTCCACCAGTTTGAATAAAAGCGTATCCCACAAGCCAGCCAAGTTACTAGTTCCAAGTCAGCTTTAAACTGCAAAGTCTCTAAATTGCAGTCAGATGTTTGAGCTAGAATTTTTTAGTTAGGTAAACTTATCAATTTGAAGCACTTCGAAAGACAAATTTAATAAGGCACAGGTTACTGCGGAACTACTGCTTAACTGCATGTTTGGAGAGGATTAACATCAACTTTCTAGACACTTGTTTTTCATGCCCGACCGCGTTACCTTCCTCAAATTAATGAACGCATATCACTGTCTTAGCATTTTGTGAATCTTCATTTCAGTGAATATCAGTGCAATAGCTTTATCAGACAAGTGACGACTTAGGAAGTCAATATTCTTTGTACTTCAGGGACTAAAATTAGAATTTTAATTTGTTCTTGAACCAAACCATTAGGCACTTGAACTTCAATTTATTGCATAAAGCCATGAAGTAAGAACCCAACCCTTGTAAACAAAACATAGCAAGCAATATACATCAAAAAATGGTATAAGACTGAAATTCTAGTATGTATAAGTTGGTGATGGGCGTGAATTTTTACATGGAGGACTCGGACATTGAGGACTCGGATGAGGAGGACTCGACTACAGCCCTGCTAATTACCAATTAAACTTATACAACCCAACCGAGCAACTCACCACAACAACAACAGCAACAGTGCAGAAACCAGGAGCTCTAGTCAGTGGAATCTCAGCAGGTTGTGTTGAGGAGTGAGGTTACCTTGGGACGTCCTCCCGACGTGAAAGGCATTTTGTAAGTGTAATTTTGTTGTTGTTACCTTTTGTACTCAGTGAGTGGTGCCCAGCTCTTGCCATCGGGGAAGCAGAAGAGTGGGATGGCTTTAAGTAAACTCTCCTCCTCCTCCTTCTGAGAGCGCAGCAAATTCTCTCTCTGTTAAGTGGACAAGGAACTTGTCAGCTGTACAACTGATACATACTGGACAGCCAGCCATTCCCAACCACAACTACAATCCCCAGCCCTGTCCCTGACCCTCCTCGTTTCCTGGATCCTACAATTCACCTTGCTGATACAGAACAATAACAACTTGCATTTATATAGTGCTCTCCATGCCAGGTGGCCGCATCTCAGAGCACTTAACAATGCCGAACGAAGCCTGAGCCAAGCCAGGGGGAGGGGGAAGATGACCATACGAGCGGTCAAAGAGAAAGGTCTTCAAGTATGACCTAAAGATGAGAAAGGTGAGGCTAATGGGTTGAGTGGGGGAGTTCAAAAGGTTCAGGGCGTAGTTGCTCAAGGCACTGTGAGTGGAGGATTCATGGACAAGGAGGAGGCCAGACCCAGTAGAGTAGAGGCAGCGAGGACTACTGTGAGGTGAAAGGAGGTTAGCGATGGTGGGGGGGGGGGGGGGGTGCAGAGGAGCGGGGGGATTTAAACACAAGAGTGAGGATCTTGAAGTCGCTGCACTGGCTCCCTGTCCACTCTGTGACAGGGAGCCAGTGCAGTTTGCAAGGATTGGGTAATTGGGGTATGGAGGTTGGTGGGGGTGAGAATGTGGGCAGTGGAGTTTTAGGTGAGCTGAATTTTGTGAATAGTGAGGAGGGGAGACATGAGGAATGCATTGGAGTAGTCCAGCTGAGAGATGATAAAAGGCATGGACTGGATGGTTTTTGACCAGAACGACAGTAACTCTCACACAAGTCAGATCAGTTGGGATCAGATATTTAACGTGACTTGTGTAAAGTAAGTTATATCAATAGCTTATAGAATATAAACTAAACTCTTGAATATTCTTGGGCAGATTGTACGACTTATCCTCTAGAATCTGCTACAAGCGGCATCAAGATGGAGAAACAAGGTGAGCTGCTGCCTACCTTGGGAAACTGATATGTTATTTGCGGTTCATAACCTGCTCCAGATTTCTTGAGTGACACAACGACCAGGTATTCGAAGAACAGCTTGCCAGAGGGCCGTGAGGTTTCCTTCTCCACCTTCATCTCCTCGTGTGAGATGCTCCTCTCCACCGAACTGCGCTTCTCACTGGCTGTTGGAAGAAGACACAGTTTACACTGTGAGAAGCAAGTTTGCAGGGTCTGGCCCTGTGCATGGTGGCTCTCTCTCTCTCTCTCTCTATCTCTCCACTTCCTCTTTACAAGAGGAAAGCGGTTTGGTTATGCAGTGAAGAGATGGAGATAGAATGGATTTTCTCCAACACAAGCATCTTCTTCAAATCCACAATTCCAAATCTCTCGTGACTGATCGTTCCTGTGGCTCATGATATTCTTCCCGTGTCTGTTTTATTCAAAATTTTCTTTCAAGCTTCAACCACTTTCCCAGGTTTGAACATTTTCCAATCTTTGGAATCCTTGATTTTGATCAGGTCCATTTATTATGTCAAAATGGCTCAAAGCGTTTTCCAGAGATAAATAATTTCAGAGTATTTATAACCAAATGTCACAGTCAATTTGTATACAGCAATGTCAGTCAAACAGCCATGAAGTGAATAGGAACACAGGAACAGGAGAACAGGTGGAGAACAGCCTGTTCTACCATTCTATAGGATCATAACTGACTTCTACTGCCCTTTGCAACTCTAAACCTATTTCCTCTTGATACCCAACATAGGGTCTGAACCCTATGTTGAGCTGCTCAGCAGGCTCCGGCCGGCCTGCTCCACGTTCCCCTCCTGGCCCCACCAACCTACATCCCCAAGTTTTGGAACTCCATCCCACGGTCCATTCACCACCCCCCGCCCCTTACATCAACAACTTGGATTTATATAGCACCTCCATGCAAGATGGTCTCTCAGAGTGCTTCACAAAGTGGAGCCCAGGGCCAAGCCAGGGGGAGGGGGAAAAAGGTTTGATCAAAGTTGCGGTCGAACAGAAAAGTCTTCAGACGCGACCTGAAAATAGGAAAGGAGGGGGCGAGGCAAAGGGAGTGAGCTCCAGAGCTTTGGTGCGTGGTGGCTGAAGGCACAGCTGCCAACGGTGGAATGGAGGATGTGGGAGTCAAAGAGGAGGCCAGACCCAGTAGAGTGAAGGCAACACTGAGGAGAGAGGAGGTCAGAGAGGTGGGGCGGGGGAGGGTGGGGTGCAAAGGAATGAAGGGTTTTGAACATAAGAGTGAGGATCTGGAAATCGATCTGCTCTGAGACAGGGAGCCAATAAAGTCGGTCAGGAACTTGGGCAATCGGGGAGCGAAGTTTGGTTTGGGTGAGAATGCAGGCGACGGAATATTGAATAAACTGGATTTTGTGAATGGTGACGGAGACAGGCGAGGAGGCTGTTGGAGTAGTCCAGCTGAGAGATGACAAAGTGTAGACCAGGTGTCAGCAGCTTTAGGGATGAGATATTGGTGGAGACGGGCAATGTGGCGGAGATGGAAAAAGGCGGTGCTAGTGAAGGACCAGATGTGGGGGAGGAAGGATAATTGGGGTTTGAACCTGACGCCTAGGTTGCGTACGAGTTCAGAGAGTTTTAGGGGAGGGTTGGGTTATGAGCAGGCATTCAGAGCTGAGGGAGGGAGAGGAGAGTAGAGATATCAGAGAGGAAGGAGCCAGGGGGTTTAGGAGGTGGTAGACCAGAGGACTTTTCATTGAGAGAGAAGGATGGTAGAGGGTGAGATGCTCAAAAGAGGGGAAGCAATAAGGGGAAAGACCAAGGGAAGCTTTGGAGATGAGGGCCACCCTGTCACATTGGTTAGGGCAGGGGGTGTGGTGGAAGGTATAGCCTGGAGGGGAGGCTTCAACTAGGGGTCACTGGGAGAGAAGAGATGTGGAGTGTGAGGAGGGTGGAGAGTTGGGGACTCCTTCAAAGGTCTCAAGAACTCCCCTTCAACCGCACCTTTGGCCACAATCCCACCCCTACCCACCCTCCGGCCCCCCCACCCATCGCAACACCTAGCTCGGGTCCAAATGCCTGACTGTCCAGCTGCTTAAGTGAAAGGCGTTGTGTAAATGTAGTTTTTTGTTGAATCCAGAACTTTCCAACCAGAAGCGAGAGCTTGAGTACTAAAATGCAGAAGTATGTCCAGCCACATAAACATCTAGCATCCCAATTTCTCAAATTCTTCCTGTTTGTGTGTATGTGTTGTGTTTGTCCCTACAGCAATTCGCTACAGATTTACTCATTGTATGAATTGAAGAGAAAGTTTCCTTGAGATGTGCATTGAAAAAGCCGAGGAAGGGGGCTGGGGTGAAGGGAATGTGGGATGGAGTGTTGGCAGAGAGGCCGAAGGTTCGACCGTGACAGTGGACCGGGCTAGGTGGGGAACATGAAACAGGCCACTGAGGGGAGGGAGCAGAGAGGTTACTAATGAGTTCACAGTTCACAAAGTTAGGAAGCGGCAAGGCAATGGAGGTCCTTGAAGGTGAGGAAAAGGGTTTGACCTCTTCAATAACATGTCAACCTATTCAGATATGGATGATATATTTATGTCCAGATGCATTCAGTCCCAGAGTGAGCCAGACTGAATCTTATTCACAGCCAGTGTGCATTCTGCTACACTTGCCACCCTTGTGAAGTCCTCCTGATGTGAAAGCCATTATTCACATGGAATGCGTTGTTTATTGGCGTCCAGCGATATACAAGCTGAATTCTACATGCATAAACTTTTCACTTTCCAGACTATTTGTGTGCAGAAATGAGCTATGTTGTATGCTCTATGTGTGTACACACAGTGTGTGGGTATTGGGGGGTGGGGGGGAGGGGGGGGTGTCAGGGGTCAGGATCCAAGCTTGTGGGTGGAGGAGGGTGGGGGCAAGATGGGTATGAGGATGGGCAGAGAGATGGGGGGGTGGGCACTGAAGGCACCATCAGAAAGGAGGGTCTTGAGTCAGGATGGAATTCCAAAGAGTGGGGGGTAGAGAGGTTGAAAGCCCGGCCACTGATGTTAGGGCAGGTCAGGTGGGAGACACGAAGCAGGCCGGAACCTGCTGAACGGAGGGAGTGGGCAGTTTGATAGGGGTCAGCAGGTAAGTGAGAGAGCAGGGGCAATGTCGAGTAAGGCCTTGAAAGTGAGGATGAGGATCTCGACTTTTATCCTGGGGTTGGGGTTGGGCAACGGTGAGGGTGATGGGATTGCGGAGCCTGGTGCGGGAGGGACACAAGCTGCAGAGTTTTGGATGATCTGTAGATTGTGGAGGGAAGAGTTGGGAGTCTGACAAGGGTGGAGTTTCCGTAGTCGACCATTGAGGTGAGGGTTTCAGCGGCCTGAAGGGTGGGACAGTGGCGGAGTTGGGCAATGTTGTGGAGTTGGTGGAAGGCGATGCTGGTCATGGTAGCAATAGGGACGGACGGACAATTGAGGGTTGAACAAGACGCCCAGGTTCCTGACTGCCTTGGTGGGGTGGAGTGTGGATGCTGTGGATACTGTTGGGCCAGTGCTTGAGATGCAGAGGCGTGAGGATGGCCTCAGGAGGGCCTCAATCTTGCTGACATTCAGGCATAGAAAGTTGTCTCTCATCCAGGATTTGATGGCTGACATGACATGTCCTGGAATCAGGGATGGAGGTAGAGATAGAGTTGGGTGTCATCCATGTAAATGTGGAAATTTACCCCACATCTGTGGATGATGTTTTAATGGGGAGCATGCAGAGGTCGAAGAGGAGGGAAATAAGGTCAGAGCCTTGAAGATAATTGCACGAAAAGGTGCGGGAACTGGAAGAAAAACCGTTAGCCGAGAGAAAGTGCAGATGGTGTCAGAGGTAGGCCCTGACCAGTCAAGTGCAGAAGCTTGAAGGTGGAGGTGAGAGGAGAGGTGGTGGAGGGTTGAGTGGTCCATGGTATTGAAGGCAGCAGAGGGTCCAGGAGGCAGAGAGAGCCCTGGTGTACTTTGTGACCTTGACCAAAGCAGTTTCTGTGCTGAGAGCAGCACAAAAACCTGATTGGAGGGGCCCATGGAGGGAGTGAGAGGAGAGGAAAGAGTGAAGCTGGCAAACAGTGACTCTTTCAAGGACATAGGAAAGAAAAGGAGGTTAAAGAGGTTGGTTGAAAAGGAGGTTGAAGATGGGCCGGTAACTGTGGCAGGGATGTGTCCATTGAAGGTTTCATCAGGATATGGGTGATTGTAGCTGTTTTGAAGGGGATGGGAACGGTGCCAGATCATAGGGAACGATTGATAGTGATGGAGAATAGGGGCCGAGGAGGTGGAGCTGGGAGGTAAGGAGATTGGGTGGGGATGGGGTCAAGGGAACAGATGTTGTGCTTCATGTTCCATATGGTGGTGACGACAGAGTGTATGTGTGTGTATACACTGTGTGTGTGTGTATATACTGTGTGTGTATGTACACACTGTGTCTGTGTGTGCGCGTGCGTATATACACTGTGTACATACATTGTGAAAGTGAAACAGTGCAGATTTGGGACAGAAATATCCAGGGGTCACTCAGATCAGTTTCCTCGATGTCTTCAAATTACTAGTTGCTATAGTGATGCTTGTTATTCTCTGTCCCTCTGCACATTTCCTTTTATTGTGCAATAAATCCATGTTTTTTTTCCCAGCCTAGCTCTCTCTCTAGAGAGATGCAAATTCAAAGCCATGTCACCAAAAGCGAGAGAGGGATTAGAATAGCAACAGGACTGTCTGGATCACCCTTATATCACTTCACACACACACCCCTCAATACTTGCACACACACACACACACACATCCATCCAACAACAAAATCACATTGATAGATCGCCTTTCACGTCAGGAGGATGTCCCAAGCCACTGAAACCACATACACACCTCCACACACACACACACACCTTCATCTACACACACAACCCCCCCATCCCCCACGCAGACACCTCCACCCACCCCCCCACACACCATCCATACCCCCAGACACACCTCTATACCCCCCACACCTCTATCTCCCACACATATGCCCTCCATACCTCCACACACACACCTCCACTCCCCACACACACCTCCATCCCCACCCCCCTCCACACACACACCTCCATACCCCCACCCCCCCACACACACACCTCCATACCCCCACCCCCCCCACACACACACCTCCATACCCCCACCCCCCCACACACACACATCCATCCTACACACACACATCCATCCTACACACACACACGCCTCCATCCTACAGACACACCTCCATCCCCACACGTACATGAGGTGGGTTGACATGGGCTGAGGGATTAGGAGGGTAGGGTGGGGTGAAGTGGGCTCGGAGGCTGGGGGGATGGGCTGGGGGGAGGTGGGGTGGGGTGAGGTGGGGTGAGGTTGGGTGGGCTGGGGGGGGTGTACCTCCTCTGTTCTGTGGCCTCGCGGGCCAGGTGAGTCGCCTGAAGCTTCTCCTGAGCCCACTGAAGTTGTTCATGACGTGGCTGCACGGTCTAGGGCACACAATCACCCAGTTATTAACAATAATAATATTAATAATCATTTTAATTGATACTGAGGCTGATCACATTGCCAAAGTGTCTCAAAGCGCTTCATAATAATAATAATCCTTGCATTTGATATAGCGCTTTTCACATATTATCGACGTCTCAAAGCGGAATATATACTGTAAAGTACTGTGAATTGACTGTATATTCGTGTACGAAACGTGGCAGCCAATTGCACACAGCAGCGTCCCACAAACAGTCTTGGATTGAAATGACCGATATTTTATTATTGTGTTTTTTTTGAGGATGGATTATTATTAGGTGTGTAAAGTAAGGAAACCTGCCCAAGGTTTTACCCTGATCTGCCTGGATTCGAACTCAGGTCTCACACTTGTAAGGTGAGCGCTCTAACCACTGAGCTACAGGATTTTAATTGCAAAATGTAGTGACTGTAAAATTGTGTCGGTGAACACGGCAGCCAATTTGCACAAGCAACAGAGCTTGTTGCTTGTTGGAAGATGTGAAAAGCGCTGTATCAAATACAAGGATTATTATTATTATTATTATTATTATTATTATTATTATATAGGGCTTTTCACATTTCCTCTGTGTCTCAAAGCGCTTCATCCAATACACCGCAGTGAGTGAAACACTGCACAGTCGGCTGCTGGGTTTCACCCACAAAGTTCAGACTCAACTCACTTTACAGCGGGTTCTGTGTTCACAGGCAAGGATTATTCAAATTATTGTGTACATGAAACGACATGAAATAAATATGATTTGGCCAACTGCCACACACTGCACCACACTGTACAGTACAGTATACACCACACAGTGTACAGTACAGTATACACCACACAGTGTACAGTACAGTATACACCACACAGTGTACAGTACAGTATACACCACACTGTGTACAGTACAGTATACACCACACTGTGTACAGTACAGTATACACCACACTGTGTACAGTACAGTATACACCACACAGTGTACAGTACAGTATACACCACACAGTGTACAGTACAGTATACACCACACACTGTACAGTACAGTATACACCACATACTGTACAGTACAGTATACACCACACACTGTACAGTATACACCACACTGTGTACAGTACAGTGTACACCACACTGTGTACAGTACAGTATACACCACACAGTGTACAGTACAGTATACACCACACTGTACAGTACAGTATACACCACACTGTACAGTATACACCACTGTGTACAGTACAGTATACACCACAGTGTACAGTACAGTATACACCACACTGTACAGTATACACCACTGTGTACAGTACAGTATACACCACACTGTACAGTACAGTATACACCACACACTGTACAGTATACACCACTGTGTACAGTACAGTATACACCACAGTGTACAGTACAGTATACACCACACTGTGTACAGTACAGTATACACCACACTGTACAGTACAGTATACACCACACACTGTACAGTATACACCACACAGTGTACAGTACAGTATACACCACACACTGTAGTACAGTATACACCACACTGTACAGTACAGTATACACCACACAGTGTACAGTATACACCAGTGTACAGTACAGTATACACCACACACTGTACAGTATACACCACACACTGTAGTACAGTATACACCACACTGTAGTACAGTATACACCACACAGTGTACAGTACAGTATACACCACACACTGTACAGTATACACCAGTGTACAGTACAGTATACACCACATACTGTACAGTATACACCACACACTGTAGTACAGTATACACCACACTGTAGTACAGTATACACCACACTGTACAGTACAGTATACACCACACAGTGTACAGTACAGTATACACCACACTGTGTACAGTATACACCACACAGTGTACAGTACAGTATACACCACACAGTGTACAGTACAGTATACACCACACAGTGTACAGTACAGTATACACCACACTGTGTACAGTATACACCACACAGTGTACAGTATACACCACACAGTGTACAGTACAGTATACACCACACAGTGTACAGTACAGTATACACCACACAGTGTACAGTACAGTATACACCACACTGTGTACAGTATACACCACACAGTGTACAGTATACACCACACAGTGTACAGTACAGTATACACCACACAGTGTACAGTACAGTATACACCACACAGTGTACAGTACAGTATACACCACACTGTGTACAGTATACACCACACAGTGTACAGTACAGTATACACCACACAGTGTACAGTACAGTATACACCACACAGTGTACAGTACAGTATACACCACACTGTGTACAGTATACACCACACAGTGTACAGTATACACCACACAGTGTACAGTACAGTATACACCACACAGTGTACAGTACAGTATACACCACACAGTGTACAGTACAGTATACACCACACTGTGTACAGTATACACCACACAGTGTACAGTACAGTATACACCACACTGTGTACAGTATACACCACACAGTGTACAGTATACACCACACAGTGTACAGTACAGTATACACCACACAGTGTACAGTACAGTATACACCACACAGTGTACAGTACAGTATACACCACACTGTGTACACTATACACCACACAGTGTACAGTACAGTATACACCACACTGTGTACACTATACACCACACAGTGTACAGTACAGTATACACCACACTGTGTACACTATACACCACAGTGTACAGTACAGTATACACCACACAGTGTACAGTACAGTATACACCACACTGTAGTACAGTATACACCACACTGTACAGTACAGTATACACCACACAGTGTACAGTACAGTATACACCACACTGTAGTACAGTATACACCACAGTGTACAGTACAGTATACACCACACAGTGTACAGTACAGTATACACCACACTGTGTACAGTATACACCACAGTGTACAGTACAGTATACACCACACTGTGTACAGTATACACCACACTGTGTACAGTATACACCACAGTGTACAGTACAGTATACACCACACTGTGTACAGTATACACCACACTGTGTACAGTATACACCACACTGTAGTACAGTGTGTGAGCCCCCCACAGCGATGGCCCTGGGGGTGGGGGGGGGGGGGGGGGGTGAGATGAGCCAGTGTTTGGCAGAGATCCTGACCCTGGCTGCTGAGGCTCAGCAGTTCTCAGTGAGAATCGATCACTGATCAGGGGCTGATTGATCAGCTGTGGGCTGGGGGGGGGGGGGGGGGGGGATTCTCGGGGAATTCCGATTCTCACTAACACTTACTTTCGTTTTTGACGGCGTTTGTCAGAGTGGATCCCCCGCCGCCGACACCGAGTAACTGACCGGCTTTAATATTGGCGGCTACCGCTCAGCTCCACAACAGCCTCCCCAATCACCCTCTACCCTGGCCCGCGGGCCGCCAAGCTCTCTCACCCTCAGCCTCTCTCACTCACTCACTCACTTACACTGACTGAGCCTCTAGTCACTCACTCACTCACTCACTCACTCACTCACTCACTCACTCACTCACTCACACTCACTCACTTACTGAGCCTCTACTCACTCACTCACTCACTCACTCACTCACTCACTCACACTCACTCACTTACTGAGCCTCTAGTCACTCACTCACTCACTCACTCACTCACTCACTCACTCACTCACTCACTCACTCACTCACACTGACTGAGCCTCTAGTCACTCACTCACTCACTCACTCACTCACTCACTCACTCACTCACTCACTCACTCACTCACACTGACTGAGCCTCTAGTCACTCACACACAACCTTCGACCTGATCGTCCAACTCCAAAGAAACTCTGCAAAGGCTGAGTGTGGTGTGTGTGCTCAGCCCCTCCCTCTTACACTGTCACCACAAGACAGACTCTCTCTCTCTCGTGTATATATTAGGAGTTAACCATGATTTTAAAAAACACTTTTCAATGGTGGTTATAGTGATAATTATAATTATAACTGAGGTCACCGCTCACCACGGTACACTAGCTGAGGGCACTACACTACACTACACCGGCTGTTTGGGTTTAAGTGGTAAGAAGGTCTATCTTTGTGCTGCCGCGTTTTGCCCACAGATATACTGTCGATTCACTTTCCAGTATATTCTATGAAGTGCTTTGAGACGTCTAGAAGACGTGAAAAGCGCTGTATCAAATGTCTTCACAAGAGAAGAGGATGCAGCCAATGGTACAATATTGGAGGAGGGAGTAGAGGAAATGGATAGGATTAGTATAAACAGAGAGGAAGTACTAAAAAGGTTGACGGCGCTCAAGATAGATAAGTCACCCAGTTCGGATGGGATGCATCTTAAGGGAAGTACGGGAGCAAATAGCAGAGACTCTGGCCACAATCTTTCAATCTTCCTTGCACACAGGGGTGGTGCCAGAGGACTGGAGGGTTGCTAATGTTACTCCCCTGTATAAAAAGGGGCAGAAGGACAAACCTGGGAACTACAGGCGAGTCAGTCTAATGTCGGTATTAGGCAAACTTCTAGAGTCTATAATCAGGGACAAGATAGATCTTCACTTAGACAGATATAGGCTAATAAAGGACAGCCAGCATGGATTTGTTAAAGGCAAATCTTGCCTTACAAATCTAATAGAATTTTTAAACGATGTAACAGAATGGGTGGACGAGGGTAGCGCAGTTGATGTAGTTTACATGGACTTTCAAAAGGCATTTGACAAAGTGACGCATGAGAGGCTTATTAGGAAAGTAGAGGCCCACGGCGTTAAAGGGACAGTGGCAACATGGATCGACAACTGGATGCGAGACAGAAAGTAGAGAGTTGTGGTGAATGGCTCTCTCTCACCGTTAATCCTTAAAAGCCTCTCCTACCCCAACTCTGTCAAAGGGTCGTCGACCCGAAACATTTACTCACTTTTCCTTTCTCCATCGAGGCTGCTTGACCTGCTGCTCGAATCTGCTGAGTGTTCACTGCTGATTTCTGTTTTTGTTTCAGATTTCCAGCATCTGCATTTTTGCAAGGGTTATTATTATTATTATCTATCTGCTAGGTTTTAGAAAAAATAAGTGCCTTAAAGTCACGTTTCTACAGCTTTGTATCACAACAAAACATCTCTCAAGCGCGTAAGAAGCAATTATTGCTAAGTGCCTTTTTAAATTGTAAAATGTGGCAGGCATTTGTTTACACACAAGAAGGCCCCACAGCAAATATATGAATACATCAGTTGGTAGCTCTCTCACCACTGAGTCCGAAAATTGTGGGTTCAAGCTCCATGTTGTGACTTGGAATCACACAGTCTAAGTTGACACACTGATCACCAATCCCTTAAATAAAATTGGTCCCTCACTCCATGACTATTTGTGGACCATGGCTGCGCATAATTGGCTGTCGCATTTCCCCACGAATACATAGTCACTCCACTTTACAGTAAATCCTATCCAGGACTTTGGGATGGCCTTGTGATGTGAAAAGCGCTGTACCAAATACAAGGATTACTATTATTACCATTGTTATCATGATCTGGGGGACTGTTGGCAGGGCTTTGAGATAAACTTCTCTTTCCCAGCGGTGACAGGTGCTCTTAAATGTTCACCTGAACAGGCAGATGGGATCTCAGTTTAAAGTTTATTTAAAAAATCAGTTAGATCTTTTCTCTCTGCAGATGAAATGATTGAGAGAGCACATGTTAGGCGTATTTAACATTGTGAAAGGATTCAATAAGATGAACATTAATATGCTGTTTCTACTTGTCACAAACCAGGGGTATAATATAAACTAGCCAGTAGCCATACTAAAGAGATCTTAGGGTTGAGGAGTAAGCAGGTCAGAGAGATAGAGAGGTGCCAAGTATGAAGGGATTTCATATCCCTTCATATCTGATAGATAGAGAGGTGCCAGGGGGACTCCAACTCAGAGGGGTATTCCATGGTAGTTCCACTATCCCTATCCTTCTTAGCACTGAAGAGTGATGAGACACCTTGAAAACACAATTATTATAATCTTGTGACCTGTGGCTGAGTGGACACAAACTATACAACTTCAACTAAATTGTGCACGTTGTCCTTACTATGAAGCAGTGGGTGCCACAGTGTCAATGAACAGGAAGTGGTCGGAAGTTACTGGAAACATAGCAACATATATATATATATATCTAGACTACACAGTGGGTGGGGGTGGAGTGGGTGTAGAAAATGAGCAGCACTTTACAGTAACATGGTGATGGAAACACACTTGCACTTTTCTACCCTAGAGTCACTTTAGTTTACAGCATTTTCCTCCAACTCTAGGGAACATTTGCCCGAAAGAAGGCAGGTTAAAGAGTGATCTGATTGAGTTGCGTTAAACTATTAACAACTACGGACAACCTGGGGAATGGGCACCTCTTCGCTCTGGACATCAAAGAGACATCATCTAACAACAACAACTTGCCCTTGATGCTGGATGGTGTGACTTGCTAGGTAAACAGAGGAGTGTGCAGTAAGGAAACTTGCCTAGGGTTTGCCCTGCTCAGGAATCAAACTCAAGTTGTCTGGCTTGAGAGATGAGTTAGCTAACCAATTGTGGAATCCTATAGTGGCTAGTGCACTCACCTCAGAAGTGAGAAACCTGTGTTTGATTTCTGGCAGGACAAAATATTGGCCAAGTTTCCTTATTCAACATGTCTCTGTTTACCTAGCATTAAGTAAAAAAAAATGCCTTTGTTACTCAATCTATGACTGTTTGTGGGACACTGCTGTGTGCAATTGGCTGCTGCATTTTGCCCACAAAATATAGTCAATTCACTTTACAGTATCAAAACACAAAATACTACAGATGCTGGGAATCTGAAACAAAAACAAAGGTTGTTGGGGAAACTCAGCAGGTCAAGCAGCATCCATGGAGAAAGGGAAAAGAGTCAACGTTTCGGGTCTACAACCCTGACGAAGTCCTGACGAAGGGTTGTAGACCCGAAATGTTGACTCTTTTTCCTTTCAACATGGATGCTGCTTGACCTGCTGAGTTTCCCCAGCAACCTTTGTTTTTGTTTCACTTTTCTGTGAAGCGCCTTGAGAAGTCTCAAAGTTGTGATAAGGAATAAACAAGTAGAGATGAGATGTTTATCCCGAGGCAAGATACATTCCAAGGCCCAATGTAGGATGCATAACCTCAGTGCATACATGAATGTCAGTCGATGTTCAGGGATGTCAAAAAAATGGGGGACTAAAGGATCTGATATAATCCTAATAAACTGCCAAAACAGGTTTGACAACACCCTCTCCACTACCCTTGACACCCTGGCCCCCCTCTCCTACAAAACTGTCTCCCATTCCCGATCATCACCGTGGTACACATCTCACCTCCGTTCCCTCAAAAGCCAAGTGAGAGCAGTTGAACGCACCTGGCTCAAATCTGGCCTCACGGTCCACCGGCAAATCTGGCTGGATCGCATCAAATTTTACCGCTCCGCCCTAGCCACCGCCAAATCAGCCTTCTACTCCAGGATAATGCTGGAAGCGAAGGACAACCACCGCCTCCTCTTCGCCACCACCAACAAGCTCCTCCGCCCCCCCAGCCTCACCTCGCAGATCCTCTCCTCAAACGCTCGTTGTGAGGAGATGCTGGATTTCCTCAAATCCCAAATTGTGAAAATCCGCTCTGCGGTTTCCTCCCCCCACCACTCCTCCACCTCCGCGCCCTCATCAGTTACCCCAACCCCTACTCACCCCCCATTTCACACTTTCAACCCCACCACCCCGCTTTCAATCACAAAAACAATCACCCCCATGAAACCCACCACGTGCTCATTGGACCCCATCCCCACCCCCCTCCTCCGCACCCAGCTCCATTTGTTAGCCCCACTCATTTCTGACACCATTAAACTTTCCCTCTCCTCAGGAACCGTCCCTACCTCCCTTAAAACAGCCACCATCACCCCTATCCTGAAGAAACCCTCCCTTGATGCGTCGCAACCATCAAGCTATCGACCCATCTCCAACCTCCCGTTTCTATCAAAGGTCCTTGAAAGAATGGTTGCCTCCCAGCTCCGCTCTTTCCTTTCAACTCATTCACTTTTTGAACCCCTCCAATCAGGTTTCCGCCCTATCCACAGCATAGAAACTGCCCTGGTTAAGGTCACAAATGACATCCTAACCGCCTGTGACCAGGGCTCCCTCTGCCTCCTCGTCCTCCTTGACGTGTCTGCTGCGTTCGACACAGTCGATCACACCATCCTCCTTCAACGTCTTTCCTCCCACCTCAACCTTCAAGGCACAGTCCTTGACTGGTTCCACTCTTATTTGACCCATCGTTTACATTTTGTTTCTTCCAATGGCTTTTCATCAAACCCCCGCACAGTTTCCCACGGCGTCCCTCAGGGCTCTGTCCTTGGCCCCCTTCTTTTCACCCTTTACACGCTCCCCCTGGGCGACGTCATCCGCAAACATGGGGTAAATTTCCACATGTATGCGGATGACACCCAGTTGTACCTTTCTGCCTCATCCCTCAACCCCCAGACGATCGATGTTCTGACAGCATGTCTGTCCGACATCGAATCGTGGACGAGGGACAACTTTTTGCAATTGAACGTGAGTAAGACCGAGGCCCTCCTGATTGGCTCAAGCCAGCGCCTCTGCACATCGGGCGCTGCCAGCCTCAATATCCAAGGTTGCACTCTCCACCTCACAAAGCCAGTCAGGAACCTCGGCATCATGCTTGATCAAAAACTTTCCTTCCTCCCCCACATCCGCGCCTTGACCGGCACGGCCTATTTCCATCCGCGCAACATTGCCAGGCTCCGTAATTATCTTACCCCCTGCGCTGCCGAAACACGTGTGCATGCATACATCACCTCACGGCTGGATTATGGAAACTCTCTCCTAGTCGGCCTCCCCAGTTCCTCCATTCACAGGCTGCAGGCCATCCAAAACTCTGCAGCCCGTGTACCCGCCTCCGTGACCACATAACCCCCACCCTCGCCCGTCTCCACTGGCTCCCCATCCTCCAGAGGATCGAGTTTAAGATCCTCGTTCTCACCTACAAGGCCTTACACGGCCTTGCCCCATCCTACCTAGCCGATCTACTCTCCCCCTACACGCCCACCCGGACCCTCCGTTCAGCAGGTCTTGGCCTGCTCCAAGCCCCCCGCCCGAACCGCCCCACCATCGGAGTCCGGGCCTTCAGTTTCTCCGCTCCCACCTTATGGAATGCCATCCCTCAATCCCTCCGTTTCGCCTCTTCCCTTTCCTCTTTCAAGGCCGGTTTGAAGACTTTCCTCTTCGATCGTGCCTTTTGTTCCACCCCGAACTCTTTTACCTCCCCTTCGTGTTTCACCCCTTCCCAAACACTCCCCTCCCAGCTCGGGTCACACGCCTCTTGTTTAGCGCCTTGGGACGTCCTCCCGACGTGAAAGGGGCTATATAAATGTAAATTGTTGTTGTTGTTGTTGTTGATGGGTGTCAGTGCCTTGGGATATCCTCCCGATGTGAAAGGTGCTGTCCCAATGTCATTTGTTGTTGTTGAATGGCTCCTCCTGTGGTTACAGAGTATTAATAGCTGTGTCTGGGGCCCAGAATGGAGAGGAATGGGCTAAACTGCAAAGGTGAGGAGGTGCGATTGAGCAGCCCTGGGGTGGGAGGGGGATTGTAGTGTGCTGATGGGATGAGGAGATGGGGGGCTGGGAGGTTAGTCACTTTCAAGGCCATTCACGGCCTTGCCCCCACCTATCTCTGACCTGCTCTCTCCCTATCAGCCCGCCCACACCCTCCATTCAGCAGACTCAGGCCTGCTCCACGTCCACCGCCCTAACCCCCCAACCATCAGCGGCCGGGCTTTCAGCCTCTCTGCTCCCACACTGTGGAACTCCATCCTGCAGCCCCTCCCCCTCGCTTCCTCCCTTTCCTCCTTCAAGGCCGGTCTCAAGACCTTCCTCTTCGCCCACGCCTTCAGCTCCCCCAGTAACTCTTCCCACTCTCCTTCCCCTTCCCCCTACCCTGACCCTCTCCCCCCCACTCGGGTCCCGACCTGACTGTTCAGAGCTTTGGGATGTCCTCCCGACGTGAAAGGCGCTATATAAGTGTAATTTTGTGTTGTTGTAACGGTGGGGTGGGGGATAGTGGGGGCTGGAGGAGTGGGTGCTGGGAGATTGGGGGTCTGGAGAGTTGAGGTTTGGTGAATTGTGGGGGGAGTTGGTGTGCAAAGTTTCCAGGTGCACTGGAGTAAGTAAATAAGGTGGATTCCGGAACTTGTTGGTATCAGGTTACATGTAAAGCACTTGTGTTCCAACCTGTATTCAGGGTAGACCAGGAGCTAACAGGAGGAGTGCAAGTGTTGGTGAATTGTGCTTCTAAACCAGCTATAGATGATTTTCTCAGGGTTGTGCTTGTTGTCAGTAAACACTGCCAAGTGAACCCTTTTTATCAGCTAGGTGAGTGGGTGTGTCAGTCAGTTATTTAGAAATCAGGCAAAAACAAGAGATGCGGGAATTGAATTCGCTCGAGTGTGGGTTTTGTCTTGTTTCAAAGAACATTTTTTGCAAAAAAAAGCAAAGAAATTTCAAAGCAATAAAGGAGAGAAGAGGGAAGGGCAGTGGGCAGTGAGCCAAGGAGGAAGGCATTAAGCAATCACCGTGAATCAGGTGACAATTCCTAATCTGCAGAGCGTCACACTCTCTTGCCTTCATTCACAAAGCAATGTTTTAGCTGAAGAAACATGGATCTGAGTTGGGGCAGTGACCACTAGTTACTTTCACCAGTTAGTAATGTCAAGTGAAATCAGGAGGCAGTTTTTCATACAAAGGATAGTGGAAATCTGGAACTCTGCATCAACCTGCATGAAGCCCAATTTCAAAACACGAAGCGTCGTGGAACCGAAATGTTGACTCACTTTTCCTTTCTCCATAGATGCTGCCTGACCTGCTGAGTGTTCCCAGCCATTTCTGTTTTTGTTTATTAACTTAGCTCAAGCCCAAATTTGAGTTTCCTGCTTTGTACAGTAAGTGCGGCTAATTCAGTGAATCCATTCTCATGTGAATAGCCCTTCCCCCCCCACCCTGCTCCGCCGGGCCTGCCAGCCCACCCCACCATCAGCCCCGGCTCTTCTTTGATAGTGTATGACTTCTGCAATTTCAAAAACAAATCCAACTATTGTTCAATGAAATGTATCCAGTAAAGAACGAGCAACAAGAATAACAACCACAAGAAGAACAGGCATTTATATAGCGGCCTTCACGCAGGGTAGCGTCCTGATCAACTCCTACTATCTACTGACTGGCCTGAAGTAAAGTGCAATGTCTCAAAGAACATCGCACTATTAGTTTATTTAAGTATAGTGACTGTTACACAGGCAAATAATAATAATAGTTCTTGCATTTGATATAGTAACTTATCATGCATGTGAGATGTCTCAAGGTGCACCAACCTCTTACACCCAGCAATTGTCTGAAGAACAATCAACAATTTCCCTGTAGTTCACTCATTACATCACACAGTAGTTGACTATTTGATTTTACAGGCACTTTATCAAATGCAAGGATTCCTCTTATCACCAATATTAATCATTCTTATTATTAATGATTATATTTAAGTTGGTCTCTACAAGAGACATTAGTGGCATCTGAGGCCAGTTATAAAAGGCACCAGTTTGCATAACTCAAAACCGTACACTGAGTACACAGCCCTGGCATTGATAACATAGCCTACATTATAAGGATTAGCTCCCAGTCTAGGCTGACATGTCTGCACAGAGCAGGAGGAGAGGAGAAAGCGAGATAGTTACAAATGCTGTACTCTGCTTACCAGGCTCTGGTCTACTCCACGTCCCCCATCTCACTCCACCCGCCCCACTATTGGCGGGCGAGCCTTCAGCCACTCTGCCCCCAACCTCTGGAACTCCATCCCGCAGTCCCTCCACCTCACCCCCTCCCTGGCCTCTTTCAAGTCCTGCCTCAAGACCCTCCTCTTCAACAGTCCCATCGGTCACCCCAAATGCCCCCTTTCCCTCCACCCTCCCCGTTCCTGTCCTCGGCTCGGGTCTGAAACAATGACTGTCCAGTGCCTTGGGACGTCCTCCTGACGTGGAAGACACTGTACAAGTGTCATTTTGTTGTTGTTCATACGAGACCTGAAAACCCAGCTCAGGTCTCACCACATCACCACATCATCACATCACAACCCAAATATCCTGTTGTTTAAAATAAACCTTGCATTTGATAGAGTACCTATAACATCACAAGGTTTTATATTTCTAGGAAAATGCAGCAGTCAATTTGCACACAGCTGCACCTCCATACCCACAGGTGGGGCCCACAAATAGCTGTGAATTGACTAACTCGTTTACCTGGAAATTTGCTGGCCTGGCCCCTGGGAGAAACTCTTCTTTTGCTTATAGCTTTGGGGGATTTTTAACGTTCGTCTCAACAACTAGCTGGGATCTTAGTTTTGCCCACAAATAAACACTCAATTCACGTTACAGGATATTCTGTGAAACGCTTTGAAACATCTAGAAGACTTGAAAAGCACTATATCAAATGCAAGGATTATTATTATTATTATTAGTTTAATTTTACCTCTGACAATTGATGTTCATATTGTAAGCGGGGCACTAAGAATCAGACACATAATGCACAGATTGAGACAGACGTGGTTTACTAATTGCCACTTTATTATGACAGATAAATTCTCACTGGAGAGAGTGAGGTTGCCTGGGATCATGTACAGATTTTACGCCCTGCTCTGTTTCACTCTCACACACTATTTCCCAATCTTTTACCTTGCTCTTCAAACCTCTCTGGTCTCTAAGTCAATGCGCTCCAATAGCCAACAACTTTCATTTATATAGTGCCCCTCAGGCAGCATCTCTGAACTCGTGACAAGCATGATATCGAGCCGGGGAAGAGGTGACTGTAGGCAGGGTTGAAGAGGTAGATCTTCAGGAGTGACTTGAAGTCACTCAAAGTGCAGCCGATTGTGTGGGAAGAGCTCAATAAATTAGAAAATAAGTTGTTCTGGTCATTGAGTTACAGCATTTACAGTCCCCCTGGCTCCCTTTTCATACCAACCAAGGTTACTTTGGAATAATCTTGTTGCTTAGCATATTAGTAGGCCTTCACACTGCCAATCCAAAGTCTGTTGCAAAGAATTTGATAGTCATACCCGACAACTACAAATCCATCAGCCTGACCTCAATACATGAATAAATGGAATCCATCATTAAGAACAAAATGAAAGATCACTTGCAAGAAAAGGTTGAGACATGGGCCTTGGATTATCAACCAGCTGAAGAGTAGTCATTTGGGGAGCAAGGCTAAAATGGGAGGAGGTACTGTGCCGCACCCTCCTGTCACTCTGTACATTACTAATCTGAGACGTCAAACTTAGTGCAAGGTACTACATTTGCAGACAAACAAAGATGATCCGTGAAAGCAAGCAGATTCCAAATTACAACAACAGCAATAAACACCTATATAGTGTTTTATACAGTGCTCTTCATATGGGTGGTCTCACCGATTGTTTGAATTTGTACGATGATGGGTGTGCTGGGATATCATATTGTGTGTGCATTAGATCTAAGTTTAAAATAAGTTAGTAAATAATGCTTACAGATATTACAGTACGGAAGTATGGAAGAGTACAGAATGTGCTAGCCTGTCACTGGCAATGAAAGCTTACAGAGTATCGTGAGGTGTTCAATGCCCGGGTAAATTCAATGATGATCAGCGGAGCACATTTTCACAAATGGAATTCACTAAATACAACTTAATTTCTATCCCCGACTGAAGGTGCAAAAGTCTTAAAAGGTAAATGATTCTCAGACCTGTAACCCTATTAAATTATTAATTCACAGAGAATCCGGAAGCTCACATTTGTCCTGTGGTATTTGGACAAGCCAAACCATGCTGAGGGTTATCACCTTTAACAAGATGTTAAATCATACTAAGCTCAGGCATTATTTAACCCACACAAGAACCTGCACTGCACTCCCTACGTGAAAGGAAATGGAGACTGAGTGCACAGGACATTGCTGTGACGGTGGCAGACTCTGTAGAAACTAGGTCAGCCTAGGTTAGCAGAAACTAGGTTAGCACACATTATGTAAATATGAGTGATGTGGGTGTGACAAAGACTTGATGGGGGAGGTGGGGAGAGAGTATGAATACACACTCACAATCTCCTCTATATGTACGTTGGTGTGATGCTCAATATTATTTAGAGCAGGATGTGTCTGAATGGTGCAAATCACAGGGCATTTCACACCTATAGGAGGTTCAGTATTGTGAGAAACTTGCATCCTTTGCACATTCAAGAATAGTGACCAGTTTGTTCACAATATCTTTGCTCTGGAATTGGATAACAACAACAAGAACAACTTCGATTTATATAGCTCCCTCCACGCCAGACGGTGTCTCAGAGCACTTCATAATAGCCGATCCAGGGACTGAGCCAGGGGCAGGGGTAAAAAGGTGACCAAAGACGCAATCGAAGACAAAAAGTTAGATTCTGAGCAGATGTCTGTGATGGACCAGGACTGAACCCAGTCTGGTTTTATTACAGACCAACAGCAGCTTGTGGTAGCAGCTCAAAGTCTATCTCACGTCACTTCCAATCAAAACTTCACCAGTGGGGGAGGGAAACCTGCAATCATAAACAACAGTCTAGCTGAACAGCCAATCTAAGGTTATCCAATCTTAGCCTTAGGCTCACCCAATTTATTTCATTTACTTATTTTGCCCACAAAATGCAGTCAATCCATATTACAATACATCCTTTGAAGTGCTTTGAGATGTCTCAATGATATAAAGCTGCTATATCAAATGCAAGGATTATATTTACAGTATTTTTAAATCCACTGATATGAAATCTAAGATTGTGCAAAGTTTTGGAAACTTTTTCAATACAGTTTTATGTGGGACCTCCCCATTGGCCTTCTTGCTCAAACTCACTGAAGCAGCATAAACCTTGGCTAGTTCAATCCTCAGCTCTTGTATCTGGCTTTTCTTTACCTTTGCCATATTGTCTCCCCCCACCTCTGTCTTACACCAAAAGCCCCCAAACCTTCATTCACGCCTTTTTGTATCACCTGACATGGCCTCTGACAAGTGCTCCTCACTATTCCCACAATCTGTAAAAGTTTAGCAGACTCAGAACAGAACTCTGCTGCACAGTTCTCCTCAGTTCTTTAAAAAAAATGGTTTCAAATTGAGGCTAAACTTTAGGAAGAGTAAGTGTTCATCAGACAGACAGCAACAACAGCTTGCATTTATATGGTGCAATATAAATTGCACTCACGTAGGGAAGCGTCTCAGAGCGCTTAATAATAATCCTAATAATCCTTGCATTTGATATAGCGCTTTTCACATTGTATCGACGTCTCAAAGCGCTTCACAGAATATACTGTAAAGTGAATTGACTCTATATATTTGTGGGCGAATTGCGGCAGCGAATTGCGGCAGCCAATTGCGCACAGCAGTGTCCCACACAAACAGTCGTGGATTGAAATGACAGTTTTATTGTTGTGGGTTTTTTTTGAGCGATTATTATTGGGCGTGTGGAGAAAGGAAACTTGCCCAAGGTTTTGCCCTGACCCAGACAGGTCTCCCCACCCAGCTTGGTCTCCCCAGCTTGCAAGACAAGTGCTCTAACCACTGAGCCACAGGATCTTACACTGAGATATGGAGAAAAGGAGGGGCAATTGTCACAGCTATTAAAATAGTGGAATGATCTAGATGGATTGAATGTCTTGTCAGTTTGGCTCAGAGGTAACATTCTCGCCTCTGAGTCAGACAGTTGTGGGTTTAAATACCACACTAGGACTTGAACTCACTTTCTCCTCATAATCTTTGGTTCCAACTGAAGCCTTGGTGCCCAGCCAGCAGTGTGATGTCCTGACATGAAAAGCCCAACATAAAATGTCAATTGTATTATAGTAGTAATCAGTACCTGTCCTGATGTTGCTCAGCTGTTAATGTGGCTAAAGCTGGCTTCAGTTAACAGCTAATAATAATAATAATAATAATCCTTGCATTTGATATAGCGCTTTCCACATCTTATCAACGTCCCAAAGCGCTTCACAGAATATACTGTAAAGTGAATTGACTGTATATGTTTGTGGGCGAATCGCGGCAGCCAATTGCACACAGCAGTGTCCCACACACAGTCGTGGATTGAAATGACCAATTTTATTATTGTGTTTTTTTGGAGGGATTATTATTAGGTGTGTGGAGTAAGGAAACTTGCCCAAGGTTTCGCCCTGACCTGCCTGGATTCGAACACAGGTCTCCCCAGCTTGGTCTCCCCAGCTTGCAAGACAAGTGCTCTAACCACTGAGCCACAGGAGCTCCCTATGGCTCAGTGTGGGATCACTTAGTGATTGGTCATTATTGCATTCTCAAGATACTGAATGTACGGATGACTTTAGATATTTTAAAAATTCTATAATTCTACATTTCTTGTTAAGAAATACTTCAAATTACATCTCATTAATCCTGATTCATGCAGATGGAAAGAAGCAATACTGTAAATCGTCTGACTCAATCAACTGACCCAACTGACCAACCGACCAATCGACTGACTGCCCGACAAACTAACTCTGCAGCTGTTGCTAAACTGTACAACAATAACAAAATGATATTTATAGAGTGCTTTTCACATCGGGAGGAGGTCCCAAGGCTCTGTAGTACACTTTAGTATAAAGATTGATTCTGTATAAGATTCTAGACTGACTCCTCTGAGGAGAAACTGCATATTGAGGACCAACCTTTTAAGTGATGAGGGGTAACATTTATAGTAATAATCCTTGTGTTTGATATAGCACCTCATCTGGTCTTCGAGCTGTCTCAAAGTGCTTCACGGAATATACTATAAAATAAATTGACTATAAAATAAATTGACTGGGCCAGTGTGCCACAAACATTCATCAATTGAATGACAGAATTATATTTAATTATTTTTGGAGAGATTGTTAGGCTTGGAAAGGAAATGCTTGGGGACTGGGGGAATTGAAGAGTTTGGGGGCCAATCAAATAACAACCGGGATCCTACTTATTGCTGGGTAAACAGAGGAGTGTGGAGGAAACTTGCTCAAAGTTTCCCGTTGCCCAGGAATCAAACCTGGATGCTCCCATTTAGTTGGAGCAAAGTCTTTAAATTCTTTCAATGTGAATCAGACAGATGCTTGAGGAGAAGGGATATTAAAGAATATCACCTTTCTATGCCGTTGAGATGTCTCAAAGTGAACCATGTGGAGTAGAACTCTGGTGTAGACATTTAGAGTGTGATGGACTGTTTGGCAATAATTGGTGTAACTTTTTGTGACTCTATGATGAAGTCTGTTTCTTTGACTCCATGCAACCTCAAAGTTACAAAGTCACCACTGAACAGTTTCAAAATTGTTCACTGGGAATAGGAAACAAGAAACATTGTGAAAAAACTGTCTTTTGTATTGCATAAGATTCTGTGTGAATCTGGCTGAGTTACGAACACTCTGGTGTTAGATGGAAGATTTAGGATTAAGCCACACGTTAAGACTTTGAGCTTATCGTCTAGTAATAGGAAACTTGGAGTGGGGGTGGGGGTCGGACTTTGGGGAAGCAGAAGGGGATTTGGCCAATATTTAATCAGAATGTTCTGTAGTACATATACAGACCTAAAGGCATAGTGGGAAGCTAATTAGCAAAACCATGAAGCGTGCCAAACATCCTCTTGATTTAAATTCTGACAAAGGGACGTGAACCCGAAACATTGACTCACTTTCCTTTCTCTATAGATGCTGCCCGATCTGCTGAGTATTCCCAGCCATTTCTGGTCCAGATTTCCAGCATCTGCAGTATTTCGTGTTTTTGTTTCTCTTGACTTAACTTTTGGCTTTAGATATTGGGAGATTTCCCTATATGCAATATGTGGCCCAGAGAAATCTCCCTGTTCCTTATCTCAAGTGGGAGGAAGGATGGCAACCCTCTAACACAAAGCCCCTCTCCCAAGTGCACAATGACAAGGAATGTGAGTGAGTGAGTTCATTGTTATTAATCCTGTGTTAGGTTTTCCACCTAGTGATGATGTAATTGGGCGTAAATGAAACCTGAACTACCACTACTGCATTTGATATAGAGACTATAATTGTTGCTGGGAACAACAGGTCAGGCAGCATCTATTGAGAGAGAAAAGTCAGTTAACGTTTCAAGTAGATGACTTTTCATCTTCATGTGAGGCTGTGTCTCGGAACGCTTCACAGTGACAGAGCATGACGCCAAGCTGGAGGGAGGGAGGAGGTGACCTTATGGAGTCCTGTAGTGTACAACAACAACAAACCTAATAAAAGTACACTTGTATAGCGCCTTTCATGTCAGGAGGACGTCCCAAGGCGCTGATCAGTTGATGGTTAATGGTTATAGCACTTGCTTCGCAAGCGGTTTGACTTCTGCGAAGGGGGAAATGTAGGGCAAGTTTCCTTACTCCACCTACCTCTGTTTATCTAGCGGTAAGTAGGAATCTGGGTGTTAGTCAATTGGTGGATCGCTTTTCTGGGGGCGATAATTCCTTTTTTAAAAAAAAAAAATTGATTACTTAATCTCTTTAAACTTTGGTTGGGCCTCAATTAGAATGCTGTGTACAATTCTGGTCACCACACTTTAGGAAGGATGTTAGGCATTGGAAAGGGTGCAGAGGAGATTTATCAGGATGGTACCAGGAATGAGGGATTTCAGCTATGAGGAAAGGCTAGAGAGGCTAGGTTTATTCTCATTGGAATAGACAAGGTTGCAAGGAGACCTAATAGTGGTTTTTAAGATCATGAGGGGATTTGACAGAGTGGATAGGCAAAAACTGTTTCCACTGGTGAGCATATCAGTAACTTGTGGTTAAATTGTTCTTTTTAAAGAGCCGGCACAGACTCGATGGGCTGAATGGCCTCCTTTTGTGCCGTATGATTCTATGATTCTAATCTACAAGTGTTAGTGGGACACTGCTGTGTGCATTTGGCTGCCACATTTCACCCACAAAATATGCAGGCACTTCACTTTACAGTATACAGTATTCCATGAAGCACTTTCAAAACTTCTTGAAGATAAGGTACAATATCAAATGCAAGGATTATTATTATTACAGTATATACACGGGCGAAGAGAACTCACCTAAAGTGCATTATAGGCATTTTGTGGTAAATTCATCAATCTTAAGTTAAAGCTATCTAAGTAGTGACGGGGGAGGAGGTAGGCAGCACATTGAAGCTCTGCCTCAGGCCACATATTCTCTCGAGTGGGCTCTGCTACCACATGCTCTAATATCTGATTTACGCCAAATCCTCTTGGTCTTTTGGCTAAGATCAGTAGTGTAGTTTCAGCGCTTAGTTTACTCCTCGGGCCGTGTGTCTGTGATAAACATTCTCCTGACTTGTATTTACACGTCCACAACCAAATATCACCCACAAGGCATTATGGGAGCAATGCCCTCAGCGCTCTGTTGGCTGAGATGGGTGTTGCAGGACTCCCCAGCTGCAGTGTGATGTGCCCTCACACAGAGGAAGGGGATACACTGGAATCAGAGACACTGGAACTTGAGCACACGGTCACTGGTCTCAGGGCAGAGAGGCCTGGTGGTCATGACGTGAGGACAGGAATCAGGTCCACATTGTCCTTTGACAATTTGGGGCCTAAAGAGTTTGGAGGGAAACTGAAGAAGATAATAATAAAAATAATTCTTGCATTTTTTATAGCGTCTTATCACATCTTCTAGACGTCTCAAAGCACTTCACAGAGTATACTGTAAAGTGAATTGACTGTTTATTTTGTGGGCGAAAAAAGGCATCAAATTGCACTCAGTCGTGGATTGAGTGATTATTATTAATATTATTTATTATTATTCTTTGAAGGAATAATTAACCCCAGAAAAGTGATCTGCCAATCGACTAATAACTGGGTTCCTACTTACGTCCAGGTAAATAGTGGTGTGTGGAGTTAGGAAACTGGCCCAATGTTTCGTCCGGCTGGGAATCAAACCCACATCCTCTTGCTTATGAGGCAATTGCTACAACTACTGAACTACAGGATAACCATCTTTTGGGTGAGGTCTAACCTCACTCACTAAAGATATAGTTATATCTTTGAAGTGCTGAGATGCCGTCCGGCGTGGAGGGCACTATATAAATCGAAGTTGTTGTTGTATATAAAAAACAATCTGTTTGATGCCAAATTTTGTCAGCGTTCAGAGAACACAAGTAACACAAGTCTTTTGTGACCTCTAGTGACTTAGATGAGAATAGCGAGTCTTGTTCTGATTGTACTGACTCAACTGTATGTACACTGTTTGTTGAACCGTTCAGTTGGTGAAGCTTTGTCCAGTGAGCAGATGCCTGGTCCTTACTCACTGAGCTGATCTCATTTTGTGCTGAGGTGCTAGGACTCCTGTTGGCTGCAGTATATCTGGGTTGGGGAGGGTTACTGATTTAGCAAGAGCCCCTTGTCTATAACATTCAAGATTGTCCAGAATTATGAAAAAGTTTTAAATTCTGTTTTAATTTGTAAGTTTTTTTAAAAGAAATGTGGAAAACTAGCGTCCAAATTGAAACTCAATTTAAGAAGTTTCCACAATTTTTGCATTCTTAAATGTTTACCTAAGCTAAGACTAAGAGTGTTGGGACTTCTGAATACTATCCAGTGATCTCTGCAGGCAATAATAAAAATTCTCTGTTTGTTTGATATAAGGCATTTCGGCTCAGGAGGAAGTCACTGCCAACATCAGGCCACAATTAATTAGCTGCTGTGTTTTACCCACAAAATATACAGTCACTCAACTTCACAATATATCCTGTGAAATGCTTTGAGATGTGATAAGATGCATGGATTATTATTATTAATATTAAACTCCAGGGTGGGTGGGGGTGGTTTGGGGGTGAGGATGTGGGATGAGGGATTGCAGTGGGGGGGAAGATGCGGTGAGGTTGGTTTGAGGGGTTTGAGGTGGGGTGGGTTGGGAGGGTGATGTGGGGGGTGAGATGGTGACTGCCTGGCAGGCCTGGCCAAAGCCATTGATGGCGGTTGAGTTGTTGTCTACTATAAACTCTAATAACTGTAGTTTGTGGCCCGCAGGCCACTCACGCTCTTTACCTGGAGGCCACCGTGGGTGGAGTTGTTCCGTATGTGCCGCGCAATCAGCGAATGGACTGGACTAGGAGGCACCCTACTGTCAGTGTGTCTGTGAGTGTCTGTCTCTCTCTCTGTCTTAGTGTATGTCTATCTACGTCTGTGAATGTGTTTGTGTGTCTATGAGTATGTCTGTCTCTGTGTGCCTGAATGTTTGTATCTCTGTCTCTGTGAATGTGTTTTGCTCTGTGTCTTATGTAAGGTCGATATATCAGTTATATCCAATATAATTTTCATGTCGATATGCCGATATATAATTTAAAAATATATCGATATATTGAATTTGAAAAATCGATATATTGCAAATATCGATATATCATTTCCGACGATAAATCGGTATTATCGGTATAATGCAATCTTTTGCTTGCATTGCAACCTCCTGGGCCTAGAGCATGGAACGTGCATACATCCGAATGCGCGCGCATTGAACTACAAGACCCAGAATGCTCATCTCTACACAATGCACAGACCAAGGTGCAAGCCGCCATATTGTATTCATAGTCCTCGAATACAATATACAGGTATACAAGGGGTGGGGGGGGAGGGAGGGAGAGACGGGGAGGGCGAAGAGTGTGGGAGACGGGGGAGGCGAAGAGGGTGGGAGACGGGGGAGGAGAGAGGGAGGGAGAGACAGGGGTGGGGGGGAGAGGGAGGGAGAGATGGGGGGGAGAGGGAGAGATGGGGGGGGAGAGGGAGGGAGGGAGGGAGAGACGGGTGGGGGGAGAGGGAGGGAGAGATGGGGGGGAGAGGGAGAGATGGGGGGGGAGAGGGAGGGAGGGAGGGAGAGACGGGTGGGGGGAGAGGGAGGGAGAGATGGGGGGGTGGGGAGAGGGAGGGAGAGACGGGGTGGGGGGGAGAGGGAGGGAGAGATGGGGGGATGTGATAATATACAGTATATTAGACAGACAGACAGACAGAGATGGGGGGGATGTGAGAGAGGAGAGAGACAGAGAGACACAGACAGAGAGACACAGACAGATGGAGAGAGTGAGTGTGGGAGACACAGAGAGAGAGATATTTACCTCCTGAGGAGATAGGCCCCAAATGCGCGCGCACCTCCGAATGCACGTGCATGCGCGCACACGCAGCAAAAAAAAACCCCAAAGTATCGATATATCGGTATATATCGATATGAGCCCATCGATATATCGAAATCTGAAAATTTTCATTTTGACGGACCCCAGTGTTATGTGAGGGTGTATGAATGTGTCTCTCTCTGTGTCTGTGAGTATGTGTTTCTCTGTCTGTGAGCGACCTCAGGTGCTGGCAGCATCAACCTACATGGTTGCTCACTCCACCTCACCAAGCCAGTCAGGAACCTAGGTGTGTTGTTCAATCCTCAACTGTCTTTCCTCCCCCACACTCAAGCCATGACCTGCTCTGCTTTTCCTCAACTGCGCAACATTGCCCAACTACCTCAGGCCACTGAAACCCTTCATCATGTCCAAGCTTGACTATGCCAACATCCTGCTTGTCGGCCTCCACAATTCTTCCCTCCATAGGCTGCAGATCAGTCAGAACTCTGCGGCCCGTGTCCTCTCCCGCACCAAGCTCTGTGTCCCCATATCACCCTTTTTCTTCCCTCTCTCCCTTTCCCCACTTTCTCTTCCCTTTTCCTCCCTCCCTCTTACCCCCTTCTCCCCATTTCTCCCTGATTTTGCCCCCCATCCACCTTTCCCTCCCTCTCCCCTTACCCTCTTTTCCCCCTTTCTCCCCTGGCCCTAATTCTGCAACTGTTTGTGGGACACTGCTGTACGCAATTTGGCTGCCACGTTTTGCCCACAAATATACAGTCAATTATCCTACTCTCCTTCATCCTGCCCCGCCCCCTCCCCCACTGCTTTTGCCCCTACCTGACTGTACAGCGCCTCTCGACGTGAAAGGCGCTATATAAATGTAAGTTTTTATTGATTTTTGCCTGACTCCACTGGCTTCCCATCAACAACAACAACAAAATTACATTTATAGAGCGCCCTTCATGTCGGGAGTAGGTCCCAAGGCACCAAGATCACCCAGTGGATTCAATTCAAGATCCCAGTCCTCCATGACTTTTAAAGCCCTCCATGGCCTTTCCTCTGCGACCTCCTTAACCCCCTACCAACTTGTGACTGTGAGTGTGTGTCTTTGTCTCTGTGTATGTGAGTGTCTTTCTGTGTCTCTGGGAGTATATGTCTCTGTGTCTGTGAGTGGGTGTGTCTCTGTCTGCGAGTGTCTGTCTGTGAGTGTATGTGTCACCGTGTCTGTGATTATGTTTGTCTCAGTAAATTTGTCTTGGGATGTCCTCCTGACGTGAAAGGCACTATACAAGTGTAATTTTGTTGTTGTTGGTGTTCTGTGTGTGCGAGTGTGTGTGTCTCTCTCAGTGTCTGTGAGTGTATGTCTCTCTCTGTGAGTGTGTGTGTGTGTGTCTCTGTGTGTCTGTGAGTGTGTCTCTCTGTCTTTGTGAGTGTTTTCCTCTGCAATTTCCTACAGGGGTCACGAAGTGCTTTTCAAGTTTTTTGCAAGTACTGTATGTCTGTAGGCCCAGAGTATGGCCAAGCTACTGTACTATTCCAAACACCCTGATATAATAAGGAGAGGTAATTACAGTGAATTTAGACTGTGTAGTGATCTCCTGTTAACTCGATCTTGGCTTACTTTATCACTACCACTTAAGTCATCATTGCTATCAGCATCCCAGCCCCATTTGTTGATGTGCCTTGGGATGTCCTCCTGAGGTGAAAGGCGCAATATAAGTGTAATTTTGTTCCTGTTGTATCTATATACAGTAAAAGCTCGTTTATACAGCACCCAACCAACCGGAACGCTCAACCAACCGGTCTCTCCCAATACCATTCACCATTCCAGCAACCGGATCTCATACCGTAGCCATCCAGGACACTCACGAGTATGCTCACTTTGAGTATGTGTGCAATGCGTGCACGTGCGCACTTATTAAACTTGATGAACACTGGAATTTTTATTTTACCGATCATTTTACCGAGTGTGCTGGAATGCTTTATTGGTAAGTATCCATACAATATTCAGTTATTATTTAGTCTATTATTAATATGGTATGTTTTTAAATAAGTTAATTTTTTGTGTAGGATTTTTGGCAACTTGTCACTCGAATATCTGGCATATTTAATTAATAAACAAGCTTTTACTGTATATTCCTGACCCGCAACTGGATATGTTGTCACTGAGAGCTTTTCCCTTGGAGTGACAAATTGTCAGAAATTTATTGTAAATATATTTAATATACAAATAGAGAGGAATAATTTTAAGTTTATTGATGACATGAACTTGGAGGTGATGTGAATTACCATAGCAGAAGGTTGCATAGTGGTTAGAGCACTTGCCTTACAAGCATGAGGCCTGTGTTCGAATCCAGGCAAATCAGGGCAAAACCATGGGCAAGTTTTCTTACTTATTAATAATCGCTTCAAAAAAACCACAATAATAAAATTGGTAATTTCAACCCACGACTGTTTGTGGACACTTGCTGTGTGCAATTGGCTGCAGCATTTCGCCCACAAATATACAGTCAATTCACTTTACAGTATATTCTGTGAAGCGCTTTGAGACGTCGATAAGATGAGAAAAGCTCTATATCAAAATGCAAGGATTATTATTATTAATATTATGAAGTAAACAAGTTAAATTTATGGTATTGAACATTACAATTGTACAGTTCGGCCACAAGAACAACAAAAAGGGATACAAAGGAAGTTATAAAGGGAGCAAAAGGGGAGTATGGTAGGTAAAAAAAAACTTGCAAGGGATATTAAAACCGAAAGTAAAAACTTTTATAAATATATTAAAAGAGAACAGTCATGGGAAATGTGGGATTGTTAAAGACATATCTAGGCGAGGCTATAATGGGAAATAAAGAAATGGCTGACTTGCTAACTAAATACGTTGCTACTATTTTTAGAGTAGAAATCATTCAGAACTCTAGCTTATGTCCTCTCCTGCACTAATCTCCGCAACCACATCACTCTCACCCAATGGCTCCATTGGCTCCCCATCCCACAGAGGATTGAAGTGAAGATCCTCACTTTCAAAGCCATTCACGGGCTTTCCCCCTCGTATCTCTCTGCTCCATGTCCCCCGCCCGACCCTCCCTACAATCAGTAGGTGGGCTTTCAGCCTCTCTGCCCCCACACTCTGGAACTCCATCCCATAGTTCTTTTGCCTCGTTCCTCCCTTGCATTCTTCAAGGCAGGTCTCAAGACCCTCCTCTTTGAATGTGTCTTCTGCCGCCCTCCCAACTCCTCCCCTCCCCACTATATGGCACCTCCCCCTCGCTTGGGTCCCAACCTCTGACTGTTCAGCACCTTGGGGCATCCTCGCTACATGAAAGGTGCTCTATAAATGTAATTTTTTTGTTGTTGTTGTTGTAGAAGATGAGGGCAAAATACCAGGTGTTACGGGGGAACCTAACAGTGGACGTGTAAGGGAGGGACATCCTCCAGGCCTGAAAGGCGCTCTATAAATACAATTTTGTTGTTGTAAAAAATAAGTCAAAGGTTACAAAAAATTAATATAAATAAAAAATTGAGAAAATAATGAGTAAAAATAGACAAATTTCCAGAACCTGATAGTTTCCACTCCAGGGTGTTAAATAGTAATAATCCTTCCATTTGATATACCACTTTTTGTCTTCTAGAGATCTCAAAGCGCTTCACAGAATATGTTGTATAGTGAATTGACTGTGTATTTGTGGGCTGCTGATCATCCAGAACTCTAAAGCCCATGTCCTCTCCTGCACTAAGCTCATGACCTCATCTATCCCATTCTTGCCTAACTCTATTGGCTTCCCATCACTAAGAGGATTCAATTCAAGATCCTGGTCTTCACCTTTAAAGCCCTCCATGGCCTTGCCCCATCCTATGTCTGCAACCTCCAAACCACCCCAACAACCTGTCCGCACCCTCCACTCAGCAGGCTCCAGCCTGCTCCACGTCCCTTAACCCACCCACCCCACCATCGGCAGGTGAGCCTTCAGCCACTCTGCGCCCAACATTTGGAATTCCTTTCTGCAATTCCTTCGCCTCGCCCCCTCCCTGGTCTCCTTTAAGTTCTGCCTCAACCTCCGCTTCAACCATGCCATCAGTCACCTACCTTCCCCTCACTCCACCCTCTCCGATCCCAACCTCAGCTTGGGTCTGAAAAACTGACTGTCCAGGGTATCGTCCTGCCTATACTGTATTCTGTAAAATGCTTTGAGATATCTAGAAGAAACTTGATAAGCGCTATATCAAATGCAAGGATTATCATTATTACTATCATCATTATTATTCTTGCTAATTTCTAACTCTTCTCCAACAGCCTCTACTGACAATTCTTTTGGATAATATTCCTAAAGTAAACAATCTTATTTACTTCCTCTTTCAGGGCACTAGTTAATAATAATAGTAATCGTTGCATTCTATATAGCTATTCACATCTTCGAGACATCTCAAAGCACATTGTTGCCAATTGTGCACAAGTGTCACACAAACTGTCGTGCATTGAGTAATCACATTTTTTAAAAAGGGATTATTACCTCCTGAAAAGCGATCCAACATTCCACCAACAACAAAAATCACATCTATATAGTGCTTTTCACGCTAATCTACAGGACTCCACAACAATAGTTGTGTCCTCGCATGTTTCTAGTCCTACTGAATCACCTCCACTTCATCTCAGCAAATAGTTTCTCCTCCCTCTCTCGCCTGGTTGCCTGCGAGGCTCCATTCTCGGCCCTTCTCTTTTCCTTCTGGGCGATGTAATTTGTAAATGTCCACATGTATGCAGATGACACACAAATCTACTTTGCCTCTCCAGTTCCAACTCCAGGTCTACCAATGCTCTATCAGCTTGTCTGGCAGACATCAGGGCCTGGATGAGTATAAACTTCCTGCAGTTGAACATGGACGAGAGGGAAGCCGTACTCCTTGGATCTTGTCAATGTCTTCACTCCTATGGGTTTAGACTCCTCAACCACCCTGGGCTCTCCCTCAGACACACTGAACCACTGCACAATCTAGGCTTCTGGTTTGACCCCCAGCTATCCTTCCTCCCCCACATCTGGTCCCTGACCAGGATTGTCTTTTTCCTCCTCAACCACCTTCCCTTCCTCCTACTGCACTTTAGCCCAAATGCAGTCAAAACCCACATGCATGCTCTTGTCACCTCCAGCCTGGATTACTCAATTACACTGGTTGTCTATCTCCCAGGCTTCAAAAAATCTAGCTCCTTCAGAACTCTGAAGCCTACATACTGCCCCAGACCACACTCCATACCCATATCTCACCAGCTCTGGCCCATCATTGAAACGCTTGACTTCTAGAAGATGTGAAAGGTGCTACATCAAATTCATGGATTATTATTATTAAAAAAGTTAATAATAATATTTGCATTTGATATGGTCCTTTTCGTATCTTCCAGGCGTCTCAAAGCACTTCACAGAATATACTGTAAAGTGAATTGATTGTATATTTGTGGGCGAAACTTTCACTTTACAGTATATTCTGTGAAGCACTTTGAGACATCTAGAAGACGTGATAATCGCTATGTCAAATGCGAGGATTATTATATTCTGTGAAGCCTTTGAGACATCTCAAAGATGTGATAAGGCAATTTGTCAAACACAAGGACAATAATAGTAATATTATACCTAGCACTGATGCTTCTTTCAGAGATTGAATAGCCAACCTACTGTGCAATTCCATCAATTTCTGGTTCTATTTCAGATTATTTTACTGTGTAAAAAAACAACTGGTTGATCTTAGTGCCTCAGGGTCTACACTACACTGTGAGTCCCTTAGTCTAACATTAACAACAAGAATAGAATTTCATTTGTATAGTGTCTTTCATATCGGGAGAATATCCCAAGGAACTGGACAGTTAGTGTTTCGGATATTAAAATAGGAATATTGCAATTGACACAGTATCATTTCTAATCTGTGAGTTTTGTTACATCTCAAAGCTTTTCACAGGTTGTCTCACTTGCTAATCACTAAGCTACAGAACTCAACAGAAAAAATTGAACCGCAACCAATGACTTGATCCACTTCAAGTCTTGACCATCATATCTCTTTATACCGCCCACTTCAACTCTACAGTCTCCGCCCGCCCTACTCCTGCTCACGCCATTTCACTCTGCATACCTGAAGACATGTCTCGTTCCTCCGTCTCTCCATGACTGAGACTGAGTTGTGGTGACTGTCCGCGTGCTTGCTGGAAACCTTCCTCAAATAGCTTTGCACACTCCCCCTACCTTCAAACTTCTCCTAAGTACCCATATATTTGAACCATGCCTTGAGTCAGAATTTGCAACACCCCTTCCCATCTTCTCACCTTGCTTAAATTGTCACTCTGTTTCTATAAAGTAATTTCAGATGGTGAGAAATTGCAATGTCCTAGGCACTGCATCAAAGACAAGAATTATTATTATTATGCAAGGGTAAATTGAAGTGTGACCACCCATTAGGAAATGCTGAACGGAGGGAATCTCACCACTAGGGTGCGACATTGTGCTGTGCCTCCAACGCTGTGCAAAGTCTGGCATTGTGACTGGTTCCTGGATGTTACCGCTTTTCCTCCCAAAACAGTTTTGATTTCCTATCAGTTGGAACGTTGGACTCCAAGCCTTTCCTACGCTTGTTTAGCAGTGTTTCTCATTCCTTTCTCTGGCACAGAATTTATTTTTCTTGTTTCATTGTTGCGTTGCTTAATCGTCAAAACAGACACAGACAGTGAGATGGTGACCTTCTGAGAGACCACAAGAGGTCGTGACCCATCAAAGGAATGTTGTTCAAAGATACAGCACTGTTTGGGCAAAGCTACTCTTTCTCCGAACCAAGAAAGGAGGGCTGGCAGGAGTACTTAACTGCAGTGGATTTCATCTGGATTTACTGTGTTTTATTGTTATGTTTGTCTCACACACACAACTCGAGTTTCTGAAGCCTGTTCTCTTGCAGTTTGCTCTCCCTCACTAAGGTGTCAGTTTGGTGGGTGGTAGCACACTTGCCACTAGTTGTAGGTTCAAGCTCCCATTTTGGGACTTGAACTCACAGGCTTCCCCACCCGGGGACAGTCCAGTGCATTCCTGGGGAGTGCTGCACTGTTAGCAGGATTGCTGGGGAGCGCTGCACTGTTAGCAGGATTGCTGGGGAGCGCTGCACTGTTGGCAGGATTGATTGTTCTTCATAAATGTTAAACCGATGCCTGTTTGATCATTCCTTTACACCAGATGTTGAAGATTCCATGACAAAATTGAGCCATTTTATTTCCATTGTCCTTCATCTTCATGGCTGTTTCTTGGAGGCTATTGTGCACAAAACAACTGTCATTGGTCATTGGATCCACTTCATTATCCTTCCAGTTGTGCCTGGCATCTTCAGGGTCTCAGTGAACAGGTAGATGGACCTTGGTTTAATGTATCATCCAGAAGTTGATACTGAATAAATTTTCCCACAAGATATACCTACGCTTTTCAGTATCTAATCATGTATCAGTGAAAACTGGGGCTACCCAGACCTTAGCGGTGATGAAGACAAGAGCAATGATGCCCTGAATCCCTTCCTCACCATCGTCTCCTCATCTCCACGGAAAGTCCCTGCTCTTTCCATCCACACCCAACCTTTTCCACCCCACTCATCCCATCCCCTTCCCACCCCACAAATTCCAACCCTTCTTATCCCACCCATCTCATAACCTTCCCAATCCCTTCTCATCCGGTTCTCACCCCCATCCCACACCACCTACCCACTTCCCACCCTTTCAGGGTCCACACTTATCCAACGCTGTCATTTATCAGGAAATTGAGTTCAAAACACGTCATGTGTCACAGCGAGTGACTGCTTATCAAGTCCAGTTGTGTCTGTAGCAAAATCAAAATATTCTCTCTGGGAAATGACGTCTGAACCAGATCCTTGGCTGCACAGACAGAAGCCAAAAGTCTCCTCTAGAAATGCGAATAATTTGTAAACACACAAGCACGCCACAAAGCAGTGAGGGTTGGAGTTGGAGCGCTGAGACAGAGCTGTATGGCTGGGAGAGGCTCACACTCTAATGGGCTTGGAATGCGCAGAGCTAGTCTCCTCCACACGATGCATCCAACCTGGAGGCTTTGCCAGACATGGACCACACAAAGTGCCAAAGGCAACATTCTTTTCCCAATGAACTTTACACAGAGAAAAGTATAACTTTCATTTCTTTCATATCAAAACTCAGTGAGTGAAACATAGAGAAAGGCTGAGTACTTGCCTCACTGATGCCACAACATGTCAACGCGTCTTCACAAAAATTGCCTGTGAAACAGTGCACTTGCCTCCTTTACTCTTGGTGAATATGGCTGCCATCTTTTGCATAGCAAGGTCCAACAAATTGCCATGAGGTGAACGGCCCATTTTCAAATCCCCATCTGAAAACCTTCCTTTTCGACTGTGTTTATAGTCACCTCCTCCCCATTGAGGCAAGAGAGGGGGCAAGGTGGAGGGACTGTGGGATGCAATTCCAGAGGTTGAGAGCAGAATGACTGAAGATCCACCTGCCATTGATGGAGCGGTGAGGCAGGGGGAGTGAAGCCACTGGAGCCTGCTGACCTGTGTCAGCGGGCAGGTTGGTAGGGGGTTAAGAGTTTGCAGAGGTAGAAGGGAGCAAGGTCAAGGAGGGCTTTGAAGGTGTGGATCAGGATCTTGAACTGAATCCTCTGTGTGATAGGAAGCCAGTGAAGTTAGCCGAGAATGGGTGTGATAGGACCACACAGCCTGGTGAGGGAAGACACACAGGGTGCAGAGTTCTGGATGATCTGTGGTCTATGGAGGGAGGAGTGGAGGAGGCTGGTGTGTGAGGGGGCGATGGAGAGGGGGTTTTACAGGGCAGAAGGGCAGAAGAGCCTGGCAGAGGAGCCCAGAGGAGACTGGAGTTATCCTTTGCCTCCAAGATTGTTTTGGAGTAGAAGGACAATTTAACGGAGGTGAGCATGGAGCGGTATGTTCTGATAAAGTCCAGCCAGGTCTGACAATGTACATTAAATCAGATTTGAGCCAGTGCATTGAGGGAATGGACATTTACTCTCCACCACTCTCCAAATTCATCCTAAACTTCAACCTTCACTTCACCCTCTCCTGCTCTACTTCTGTTAACTTCTGCCCCCTACTCCTCCCTCAACCTCTCCCACCACTTCCACCCCACTATGCATGTTCGCGACATCGAGGGAGTAAAATAGGTGCATGGCAATGTCAGTGACAAAGGTGGGGGAGGAAGGGTTTGGAAGGGTGAACGGATAAGGAGAATTTTGAGAGAAAGATTGGTGGGGTGATAAAGGGCAAGGTGCTCAAAGGAGGGGAAGGTTCCAAAGGGATAAGAGGACAGACTGAGTGGGGACCTGGAGATGAGAGCCACATCAATACCACAGGCATTTTGCAGGCCAATGCGGAGTGGACAGTAGGCTTCAGGAATGTGGCGGAAGAGGTGGGGAGAGGTAGGACAGACATGGAGGGTGGAGATGCGGATGAGGGAGGAGAGAGTGTTCCCCAGTGTCTGAGACCAATGAGCCTTGCAGCGAGAATGGGAGATGGGGCAGTCAGTGTGGCTGCTATTGGATAGCCAGCGATATCTGCCATGATGGGCCGAACAGAGTATTTGCAGTCTGGAGCAGAGAGAGGCTGTGGGATAGACGAGCAGGGATAGGAACTAGAGAGGACAGTGGGAGAGTGAGTAGTGGAGCAGAGAGGACAACAAAACTGCAAAATTACATTTATAGAGTGCCTTTCACGTCGGGAGGATATTCCAAGGCACTGAAAGGACAGGGGTGGGAGCATTTTGGGGAAGCAGCTTGTATCAGTTGTAGCAGCCAAAATAGGTACACCGAGAGGAAGAGTGAATGGTTAGGGGTGGTCAACATGGTATGGTTAGCCTGCTGGCATGGATCATCATGGGGAGGTGGGGGACAATGAGTGAGTCTAGGCTCAGAAATTCCTCTCTGGCAGCCAATCTGACTGCCCCATTCCCCCATTCTCACTTCAAGGCCCATCAGTTCCCAAATCCTGGGGTCAATCTCTCCTCCCTCAACTACACCCCACCCTCCCTATCAATCCTCTCTCTCACCCCACCTCCCACCGTCCCCACATTCAGTCACCAACTGTCCCCTCTGCATCAGCCTCCAAAATGTCTGGTCCATCTCCAATAAAACACTTACCATCCAGGACCTCATTGTCGATGAAAACATCAAATTCCCCCCCCACCCCCACCCATCCCCCCTCACTGTATCCTGGGCCACTCCAGGTGACACCTTCCCCCTGACAGAGGCAAAAATCAAAGATGCTACCTTATGTGGAGAGAGCTGTATAAGTACAAGTTGGTTGACTGATCAACCTGCCATTTCATGCTTCTCTGTGTCTGTCTTCTGTAAGCTGGTCAAAATCATAGAAATTAGCACTAGCTCTATGAAGAGCAGGTAGGAGGGAAGGTAACATAGATATTAAGATCCTAACCTCACTTGCATTGCCTTTTCTCGCTGTATGAGGACTGATTGTGCCAAACTAAGCTGTGTCCCAGGATCCGCCATTGTGAAGCACTCCAAGACGCTGTCCTGCGTGGAGGGCGCTATATAAATCAAAGTTGTTGGTGTTATGTGCAAATATAATTTTCATCGCCTCTCAGCTGCACTATGGCCGATCTAACATGGTTCCAGAGGCAGAAGGTATAAGGCAAAATAATTGCAGACAGAGGATTGAAACATACTCAGTGACGTAAAAAGCAGTCTTATCTCCTAACTATACAATATTTTGCTGGGAGTAATTTCTTTATCTCTGACATTGAGCTCAGTCAGTTCTTACTGGTGGGGCTCAGGTTCATGAGGCTTATTCTGCATCAAAGGAACTAAATTGTAACCTACCCTCCTGCTTGTCCTCAACTCTCTTCCCTTCAGAGTATAACAAAATACCCTGCACACCAGAGCATGGGCTAGATACCTTGACACACACATAACAACAATAAATCACATTTGCATACCGTCTTCCATGATAGGAGGATGCCTCAAGGTGCTGGATTGTCAGGGATTTGGACCTGAGCTGGGGAATGGAATCAGTAGGGGTTGTGAGCAGGGAGAGTAGGGGTAGGAGGGTGACCAAAATCGTGGTCGAAGAGGAGGGTCTTGAGACGTGACTTGAACTAGGCAAGAGAGGGAGCGAGGTGAAGAGACTGTGGGATGTAGTTCCAAAGACTGGGGCAGAGAGACTGTAGAGCAACATACACACACACCACACATACAGAGCACATAGACATCAAAATAACATCATACATTTAGTGAAAAATGTGACTTTTCACCAGAACTTTAATGTGACAATTAACAATGCACACATACACAAGCACACACAGCAACAGGGCGAACCCTTGGGCAAATTTCCTTACTCCATACGCCTGATAATAATCCCTCAAAAAAAACCAATAATAAATTGGTCATTTCAATCCACGACTGTTTGTGGGATACTACTATGGGCTGCACATTCTGCATTTCACCAACAAATATACAGTGAATTCACTTTACAGTATATTCTGTGAAGCGCTCTGAGAAGTCTAGAAGTCATGAAAAGCGCTTTATCAAAAGCAAGGATTATTATTATAACACACAGAGTCACACACACAGACACAGACAAACTAGTAATCGGATGCTGCAATCCTCTTCTCTGCTTATACAGTATATTATTTTATTTACTGCAGTTAGCTGGCTTCAAAGAGAAGAAATACACCGGTTGTTGTCATGAGATGTACATCTGGGGTTTTGCCAACTGATGTCAAAATTCAAGCTATTTTAGGGGTAGAAGAAATATGTGAGAAAGTGTGCTATTGATGGAAAGTGACTTAATGGAAGGTTTAATTTGGTTGACCTCACTCCCGTAAGTTCCATCACTTCTGCCTCAAAGGATGATGGAATCAGATTTTACAGTAGCTTTCAAAAGGGAATTACATAGTTACATAAAAAGCAACCATCATTTGCAGGACTATGTGGTAAGAGTAGGGGAGAGGGAGTAGTTAATTAATTAAGTAGTTAATTAATTAAGTAATTAATTGATAGCAATTTCAAAGAGCCTGCACAGACATGATGAGCTGAATGGCCTCCTTCTATGCTGTAAGATTCTACGATTCTAAATCTTCACACCTTGTAGTCTCTCCCACACGAGGCATGGGATACCTGTTATCTCTATTCTCGCCAAGATCCTCATCTTCAAATCTCTGCTTGGCCTGGCTCCAATTGACGCTTTGTCCACAAACTATACAAACTATACAGTCAATTCATTTTCCTGGATATTCTGTGAAGCGCTTTGAGATGTCTTGAAGATGTAATAAAGCGCTAAATCATATGTAAGGATTGTTATTATATTTACCCTCTCCTCTTCTTTCCTAATACTGTATATTGATGATCCACAAAGTGTTTGAAGACCTGAACCTATCTGAAAGCTGCTGCATAATAATCCTTGCATTTGATATAGTGCCTTTCACATTATTGTTACATTTTTAAAGTGAACCCATGCCTGAAAAGTAGATTGACTGTATTTTGTGGGTGAACAGAGCAGCCAGTTTGTGCAGAGCAAACAGTTGTGGAGTGAGTGAACAATTTTATTTGGGGATTGTTGGCCACTGAAAGAAACTCTCTTCTATTTTTGAATAGCCACAGGATCTCTAACCTGAACCAACTGAACAGACAGACAAGACCTCGGTTTAACATCTCATCTGAAGGACAGTGTATGAATGATTTGGCAAAAGTGACTATTGAAGTGCAAATTACAACATTTAAAATAAAGGAAATATATTTCTCTACTATATAAATATTCTATAAAGCTGGGGATAATTCAGAGTAAAATTCAAATAAATTCTCCTAACTTCAAGAGGAAAATCCCAAACGGCTACTTTGAAGAATTTTTTGTAGGTTATCGCTTGTTTTGAGAGTGGGTAGCAATGTCTCTCAATCCTATCATCTCCAGCTAAAAGAACTGGGAAAAGGCACATTGCCAGGTTCAGAGAAGTAGATCAAGGGAATGAACAGTCTGCAAAAAGAAATGACGCAAAGGCCGAGACTGGGGCAAGATAAGGAGAGCGAGTAGAAACACAATGTGATAACCCTTCAGGCACTTAAGGACAGAGAGCCAGCTGCCAGCCTATGTTTAATAACATGGCAAGCATTCTCTGAGGCATCAAAGACAAAAGTAGCATCACAAATGAACAACATGATAAGATGCAGATTTTTGGGGGGCAAATAGATATACCTTTGACACCCAACTGGCTTCGAGTGGAGAAATGACATTGGTTGGCTGGAACACCAGCAATATTATTTTCTTTTCAAATAGCGTAACACAAACTTTAAAGTTGTTAACAACAACTTGCACTTATATAGTGCCCTCAAACACTTAACAGTGCAGAGCCTGAACTGGCATTCAGGGACCTTGCTTAAGTTTTTAATTGAAATGATGGCATATCTAACAATATAGCACTCTCCAAGGAGTGGACTGGAGAATTAGCCTTAACCAAAGGCATGACACAACCTCCTCACATAGAGGTGAGAGTGTTACTGGCTGACCTGGATTTTTGTAATTCAACAAGTTACTTGTGATGTGAGTATATGAATAATTTGAACAAAGAGGAGGCTTTATCATAATCCATGATAGCTTCTTTTCCATTTCATCTCAATGTACAACTAAAGTTCACTTAGCAGTGGGAGGCTTGTTCCTTCTTATCCAATGGGTTCTTACTCTCATGTCGTGTGCCTTAGAATCTATTTCACAAATGCTTTTTGAACCATAAAATTGTAGAACTCCTTCCCCCCACCCAATTTAACCTTATTGTATTACAGTACATGGTATTATTCATATTATCTTTTATTTTCAATCGCAGCCTATTTTTGTAGTCAGAAATGGCAACAACAACTTGGATTTATATACCAACCTACATTCCAGATGGTATCTCAGAGGGCTTCACAATAATGGTGCCTCAGAGGGCTTCACAATAATGGTGCCTGGGGCTGAGCCAGGGGGAGGGGGAAAGTCAATGGTCGAACAGAAAGGTCTTCAACATGACCTGAAAATGGAAAAAAAAGGGGCAAATTGGAGGGATTAAGGAAGGGAGTTCCAGAGCTTCGGGGCATAGTGGTTGAAGGCATGGCTGCCGTTGGTGGAGTGGAGGATTCGGGGAACAAGGAGCGGGCCATACCCAGTAGAGCGGAGGCAATGGGTACTGATGCGAGGAGAGAGGAAGTCAGAGAGGTAGGGGGTTGCAGAGGAGTGGAGCGATTTAAACATGAGAGTGAGGATCTTGAAGTCACTGCTCTGTGACCAGTGAAGTGTAGCAAGGACTGGGGTAATCGGAGAGCGAAGTTTGGTTCGGGTGAGAATGTGGGCAGCAGAGTTCTGTATCAGCTAGATTTTGTGAATGATGGTGGAGGGGAGACCGGCGAGAAAGGCATTGGAGTAGTCCAGCTGAGAGGTGACAAAGGCATGGATCAGGGTTTCAACAGCTTTAGGGGTGAGATATTGGTGGAGACAGGCAATATGGCAGAGATGGAAGAAAGCGGTGCTGGTGAGGGACTGGATGTGGGGAGGAAGGATAATTGGGGGTCAAACCTGACGCCTATATTGCGTACGGGTTCGGAGAGTTTTAGGGGCAGGTACAGCCTTGTCTTCTTATAATACTTCAGCAAATGGAATCATCTCAAAGCACTGCATCAATAATTACCATCAAGTGTAGCCATTTGCACCACCAAGGTGAATGACCAATTTATTTGGAGGATTGTTGGCAAGGATATCAGGGGAAAACTCCCCTTTCTCTTCCAAATGTGCTACGGGATCTTAGTTGCTCAGCTAAACAGGGAACAAGATTCTAGTGACGGGTTCAGCCAAAGGACAACACTTCCAATAATATAGCATATCCCCCACTACCACACTAGAGCATCAGCCTAAACCTAATCTTTAGTCTACAACCCACAACTCTCTAACCTACAGGCAAAAATGCTGCCAACTAAGCCAACATAACAAATGTGCAAAGAAAACTGTCATAGAAATATAGAAAGAGGAGTAGGCCACTCAGCTCCTCAAGCCTGTTCTGCCATTCTATAAGATCATGGTTGATCTGTTCCTATCATCACTGACTCCTTTCCATGATCATCTGGAGACTGCAAAGTGCAGGATTTTCCAGGGAATGCCCACAGATCTCTTGACTAACACGCAACAGTCGGTGTCATAAACATCCAAATAGCCAGCATCGCCCAATTGATCACTATAATCCTCACCTTTAAGGTAAAAGGAAATCAAGACTAATTTCTCTGTCAGCAGCAAGTGCTTAAGAATCCGATTGTGTTTTGTAACTTCTTACTTGATTGTGTTTGTGCTACATTTTGTTTCAATAAACTACGTATTAATCTGTGCCTGAAAAGATCTACACTATTCACTGTAAACAGCTCAATGGAGAAGTGAGAGCGTGCTTCACTGGCAATGGCTCGCTGCTTGTGAGGCAATCACATTAGAGCTGAACTCAGAGATTGAGGAACTACATTGAATGTGGTAAAGTTATGTGTGTAAGGGATGTGGAGGTGGGTGGATTAGTGTGAGGGGTTAACCATCAAACACTAGGTGGTAATCCACCTTCCACTTAAATACTCCCTTCTCCTTCAAATCCCAGCATCCATCTTTAGTGCTTGTTATAAATTGTAGACTCTACAATTGTGGAGTTTTCTCAATGCAATGGAGAGACTTCCTCCGACCATTTGCTAAGTCCAGGATCAAGCAGTGAGGTGATTTTGTGGCGAGCATAGGAAGTGCCTAGCGCCTTGGGACGTCCTCCCGACGTGAAAGGCGCTATATAAATGTAAATTGTTGTTGTTGTTGTTGTTGTAGGGAAGGAGGGAGTGCTCCAGTCTTTCCCTGAGCACCCGGACAGGGTGTTGGCTGCACGGGGGGGGAATCATTTGGTCAAACATGAGAATGTAGATTAAACAATTGCTGCTGAGTAAGCTTCATATATGACAATGTATTTGGTTCTGAAAACATCAAGATGGCTAGCACATTACAAGCTGTTCTGTGTCCCACCACATTGTAGGCGGATGCCCATCAGAGAGCTGATGAGGAACCTCCAAGGTTTGGGGTGACAAATGCTGGAAAGCGTTACCTGGAGTCCGAGAACAAACATTTTGTACATCCAAACAGCTGCTGCTTAATCCAACCTCCAAGTAGTTGAACCATCACTCAATGGGAAGGGACATGTGCCTGAAGTGCAGACAGGAAGATATTGGTAAAGCTGAGATCTGTGGCCCATTGGGAAGCACACAGCAAGTTCCTGGTACCTAATATTCAATTAGTGAGGGCACCGAAGAACCAAAACATACTTCACAAGCTGTTCCTGGGCCTAAGGTTCATTATACAAAACACAACTACTGTACTATAAATTTAAAAATAAATGGTGGACAAATGGATCTGCAAAGCAGAAACTATTTAACAACAAATTGTACTTATATAGCGCCTTTCACGTCGGGAGGATGTCCCAAAGCACTTACCTGGAGGAATGTGCTGCCACTGAGTGGGGAAAAAAACACCATAATAATCCATACATTCAATATAGCACCTTTCCTGCAGGCGAATGACTCAAAGCATTTCACCAGATTTTACTGTAAAGTGTAGTGACTGTATTTTTTTGGGAAAAGCTGTAGCCAATTTATACTTGGAAATGTCCCACACACAACCAATGAAGTGAATGACCAATTTTATCTGGGGAATTTTTGGTGAGGACAAAGGGAGAAACCAATAATAGTTAAGGAACCTTGTAAACATAAATGTTAACTCATTATTCCTCAATTCAAGAATTCATTAGATAAAATAAGTGACTATAATCTTATGCCTTTCAGCTACATGTTTTTTGACTGGCTTGTGAACTCACAGACCTGACCTGGGGGTTGAACCCTTAACAACCTGTTTAGCCCTGAGACCAGAGCATGACCAACTGAATAAAGCTGATACCCAAGCATCACACTGGTCAGTGACTTGATCTTGAGCCAGGAAAATGCTATAAGGGGTGGTAATTGCTGTGGAGCACAGTCCTTCCCCTTTAAGTAATTGAGGCAGGGATGGAAGGAGGGAGGTGCAAATAGCAAAGGATAAAAACACCTCCCATCAGAATAAACAGTATCACACGAGGAGGACTTGAGATCTGCAGTAAATGGGGTCAGCTACATGTTTACTCTGCACTAACAGTCCACGGTTACAGAGCCAGTGTTCCTCTCCCAGCCCACTCATTCTGCTTCGCCTCCGCACAAGACCTGACCCTTCCCCACCACTGACTTTTAATCTAGATTCCAACTTCCTGTGGAACTTTTAACCTCACTCCCACTTCCTGCAGTCATTGAAAGGAAATTTCCATTGGCCCCTCGATGTAACTGGAAAAGAAACCATCAACTTTGGTTGATATCCGCTCAGGATTGTCTGAACTGCATCTGTAGAGAAACATCCTCCAGCATTAGCGATGTCTATTAAGATACTTGTATGTTAACGAGCACTTGCCTCACAAGCAAGAGGACTTGGGACGTCCTCCCGACGTGAAAGGCATTCTATAAATGTAAATTGTTATTGTTGTTGTTGTTGTTGTTGTTGACCCAGGCTCAATTCCTGGTGGGGAAAAATCTTAAGATTAATCTTAAATTTCCTTACTCTATACACCTCTGCTAACCTAGCAGTAAGTAGTACCATTCAGTTTTTCAATCAATCTTCAAAAATGAAAATGTCTATTTTTACATTTCTAGATTCTACTTGAGTGAAAAACTGGGCTCTGAGACAAGACATCACAGCACATCAAAGTTATTGGTCTTGCAAGATTGTTTCCAATGTCCAAATAGGAAAGAGACATCCAGGAGATCAAATGAATTAATTAGTACAAATAATAATAACCTGTGCTTTTAATATAGCTCCATATTATGTTGTTGAGATGACTCAAAGTGTATCACAAAATATACTATGTATCGGTGCATTCACTGCATTTTTGTTGTGGGTAAAATGCAGCTGCCAATTGAGAGTCCCACAAACAGTTGTGGATTGAGTAACCAAATTATTATTATTATTTAATTTTTTTGCATGGACTATTACCCCCAGAAAGTGATCTGCCAATTGACTAACAACCAAGTTGCTACTTATTGCTAGTTAAACAGAGCCATGTGAAGTAAGGAAACTTGACTAAAGTTTCACTCCGCTCGGGAATCAAATCATGTTAACCACTACGTTACCTGACTGTTGAGGTTGGATCAATACAATTGTTCAAAAGGAAACTGGATAAGCACCTGAGCAGTGAAAACAGGCAAGAGCTGGGACGTGGTATAAGTGGAAAAGTTAATATGGAAAAACAGGTACCACTATAATAATAATGACAATTTCCACTCATTTTTTAACTTTCACATAAGACGTCTCAAAGTGCTTTGAGATCACAATGGGCCATATGTCCTTTGTCTGCGCTGAAAATTACTATTCCTGTTTTTAGTATTCAATTCTTTCAAAAGCAAAAGCAATAGATTGTTTAGGATATAATATCTTGGGATACAGTATAAAGTTTGACACATGACATGTGCCTGGATATTACCTGGATGGTGGAAGGTGAATTGGATGGACCTTGGTCCTTTCATCTAGCAATACTTACATTATTACAACAACAACAAAAACAAAATGACATTTATAGAGTGGGAGGAGTGAAATAGAGTGAATAGAAAATTGCTTAGAAATTAGCTAAAAGTATAAAGAATGTTATTCTAGGGGAAAATGGAAGAATGTGTTTGATCTCTGGAATTAGACTTGCTACTAAGTGTTTAGTTTAAGGAATGGTTGTACTCTGAGTTGAGTTATCTGAGAAAGACAGGGGTGTCGGTGTCAATGTCACTGCGTCCTCCTCTCTGTTCCCTGAGCAATGACCATTTGAAAAAAAAACTGAGGGGCCCCAGATCAAAGCTCAAGTCACAATGATACAATCAAAGTTGAAGAGAGCAGGGTTGAAGACGGGATAAATCAGCAAGCTGTGGCTCAGTTATATGGGGGAAAGAAGTGAAGACCGTGGGAGGTAGAGAGCTCCACAGCCCGGATGACACATTAAAGAGTTTATAAAAAGGGAAACGGCCATTTGAGGACAGTCAAACAGGAACGGCAGCTACTGAGAGGCACTGAAAGGGCTGAGGCGCTGACCCACTAAATACATCACATTTCTAAAGTTGTCTATGATGCAAAGGGCCTTTAAAGAAAATTGACCTCAAACATGTCAATCGCATGGAATCATAGCAATTACAGCAGGGGAGGAGGCCATTCGGCCTTCAAGTCTACCCCACCGCTAACTCATCCACTTGCTAACTCCCCAATCCCAATCCCTCATATTACCCTGTACTCCATTAAGTTCATCTTCCTTGAATACTCATTCCAATCACTTTGAATCATTAAGATCTTAGACTTAAATATGAATATAAAATCTTTCTTTAGGCAACAACTTGGTGGAATTCCAGCCCTTGAGCCCTTTTTGTGTAAAGGTGGGATGTTCCGTGCTTGCCTGCAAGATATACAGTTACCTCTCACAGTTACTGTGAAGCTCTCTGAAATGTTTGAATGACATGGTAATGCACTATATCAAAGGCAAGCATTATTATATTAGACCTCACAGAATTGCAAAAAATTCTAAGATCCATCAGCCACTTACGGAAATATTTTTTATTTTCTATGTGAATAACGTTCTTCTGACCATTCCTGTGACTACCCCAGTGACAACCCTGAGCTTGTTTCACCCCCTGGTTACAGACTCACTAACTAGCAGGCATAATCTTTCACAAATTACCTTCTTAAAACCTTGTGAGATGTCAGGATTAAAGAGGAGAGCCATACATTCAAATTCCAAAGCATTACTGAAAACCAGTGTGGCTGGAGAAAGTGCCATTAACTGGGTGTAGTTCCTTATTGAGGCAACTTCGATCTTTATAGGGAAGAACAATTTTTACCAAGAGGATAGTGCCGTGGGTTAGATGCTGCCCTTTTCTCTTAAGGATCTGAGTTCAATTCCAGCAAGTACTGACCCTAACAGAACCTTCTCTCTGTGTTGGCTGTCTAATGCCACATTAAATAAATGTGAGGCAGTTTCAACCTAGTTCTTAGTGGTTGTGGGATCACTGCCCACTAATTGGCACTGAGCACATCACTGAGACTGAGATGAGATAATGGTTTATTCTTGTGGTTTAAGTTACCCATTCATTTGGAAGTTTTTATTATGTGGGAGAGTCAATAATGGGTCATTGGGGTTGAAAATGCGAGAGAAAATAATAATAATAATTTTATCTGATGTAGCGCCTCCAACTACTTAACATCTCAAAGAGCTTCACGGAGAATTGTTGTTGAATGTAATGATACTCCATAATGACCGAGTATCTGTAAGTCAAATGCTTCAGGCAATTTACATATGGCACTGTACTCTACAGTAATTTATCGTGAAGCACTTTGAAAGGTTTCAAAGTCATAAATACTATGAAAATGCGAGTCCTCCCTCCCTCTTTCCCTAGCCTCCCTCCCTCCTTTCCTCCCTCCTAGGTCGAACAAACTGTCCTGAGCATCCACAGTTAGAGAAATAAATGTATTTTATGGGAAAATTGGGTCATGACGTCAAAGACACATGATACCATTGACCCACGAGGACTGAAGTGAACTCTGAAAAGGTCAGTGATAGTGTGGAAGACCAGTTGAATCACAATTACATTGTTCCCTAATCAGTTCTTCTCAAGTTTTTCTTCGCTATTTTTCAGGAACATGAAACATTGAATAGTTTGGTCAGGACCTACGAGATAAGCATCAGCCCATATCAGTGGCTTGTTTCCCACAGGATGCATTAGGAAACACATTTCAAACACTATAAAAAGTATGTGAAGATGAACAGTCCTAATCAATATTAATAGCCATGCAAGTTAATAAAAATAATAATAATACTGACTTTGATACAGTGCCTATACAGTGAATGTCTCAAAATTCTTTGCAACGTTTATTGTAAAGTGTAGTGACTGTATTTGTAGATGAACATGAGCATAGCAATGTCCAAGAACAGCTATGAAGTGAGTGACCAATTTCATGTGGATAATTTTTAGCCAGGACACCAGGAGAAACTCCCTTCTCTTAGTGTTTTGGGTCAGAACCTCAGGTTAACATCTCATCCAAAGGACGGCACCACTGACAATCCAGTGCCTTCTGTATTGAAGTGTCAGCCAACACTATGATGCTTAAACCCATCATTTGTAACCAAAAGCATAGCAAGGTCTCACTAACTGCCAGAATAAGAATGATCAATTTCCTGGAGGCGAGTTGTCCAGGATGCTGGGAGCCATTTCCTTCTATTTGTAACACGATATGTCTTTGGTGGCATAGATGGCACTGAGCAATCTTCTAAACCCTCCGTCTGTGTAACACATGTTTAGCTGGTTAGACTTCAGCTATTACCCCCAACGTACACTCTGTGGTCCGTCCCCAAGCCTTAACTCTTGCCAACGTGTACCTAATACTGTCTGGAATTAGGTAAAGAGGATTTGTTCCTCCAGGGAGAGAGAAAGAGTGAATTCCATTCCAACAATTTGGGATTTCCATCTGCAGATGGGATGCTTGGAAATCTCTGGTTTGGATACTCTTAAGCTCAGAGATAATTTTCTGTATGTGTGGGACACCCAGCTGACCAAAAACATTAAATAATTGAAGAAATAGCTGGCATCTCATTTGTTCATGGTGAAACAACACAAAGTAATTGCTTTGTAGTAGAATATTGAGCACAGAAACAGGCAGAGATTGTGTATACAGCAAGGTACACACATATAACCCTCCATCTCTTTTCCAATAGTCTTGGTGGATTGTTAATGACCACTGGAACAGGGCATGTGGGGCCTCAATTTAACATCTCGTCCAGAAAGACTAACAACGCAGATACTCTCCATGCTCTGCACTAGATTGTCAGACTGTGCGGAGTCATTGGTTACTGGTCTAAAATATGTTATTGATGGGGTAGGCAACAACAACAACAACTTTGATTTATATAGTGCCCTCCATGCCGGACGGCGTCTCAGGCAGCCCTGATGCTGGTGTGGATAGAGATGTAGTTTATGGACCAAGAGTTTCTGATCTCAGCTAAGATCACATGGGGGAGGCCAAATTCCCACTGATAGAGAGGGGGAGGACAGCCTCCTGGTCCCTCTTATAGCACTATCTACTGGTCTGTGTTTGTCGTGTATGTTTGCTTGTGTACACACACATACAATCCTCTAACCCTCTTGATTCCAACCCCCAGTTCTGATGAACCTTAACTGTCCAGAGCTTTGGGAATTGCTTAATAATAATAATAATTTATTATTATTTTATTTAATAACATATAGTCCTGGAGTTCAAGAATCCTGTAGCTCAGCAGTTGGAGCACTCGTCTTCAATCTACAACTGTTTGTAGGACACTGCTATGTGAAATTGGCTGCTGAGTTTCACCCATATATATAGTCAATTAACTTTATAGTATATGCTATGAAGTACTTTTAGTCATCTAGAAGACATCAAAAGTGCTATATCAAATGCAAGGATTATTATCATTATTTGTATAATAATCCTTGTGTTTGATATAGTCCCCTATTATATCTTCGAGATGTCTCAAAGCACTTTACAGAATATATACTGTAAAGTGAACTGACTATATTTTGTGGGTAAATTACATTTACATAGTGCCGTCTGTTGTGAAAAAACGACAGCAACAAAATTACATTTGTATCATGCCTTTCACATCGGGAGGATGTCCCAAGGTCCTGGACAATCGGTGTTTCAGATCCGAGGTTTGAGACGGGACTTGAAGGAGGCTAGGGAGGAGGTGATGCAGTGGGACTGCGGAATGGAATTCCAAAAGTTGGGGGCAGAATGGCTGAAGGCTCGCCTGCTGATGGTGGGACGGGTGGGTCGGGGAACATGGAGCAGACCGGGGCCTTCTGAGTGGAGTGAGTGAACAAGTTGGTAGGGGGTTAGGAGGTCGCAGAGATGGGGATGGGGATGAGGATGGGGGTGGGGTAAGGCAATCGAGGGCTTTAAAGGTGAGGACCAAGATCTTGAATTGAATTGTCTGAGTGAAAGGCACTATATAGGTGTGATTTGTTGTTGTTGATGATTATGTTGTTGTTGTTATTGTGCGTGTACCAACCGGCATAGACCAGTTTAGCTGAATGTCTTTTTTCTGTGCTGTATATTGTATGTAATTGTATGTAACAATGACCACTCATGTAGGGTACAGGAGTCAGTGTCAGGACAGGCATCCCAGGATGAGAGATATATATCAGTGGGAAGAAAATTAGGAACATTGGATACACTAAATATTTTAAAAAGTAGACTTTGATGATGAGTTTATATTACAAATGGAAAATCCCATTATGTGCGAATGCAAGGATGATTTATTATTCACACATTTATTTCATGTGAAGAGTTGTGTAAAATGTAAGATGTGGCATTCACCTCAGGCTCCCTGGACTGTACCCAATCCATTCAAGTCAAACCATACAAAGTCCATGTGTTACCTGCCCTTGATTTCCTCCATAACATAGTCAGAGATCTTCTTGTCTGATGGCAAGGGAAGAGCAGATAAGACAGGCGCTAGCTGTGAACACATTCCTCAAGATCTGGGCAGCATTTCTGGTCTATTGCTAATAGCAGATTCCTCCATCAGCAAAACACAACTCGTTAGCATAACACCAGAGGGAGAAAGCGCAGGGTAATCCTATCAACATCTTGAAGGAAATCTACAAAGCAACTAACTCTTAGAGAAACACCCTTGACAACAAACACATCTCAAGGTTTTGTACAAGTTGTGTACAGACAAGGCACTGGGTATTCCAATATTGTCTGATAAAAATTAAAAAGCAAGTGACCAGTCAATATCTCAGATTACAATTTTGGGCTATTTTAAAATTAATCATCATTTGTGCCAATGTAGATTTGTTTGGTATGCAGTGGAGAACTCGAACGGGCTTTAGAAAGGATTCACCCGTTTTTAATTTAAAAAGCCCCCAGGCTCCAACTTTTACCTAATCCCTGGATGGGATTCAATCAATTAAAATTTAAATGTCATGCTCTGCCACTGTCAAGCACTCTGGGATCCTACCTTGTGTGAGGGGAGCTGAATACATGCAAGTTATTGTTGTGAAATGGGCTTACAGGCTAAACTGGGTGCAATTATGAGCCTGGAGTAATGCTAGCCTGTAAGACTATTTTGCCTTGTAAAGTAAGAGCGCGCAGAAGTGCAGGATATTTTTGAAGATGGATTTTTGATTCTGAATTTTTAAAAAATTAAAACTGGGTTTAGAAATGGTCATTGTCTGTACCAAAATCTACATTTTGAGACAAAATAGCCGTGCAGGCCAAGCTGGATAGGATTTCAGATGCCGAAGTTCATGGGGTGGACATTTGTGACTTTTCCTATTGTGTTCCCGGCAATATTTCATTCTACAATTATTGCCCAACTGGTGCCATCGGTCGCACTCTGGCTTCCATGTCAGAAGGTAGTGGGTTAAGCCCTATGTGGGGGATTTTGACCTTACAGTCTAGATTGACATTCTGGTGACATTCCTGGGAGGAGCATTGTATTGTTGGAGGTGCCATCCTTTGGGTGAAATATTAATCTGATGCCAACAATCCATCCAGATAAATTAGTCATTAACCTCATAGCTGTGTGTGATATGTGGCTATGCTTACAAATACATAGTCACTACACTTGACGGTACTTACTCTAGGTTGACATTTTGACATTATTGTTGTTATATTAAACGTAAGGATTATTATTAAGCGATGCCGGTATTATTATTATTATTATAATTGATAAGAGGCTAAGTGTAGCCCTAGGTACTGACCCAGCTGAGGTCAACTATTTCAATACAGACTGGACAAAACTACAATCTTATGTATGACCATTGTGGTATGGCCTCATGCATTTACCTACTAACCTAATAGTGACGGCTGATTCCTTTGTGTTGTGCAATTGTTTGAGGAGATCATCTGTGTTTAAGGGTGATTCCTTGGTGGTCTAAAATTATCACCCAAGACCCAGACTGACAACACTGGGGAAAACCCGGAGAAGAAAGGAAATAACATTCACATAAAAGATGACACCTCTAAACATAGCATTGCCTGTACAGACACAGGAGGAGGCCGTTCAGCCCATTAAGCGTGTTCTGCCAATTTTAGATAATCGCACCCCTTTTTTCCCTCCTTTTCCCCATACCTTTTCATAGAATCATAGAATTTTACAGCACAAAAGGAGGCCATTCGGCCCATCATGTCTGTGCCAGCTCTTTGAAAAGAGCTATTCGAAGTCAATTCTACTCCCCAGCTCTCCCCATAAACCCTTCTATTTCAAGTATCTTGTATTTCAAGTATATTATTATCTGATAATATAATAAAGTGTCTATCTCATTTAAATATCCCGATTGAATTCTGCCTCGATAGCCTTTTGAATCTGAATCTGCACTCTGATTCATAGAATCCTACAGCACAGAAAGAAGGAGGCCATTTGGCCCATTGTGCGTTTGCTGGCTTTAGAAAGAGATTCTAGCTAATCCCACTCCACTACCAGCCAACCGCACCCCCCCCCCCTCCCCACCCACATCCACCCCCTCACCCCACTCTTTGCCCGTAGGCTTGTAATTGTTTTGCTTTGAAGTACTGTATATAACAACATTCTGTTTAGAAAGTTATTGTTGAATGTGCTTCAATAACCCTTTCATGCAGGGCATTCCACATTGTAACAATTTGCTGCATAATAAAATGTCTTCACCTCTCCCCTCTTCTCCCCTCTTCACCTCTCCACCTCTCCCCTCTTCACCTCTCCCCTCTTCACCTCTCCCCTCTTTACCTCTCCCCTCTTCACCTCTCCCCCTCTCCCCTCTTCACCTCTCCCCTCTTCACCTCTCCCCTCTTCACCTCTCCCCTCTTCACCTCTCCCCTCTTCACCTCTCCCCTCTTCACCTCTCCCCTCTTCACCTCTCCCCTCTTCACCTCTCCCCTCTTTTTTTTGCCGATTATGTTAAACCTGTGTGCTCTGGTTACCAGCCCAAGCGCCAGAGGACACAGTTTCTTCCAATCTGCTCTATCAAAACTTCTCATAATTTTGAACACTTCGATTAAATCTCCCCTCAATTAAATCTCTTCGCTCTCAGGAGTACAATCCCAGCCTCTCAGTCTCTATAGAGATATGTTTCCTGGTCTGATTTCCAAGTGATTCAGCTCTACGTTAAACATAAACCTGTTTTAGATTCCTCAACTGGAAGGAAGAGTGGTCCACCTCACCTCAGTTGTCCACCTCCACCAATTACCCGGGATCCTGTTTGACCCCCAACCTGTCCTTTCTCCCCCATATCTGTGCCGTGAGACCACCTCTGCCTTCCCCCACCTCTGTAACATCACTCAGCTCTTCATCCTCGAAACTCTCAATCACGAGTTCATCACATCTAGACTCAACTCCACCAACTCCCTGCTTGTTGGCCTTCCCTCCACAAGTTGCAGTTCATCCAGAACTCTTCAGCTCCTGGCCTCTCATGCACCAGAGACCCCCTTCACCCACACCCTTGCCAGACTCCACCAGCCCCAAATCTTGATAGAGTTCAAAATCAACCTGTCCACTCTCCCCACTAAGTGGGATCTGGCTTGCTCCTTGTCCCCTGCCTGGCCCACCCTACCATTGGTGTTTGGGCTTTCAGTTTCTTTGCCCCCATTGTTTGGAACTTTATCCGACATTCGCTTTGCCTCGCTCCCTCCCTTGTATCCTTCAAGGCATGTCACCCGTTCCTCCTCTTCGACCATGACTTCAGTCATCCTCTTCGACCATGACTTCAGTCACCCTCCATGCTCTCCACCCCACCTGAATCCAAACCGCCCAGCCACCACCCTTGCTTCTGCTTTGGTCCAATTGCATGAATATCCATTGCCTTGGGATGTTTTCCTGATGTGAAAGACACCACACAAATGTAATTTTGTATGGTATTTTGTATTGCATTATTATACAGCACATTGCTGTGAGGTGCATGTACGTAATATCATTAAACAGAAGTAAGTGTGGTTAGGTTCAGAGTGGTTGAGTGTTGTTGAAATGAGACAATTTAGATGTAACTGAAAAATACATCTTACACAAAAAGACTGAACTTTGCAGAAGCGACAAATGTTTGTGTGTGTGTGCTGTTTACTGAAAAGATGTCGTTCACTTTGCTGTTTAGCAAACCATGTGTAAAATGGTTTAGCATGCATAACAGTTTCCAAAGTGTTTATTTTGAATCAAGCAGAATAATCAAATTGTCTTGTAATCAGATAAATACTAGCCGAACGTTTAAATAACCTGCGGCAGAAAGAAAACAATTTACTCGCTGTACATGTTGAAAGGCTGAAACTAACAGAAGGGATGACAAGACCAATGTGTGTTTATAAACTTGGGCATTCTGCATTTGTAATGACTGTACATGGTGGTCTCTGCCTGGTTACAGTCTTCACAGTCAGTGACCACTGGTGAAGGATAGTTATTGCTGGGCATCAAATAATAATAATCCTTGCATTTGATATAGCGCCTTATCATGTTGTTGAGACATCTCAAAGTGCTTCACAGAATATACTGTAAAATAAATTGACTGTATATTTTGTGGGTTAAACCCATTTGATGCACTTTTTCTAGAAAAAAGGGTGGTGGAATTCTAGAACTCTCTCCCTTCCCCAAAAGGATGTGGATACTGGATCAATTCAAATTTTCAAGAATAAGGTCGCTAGATATTTGTTGGGTAAAGTATCAGTTGATCTTCTGGAATTATATGTAAATAAATCCAGGGGTTACACACACTGCAACCCCACATTGGCAAAGATAGAGTGTCTGTTTACAGTGTCTAGCCCACTGCCTGCCAGTCCAATTCTGTCCAGCAGCTCACTGCCCGCCAGTCCAATTCTGTCCAGCAGCTCACTGCCCGCCGTTCTATCTCCCCTCGGAACTGCCCACATTCTCTCTTACCTGGTAAACTCTTGTGGAGCTCCTGTGGCTCAGTGGTTAGAGCACTTGTCCTGCAAGCTGGGGAAACCAAGCTGGGGAGACCTGTGTTCGAATCCAGGCAGGTCAGGGCGAAACCTTGGGCAAGTTTCCTTACTCCACACGCCTAATAATAATCCCTCCAAAAAAAACCACAACAATAAAATTGGTCATTTCAATCCACGAATGTGTGTGGGTCACTGCTGTGCGCAATTGTCTGTCGCGATTCACCCACAAATATATACAGTCAATTCACTTTACAGTATATTCTTTAGGACGTTGATAAGATGTGGAAAGCGCTATATCAAATGCAAGGATTATTATTATTATTATAAGCTGTTCCATACGTTAAAAGGAATCTAGAACAAGGTGGCATAATCTTAAAATTAGACCTAGGTAATTTAGGAGTGAAATCAGGAAGCACTTTTTCACACACACACACACACACACACACAAAGGGAAGTGGAAATCCTGAACTCACTCCTTCAAAAAGCTGTGAATGTTGCATCCCTAGAAATGTTCTAGACTGAGTGGGAAGGATTTTTATGGCAGGGTATCAAGGAATACAGGGCAAAGCTGGCTACATGGAATTGAGTACAGACCAGCCATGAGGGCTGAATGGCCAACTCCTGTTTCTATGTTAAATGAAAACGGTTGATTCTGTCTTCCTACATCTGCATTTGAGACTGGAGGTCACTGAGGTCAGGTTGGTTAATGATGTAACAGGAAGGCAGCAGTTATTTATTAAGAACCAGCTTTCAAATAAAAGCTACATTTTCCCCAAATTCTGCACAACTTTTTAAAACAATGAAGTGAGGAACAACTATCGGACATATTGGGTTTCAGAATTGCACATAATAATCCAAATCCCAATGTTTTGTATAACCTTTTACTCTGTCATTTATCTTCTGCTATATCCATCCAGCTATGCACCCTGCACTCCTAACATTACAGTTACAGTTGATTCCATTCCCAATACTAACAGCCTCACCTCTTTGAACGGACCAGTACATTCTGTGATAATAGCAACCTCTGCCTTTGAAATAGTACCATATCACATTATCAAGACATCTCAAACTGACATCTCAGTTCACTTAGATTCATTGTAAAGTAAAGTGACTGTTGACTGTTGGAGTATTGTTGGCCAGAACACTGGGAGTAACTCTCTTCTCTTGTCTAATAGTATCACACAATCTTTAACATCCATTGGAACAAGCAGACAGGACTTTGGTTTACCATCTCATTCAAGCAATACAACATCCCCAGCATTACATTGGAGGGAGGGTCAGCCTATACACTGTATATGGTGCTTGAACAGATAATCTTCTGATTGAAAGTAACAATGGGCATAGGTGTCAGCTGGGCTGTAGTTAGCCTCTGAGACAGATATCTGTGGATTCAAGTACACAATCACTCCACATGACAACAATTTGCCTGTGAAGGACTTTGAGATGTTTTGATGTTATGTGCGCTGAATCAAATGCAAGGAATATTATCAATAATACTCTGACCCAACACACAGACAATCAAAAGAAAAACACCTGAGTCTTTTGTTGGGATTTGGCAGTGACTGAGACTTTCAGCATCACTGCACGACAGAGCAGCTGCTTATGTCTACAGAACAATGAGCACACCATAGTATGTGTGCGTGTCTCCCACCAATTGCCACAAACAAACATTCCCAAGTGTTTTTAAAGATGAATCATCTGTGAGCATAAACAGCATTCTAGGATAGCTGCAGTTTTGCATCTTTGGGCTATGAAAACATTTTGTTCTCTGCTGACAGATTTTTAGAAAAGATGTGAAAGAAAACAAACTTTGGCAGTCAGGCCATGCAGATGGCAGTACCAACCCCTCCAGGCAGGTCATTGTGGCTTTCCATCCCTCGCTGCTCCACAAACAATTGTGGCTGACAGTTTCACCAGATCACAAGAGAGGTTTGGATGAACAAGTCCCTTCAGCCCATTGGTAACACCTCTCCAGAACACCCACCCTACCCTCCTCCAATTACACGAGCAAGCTATTCTTAAATTAGCTGTCCTGTGCTTTTGGATGACCAGCTCCAGCTATTGATTCCCCTTTCTGAAAAGAAATACTTCCTGGTGTCTGTCCTAACTTTACTCATCACACCCCTCAACCTGTCATCGTTTTCCTGCCTGCCTGCGTCATGATACCAATAATCCTTGCATTTGACCCATCTCATGTCCTTGCATCTCATGTGAGGAAAATGTTTCAAGGCGCTTCACAGGATATACTGTAAAGTGTAGTGACCTTCCTTGTGCAAACCTCCCCTGTGTTTGAGGCTGAGGTGTTTCTGGTTCTTTTTAAAGAATTAATTATTGTCAACTGGATTGACTGAATTTGTAACCAAAAGCACTGTGTGCACTGCAAGGTCTCACAAACAGCCATGACAAGAATGAGCAATTTCCTGGAGGCTAGTTGGCCAGGACACCAGGAGCAATTTCCTTTTATTTTTAACATTTTGGCACAAAATATCTTTGGTGGTATGGACGGCAGCAGCAACAACAACACAAAACAACACAAAAAAATTATACTTGTATAGCACCTTTCACATCAGGAGGACGTCCCAAGGAAGTGGGAACTGGGCATTCTTCTACACCCTCCCTCTGGGTAACACGGGTTCAGTTGGTTACTCCACAGTTATCCCAATGCATACTCTGGGGTCCCCAAGCCTTGGCTCTCACCAATCTGCCCCTAATACTTTCTGGAATTAGGTAATCAGGATACTGCCCTGAAGGGAGAAAGAGAGAGAGAGAGAGAGAGAAAGAGCACATTCCATTCCAACAATTTATTTCTGAGATTTCCATGTGTAGCTGGGATGCACAGAATTCTCAAGCACTCTAGAATGCTACCCCATGTAAAGAGCACTATATTATCACAAGTTGGTGTTGTTCTCATCTTGGTTCTAATACCCTTAAGGGTGATGGGTTTCTGCATGTGTCAGACACACGGCTGACCAAAAACATTCTACCATTCCCAGAATAATCCATTCCACTCTTCCCTAAGGATTCTATTCCACCTTTCCCTTGAATAATTTGAGACTGAATCTGGTACCCTGTGTGTGCAGAGATAAGGACAACAATAACAGCAACTTTGATTTATATAGCGTCCTCCACGCTGGACAGCATCTCAGAGCGCTTCACAATAGCGGCCGGCCCGGCCCGGCCATCGATGGTGGAGTGGAGGATTCGGGGGACAAGGAGGAGGCCAGACCCAGTGGAGCAAAGGCAATGGGTGCTGTGTTGGGGAGAGAGGAGATCAGCGAGGTAGGGGGTGCAGAGGAGTGGAGAGATTTGAAAACAAAGTGAGGATCTTGAAATCGATCCTCTCTGTGACAGGGAGCCAATGAAGTCTCACAAGGACTAATGTAATCAGGGACTTGTCTCAGTGATGACCAGTGGATACCATGTTGTGGCAGAGAGGAGATAGGAGCTGAGTGACTGCTTGTCACAGGAATAAACAAAGCCTGGAAGCCAGCACCGATGAACCCTTTTATTGCAAAGCTTTTGCATTACTGCAGTCCCGTTGGGGATTGAGCAGAGTTATTCTAAATTAGCATTCTGTCTGTTTGCTGAGATATATGGGGGAAACGTTTTGTGACCCAAGCCCACAAAGCATGAAGAATTCTTCCCATTCAAAACAAAACACACTGTGAGTCAGGGCTGGGTGGCCTGAGCGGCTGTGAGTACGGACTGTGCTGGGGAGGATGCTGGAGGTCACAGTGAGATTGGCTCCATTGCCTGTCCTCAGCCCACAACAGGGCTCACTCTATTCCAATCTTATCTGGCCTTAAATAATTATTTCAAGCGCTCTGGCCTGTACTTCACATTAGTGTGGAATGTAGGGGTGAGAAGGGAAATACAGCTATGTCAGTGATTGGAAGAGGTGGTGCTTAAATACTATTACTCTGTGTGTGTGTGCCAGATGTAGAAAATATAATGGTAATCAACATAGATTCATCATTAAAATAACAATTTGTGTATTACAATTTATGGTCTAATAATGAAGTCCCAGGACTATAGATAGCTTTGTCGTACATTTCCAGGTACCCAACTCAACTTCTATCTTTCTTCATTTTCCTAAAATGTAGGGAAAGGAAAGGGAGGAAAAGGTGGCGGGGGGTTAAAATCAGGGAGAAATGAGATAAAAGGGGGGATAAGGGGGGAGAGGGAGGGGAGGGGGAAAAGTGGGAGAGAAAGGAGGCAAAGCGAGGGAGAGAAGCAACAAGGGGTGGGGGGAAGGTTAGGGGGCAAAGAGGGAAGATTTATCAACAACATTAAACAACAACAACAATCACCAATAGCCCAGTATCCGCTCTCTGTCGTCGCCGCTGCCTGGACCATCTTTAAAATGGCGGGAAACAGGGCCCAGTGTGGTGACAGGCCCCAAAACCGACCGGCTCCTCAGCTGGTGACTTGGTGATGGCCCTGCTACCTCGGACACGGCCAGTGTCTGGCCAGCAGCAGCCCCACCACCGCCGGGATATCCTGCCACGAGATGATCCGCCGCCTGCAACACTGGACCAGGTAAAGGCCTCGCAGGGGAACCACTCGAAGATGTCATTGACGAGCAAGTTCACCACGTTCATGACTGATGACGACAAAATGCCTGTGTTCAGGTGGATCTGCCCCAGCTCCTCGCAGATGCACGAGGTGTGGCTCTGCATCCTGCGCTTGCGTTTTCAGTAGCCATAGCAGTGGGGGCGGCGCCTAACCCTCCTTCGCCATCGCCGCCATTTTCATTTTGAAATAATGAAATAATAATGATAATCCCTGCATTTAATGTAACAATTCATCACATCATTGAGACATCCTAAAGCTATTTGCTGAATAGGATGTAAACTGAAATGACTTTGTGGCAAAACGCAGCAGCCAATTCCTACAGCAGTGTCTCACAAACACCTGGGAATTGAGTAACCACATTTTTTTTACTACCTACAAAAAGCAATCTACCAATCAACCAAAAATGGGTTTCTATATACTGCTAGGTAAATAGAGTTGTGTTTGTGGAGTAAGGAAACTTGTCTAAGGTTTTTTTCAGCCAAGAATTGAACTTGAGGCTTCTCAGTTGTGAGGCGAGACCTCTAACCAATCCTTTACCGTTTACCTTGACTGATTTTCTTGGCACAGATTTCATATTTCGAAGTAAGTACTGCACTTATCGCCTTCTGCACTTGTTTGTCCACTCTGTCAAACAACTCATGCTTTCCTATAGTTTCCTGCAATCTTCCTGTCAATTTGTTGATAATTTGATATCATCAGAACATACATAATAGCTGCATTGTTCAAATGTCTCAAAGGGTTTCACCAGATTCAGTATTTCTTGTGTTTATTTTGGCCTGACACATGCAGATACCTATCACTATGCTTAATACAAGTATCCAAACCAAGCTGAGATTTAGTAAAGTGTAGTGACTGTGATTTTCTTTAGCAGGTGACATGACAGGCAACTTGCACACAGCAATTTCCCACAAAGGGCCATGTGGGGTATTGTTGGCTGTCACACCAGGAATAACTCCCGTCTCTCTTCAGATAATGATCTTAAATGTTCACCTAAACAGGTTGACGGGATATACGTTTAACATCGCACCTGAGTTCAAAGTCACGATGTGGGGGTTCAACCTATAAATTCTGCCTATGAGGCGAGAGTGTTACCAATTGAGCTAGGCCAATACCTATTATGTGCTGAATGATATCACATGGACCAAATGAGCTTCTTATCCACAACTGTAACACTGGCCTGTATGTTTCAGGGCATCTTTTGCTCTATTCCAATTCTAATCAAGTCCACTTACAGCCTATAAATCCATTGTAGAACCACTTTGACTTCAGTGTACCCCAGTTTATAGCCAACCCAGAGGCCTGTTTATTTATGTCACTGATATTGTCCAGCGCCTTGGGACATCTTCCCGACATGAAAGATGCTCTGCAAATGTTGTTGTATTGTTGTTGCCCCAGTGGAACAATTTCTAAATATCCTAATGGATTAGAGGGTACAGCAAAGTGTGAGGAGGAATCCTGGAAGAGGCGGCTGTGTGTGTTCACCACCAGACGATTCGCTCTGACTAGTATCACACAGGCACCTTGACCCCCCCCTATTACACTGAATAATTGGTAGCAATGGCAATGATGACTCCTTAAAGGGTGGGGGTGGGGGTGGGGAGGGACAAGGCCTGAAGCCCAGAGATGGCAGCAGGTCAGAGGGAGAAGCCTGAAGAGCCCTGGGTTGGTTTGGGGGCCATTCGTCAGTTCTGACAAACGGTTGTGGACCCGAACCATTGACTGACTTTTCCATTCTCCATAGATGCTGCCTGACCTGCTTAGTGTTCCCAGCCATTTCTGTTTATGTTTTATTATTATCCGCATTGTGTTCAAATCAATACGCATTCCTGGTTCCTCACTTTAGCCCATTTTATCCAAGGAAATGAAGACAGTGCAACTCTTCATCTCTGTCAGTCTTCCCACTGGTTTCCTATTAGAAACCTGTGCTTTTATTTTGTAATTTAAGGCGCAATTTTCTGTCGCAATAATGATTACGTGAAGAAACTGAGGAACTGGTTTTAAAGGTAGGAGAGGCCGAGCCACGTCCACAATGACGTATCAAGGCTGTGTGGAGGCTGGAAGAGAAATTGTTGTTGGGGACAAAGTAGAGATTGTGTGAGAGATAGGACCTGAACTAGTCAAGGACAGAACCTTAAAGGTTGAAGTGAGAGGACAGACGGTGGAGGAGGATTGAGTGATCCATGGTGTCAAAGGCGGCAGAGCTCGAAAAGGCTGAGGAGGCAGAGCGAGCCAGATGGATGGACAAGATGTTATTTGTGATCTTGACCACAGCAACTCACTGTAAGCCACTGCATGGGCTTCAGCTGGAGAATTCTGCCAAAGTCTGGGCCACACACTGTCAGGGCCATGGAGAAGCTGCAGAGGAGATTTACTAGAATGGTACCAGCTGAGATTCACTTGACCAGAGATGCTGATTGCTCAAGTACTGAGGGTGGGTCAGCAAGTAGTTGAGATCCGAAGCAGACAGGTGTGCACCGAGCGGAGGGAGCGGACAGACTGATTTTGGGCTAAGAGATCACAGAGGTCCGCCCGAACACATCGTCATCAGTCATGAACGTGGTGAACTTGCTCGTCAATGACATCTTCGAGTGGTTCCCCTGCGAGGCCTTTACCTGGTCCGGTGTTGCAGGCGGCGGATCATCTCGTGGCAGGAGATCCTGGCGGTGGTGGGGCTGCTGCTGGCCAGACACTGGCCGTGTCCGAGGTAGCAGGGCCATCACCAAGTCACCAGCTGAGGAGCCGGTCGGTTTTGGGGCCTGTCACCACACTGGGCCCTGTTTCCCGCTTTAAAGATGGTCCAGGCAGCGGCGAGGACAAGGAGCGGAGACTGGACGATTGTTAATTGTTATCGGTTCTGTTGTGAATATTATTGCTTTTGTTGTTGTTGTTTGATTCCCCCCACACTGGCCTTCCCCCCCACTTCTTCTTCTTCCTTCACTCCCTTTCCCCACTTTCTCTCTCCCCTTCCCCCCTTCCTTCTTCTCTCTTACCCCCCTTTCTCCCCTGATCTTGCCCCCCACCAACCTTTCTCTCACTTTATCTCTAACCCCCCTTTCTCCCCCCTCTTCCACCCTGACTTTACCCCACCCCACCTTTCCCTCCCTCTTCCTCCTTACCCTCTTTGCCCCCTTTCTCCCTTGGCCCCATTTCTGCGACTGTTTGTGGGACGCTGCTGTGCGCAATTTGGCTGCCGCGTTTCCCCCACAAATATACAGTCAATTTTCCTACTCTCCTTCATCCTGCCCAGACGTTCCCCCACCTGCTCTTGTCCCTACCTGACTGTGCAGCGCCTTGGGAGGTCCTGTCGACCTGAAAGGCACTGTATAAATGCGAGTTTTAATTGATTTGATTGATTGAACACGCGTGATTATTATTATTGAACATTCTATATCTATTTTGGGTTCAGAATGGCATCTGGGGGCAGTGGCTGGAGTAGTTATATAGTGCCCACATACTATTCAGTGGTACAGTATTTATGAATGAACTCAGATAGCCACATTTCCGACTGATAGGAATGCCACTCCAATTTAGTTGTTTTTAGAGTGGGATTCCCTGCAGTCAGAGTGATGTGTGTGATATACCCTCGAACAGGAAACAACCCCTACTCACATATCTTGATAAAATCTGTTAAGAAGTACTGCAAAATGTACCCCAATAGACCCAGTGGGATCTACTTAAGCTGTACTGTGCCTGACCTTTCCAGTAGATCTGAAAGCTGAAAGTGTGAGTTCCATCCAATGAACTCTTTCAGATCAGTTTAAATGTATAAAATGTTTCGAAAAATGTGATACCAAGATCAAAGATTTTCAAGCGGAGGTTCAGAGCGAATGGAAATGTTTTTGCTATGAGTCAAAAGGCTGTGAAAAGTGCACACAGCTGCTGTGGCTTTGAACTGGAGCGGAGAGAGTGGTGAGGTTAATCACACAATGAGCAGAGTGGCTGAGCAGTCCGGCAGTGACTGACATTGCACTCGTTATTGTTTACACCATTGAGCAGCAGATGTTCTGATTACATAGGCCAAAAATTGGTAATCTATAGTGATGGGCTTTTGCATACAAATTACACAGTCACTACACTACACTGTAACTCCTGTGAGTTGCTTTCATAATGTTTTCATGATATTATGAGGTACTATATCCAAATGCAAGGATTATGATAATAATGATAAACCTTGCATTTGATATATACCCTTTAGCACATTGCTGAGACACCTCAAAGCACTTCACAGAATATACTGCAAATTTAAATTGACTATGTATTTTGTGGACGAACATTACTATTATTATTTAAAATAATTATCACATTGCTAATAAATATGGGCAAGGAGACAGATCAGTCAGTAACTAAATGCACAAACTGATCTAGATTGGGTCTGTGAATGTGGATGTGCTGTGATCTTGTGACTCACTCATGCTTATTCACTGACCTTATTCAATGACCTTTCATCTCATCTTGTTTGCATTCAAACACAGGCCCCATACATTCACTGCATCACCCATTCTCCCATCAGACCATGATATCTAGGGATTTGCCATTTAAACACAGCACCTCCGCTTCAACTGAGAATTATCAGCAGCTCTTAGTGAGCTGGAGCTTGTGAGTGTACAGAAACACTTTACATGTCCAAGCAAAGGAACAATAATCATGGTGCAGACATAGCAATAGAGGTGAGAGAGACTTACATACAGAAAACAGGAGATTTGTACTGAGAATAAAGAGCTATGAAGGGAAGCTTATACAGAGACAATAGCGGGAGAGAGAGAATTACCCATAAAGAATGTACAGAGAGAATTACACAGAGAAAGGGAGAGGTGGGTGAGAGTTACACAGAGAATACAGAGGTGTGAGAGAGAATTATTCAGAGGTTATGTGAAAAGACATCTTTTCAAGTCAAAATACTTCAAAGTGATTGCTGTTAAGTGCAGTGACTCTTTTTCCAGCACAAATACTGTAGGTTATTTTGCAAACACGGTCTCACATAAAATCATAGAATATTACAGCACAGAAAGAGGGCATTTGGCCAATCAATCCCACTCCCACTTTCTTTCTCCATATCCTTGCAAATGTATCCTCTTTCAGGAGGAATTTGAAATCTATCAAATTCCCTTTCGAAAGTTGTTATTAAATCTGTTTCCACCAACCTTTCTAGCAGTACATTCCAGAGCATAACCACTCTGCAAAAAATGTTTTCCTTGTCTCCCCTCTGATTCTTTTGCCAATTATCTTGAATCTTTGTCCCCTGGTTACTGATCCACCTACCAGTGGAAACACTTTCTCCCTATCTACTCTATCAAGACCCCTCATCATTTTGAACACCTCCATTAAATGTCCCCTTAACCTTGTCTGCTCTAAGGAGAACAATCCCAACTTCACTAGTCTCTCCGCATAACTAAAGTCACTGGGAGAATTCTATTACATCTCTGCTCTCTCTCCAAGCTTGATATTTTGTTGTTGTTGTTGTTGATATGCTTCTCAAAGTGTGGTGCCCAGATTTGGGTACAATACTCCAACTCAATATATGAAGTGAATGATCCATTATTGGCCAGAAGAGAAATGGCCTTCTATTTCCCTATTCTATCACGGGATCTTTAACGTCCCTCTAAAGAACAGACAGATGAGACCTTGGTTTCACATCATGTGACTCGCTAGGAGACTAGGAGCTCAGACTCTAGCACAAGGCACCCGTTTAAGGTTAGAGGAAGGAGTTTGGGAGAGAATCTGAGGCAATGCTACACGACTCAGCATCTGGCTGAGTTGCTCCAAACCTGGGAGTGATTGATGCTGACATTGAGTGCCCAAACTATCCACCAAAATATAAATTAGAAAAACATTTCTAGAATATTCTTATTTCCCAACAACAAGTGTAGCATTACAACAATCATGGATTGCACTGGCAGCTCCACAGAACACCGTGTCTGCACTTAAATTTAAAGTCTCACCCTTACTCCCACACAAGGACTTCTTCCAGGGGTCGACTGGGATCTTAAATCTGGGCTGTTTCTCCCTCTGCGCACTGACTAGTGAGACGAATTGTGCACCGTGGAATTCAGTACCGTATTGGTTAGAGCACTCGCCTCGCAAGTGAGAGGACCTGGGGTTGATTCTCGGGAGGGGAGAAACATTAGTTTTCATTCTCCACACACCTCTGTTTACCAGCAGTAAGTAGGAACCTGGTCGTTAGTCGACTGTCGGATCACTTTTCCAGTGTAATAATCCCTTAAAATAAATTCACAATGGAACACTAAATCCACGACTGTTTGTGGGACTCTGCTCTGCGCAATTAGTTGCTGTCCACAAAATACTGCCTACAGTCAATACACTTTACAGTAGATTCTGTGAAGCACTTTGAGATGTCTTAAAGACGTGATAAGTTAAATCAAATGCAAGTACTGTATTATTATTGTTAGAGGTGCTGGATGAGACGTTAAACCAAGGCCTTTTCTTCCTGTTCAGGTAAATACTAAGATCCAGCTGAGAAGGGAGTTTCTCCTGGCGTCTAGGACCACAATACTCCAGATAAATTGATCATTCACTTCACAGTTGTTTGTGGGACATCGCTGTGTGCAAGTTGACTACTTGCATATTACAGTCGCAGCTAACCTTGATGGCAATTACCTAAAAGGACATTTTGATGTTGTAGACGTGACTTCAAATGCAAGGATTATTTATTATTATTAGTAAGAAAGGATTTACTTTGCAAAAGAAAAAGAAAACAATTTCTGGCATGCGGATTCTGACTGGTGAGGGGGCTAAGTGGTTTCTCATTGGCTACAAACAAAATATTTCTTCACGCTCAGGGGCCGAGTAGGGGAGATTATTGAATTGGAACCAAGTCAATAAAAATTGGATTCCTGAACACAGCCAACTATTCCTCTCCAAGTCAAAGCCACTCAGTGGCTTCCTGAGAGTCATCTTCTGCTTGTCAATGGACTATTAATGGAAGCCATGTGATTGTTTTCTGTAATATCCAATCATGTTTAGGTTGAGGATCTTGGGTGAGCTCTTAAGATACTCGGGAGTGAAAGAGTGGATCCCCATTGACAAGATCCCTTTGAAGCCAACAATGTTACTGGATACAAGCTGTTTGCAGTTACATTTTTAAAGCCAAAATAGTACAGTATCTACTTGGCAACAGGATAGACTGGTCTTTGCCAAACCAACAGTGTGCCACATAACTTGATGCTCATCTGGAAAAAAGGATAACTGGCCAGTTTTAAGCATTAAAACCATTAAATTTAAGCATTAGAACTGACATAGTCATATAACACAATACAATACTGTACAAAATTACATTTGTATAGTACCTTTCACGTCGGGAGGACGTCCCAAGACCCTGGATAGTCAGTGTTTCAGGCCCGAGCAGTGGGGATTGAGGTACGGGAGGGTGGAGTATAGGGAGGATAGGAGGGTGGCCGAAGGCATGGTCAAAGAGGAGGGTCTTGAGACATGCCTTGAAGGAGACAAAGGAGGAAGCGAGATGCAGGAAATATGGGATGGAGTTCCAAGGGTGGGGGCGAGGAGGTTGAAGTCCCAATTGCCAATGATGGTGTGGGTTGGGAGGGACAAGGAGCAGGCTTGTTGAGCGAAGAGTGCGGAGAAGTTGATATGTGGTCAAAGAGGTAGGAAGCAACAAGGCAATTGAGGGCCATGAAGGTGATGACGAGGATTTCGAACTCTATCCTCTAAGGCAGTGGTTCCCAACCTTTTTTTTGCTGTGACCCAAATTAACCACCAGCAGGTTCTCGTGACCCAAACGTTTTTTGCTGTGACCCAAATTAGCCTTCAACTGGTCCTCTCACCACTAGAGGGGGATATCGTGACTGAAGCTTAGCTCAGCCAAACGTTATTTCCATCTGTTTTGTGGACTCAGTGCAACTCATACGTACACTCTTTACACAAATTGGTCGGTGGTGTTGAATTTTTTTTAGCGTCATAAGCTTTTTTATAGCATTGAAAAAGCATTTTCAACATACAAAAAGGAAAAAAAACAAAATATTCTGTTGACCTTTCACGACCCTACTGAAGATCTCCGCTATCCTGATTTGGGTCGGGACCCAAGGTTGGGAACCACTGCTCTAAGGGATGGGGAGCCTGTGGAGCTGGGTGAGGGTGGGTGTGATGGGTTCACGGAGCCTGGAGAGGACACGAGCTGCAGAGTTCTGGATGATCTGGAGGTTGTGGATGGAAGAGTTGGGCAGGCCCAGAAGCTGGGAGTTGACGTACTCATGGTTCACAGTCACCACTAAACAGTATCATAAAATGATCAAATGATCAAGAATATGAGAAAAACAGACACGGCGACATAGAGCATTACTAAATGGAACCAGGCCATTTGGCCCTACCAGGCCATATGATGTTTATACTACACACACCTCCACCATTCCTCGGGTCCACCATCAGTGTCTGTGATTTCAGCTAATACACCCTGAAACTCTGAAACTCTCTCCCTCAATTCCTCTGCCTTTCCCCCACCTTCCCACCTCAAGACTTTCCTTTTTGATTGGGCTTATTGTCACCCCTCCCCTCCCTCTCCCTCTGATTTGTTGTCAGACTGAACATAACTGCAAGTTTTTGTTTTTCAGATTTCCTTTTATTCCCTTCTCTCTCATATCTGCAGAAAGTTTCCTGTTAAATATATTGATTTTTATTTCAACCGCAGCTTCCAACAAGTTTCACATTCCCACCTAACTTCCCTATCCGCCTGACATAAAATATACCAACAGAAATGCTGTAGCATAGTAATTTGTTGTTGTATCTGAGTATCTATCTTATACTTATGTCCCCAATTTTGGACTCAAAGCTGGAGACCACCTATTAACAATCACCTTAATGAAACCTTTCATTACAGGGTTTATGAAGTTTTAAACAATTCTACCCCTCTCAACCATCTCATCTCCAGCACACAAAGCTGCCCAGTTTATCTTGATAGCTGTCATCATTCTTTTAAATCCCTGCTGTAATTTCTCCAATACTACAATACTCTTCTTGAAGTATGGTGACCAGATTGCACATAGTATCCCAATGTGGTCCAACCAACATTTTATGCAAGTTTAGTATCAGTCAGGTTGTTAGAAGATCTTTGGCACTTTTTGACAGTGAAGGACATTGGGTTCGAGGTTATGAGGTGTTGGCCTTAATGGAGTATATGAGAATTGCCAATGAAGCCAATATGTCCAATGGATCTGAGGGTGAACACTCATTTGTGTTTGATGGAACGGGGCAAAGGCTAATCAATGGTGATTTTCCCACCATAGAAACTAAACTTGGCATTCCAACATAACTCAGGGCTCACTCTCAGATCCATTATGGCTTCATCAGTGACTGTGCTAACATCAAGCTCAATCTATACCCTAAAATATACAGTCGCTACACTTTACAGTATATACTCTGTATAGCGCTTTGAGATCTCTCAAAGATGTGATAAGGCTCTATATCAAATGCAAAAATTATTATCATTATTAACTGAAGTTTTTGGCACTTTCCCTGTATCCCATTGCTCAAGCCTGAATGCTGCGGCACAAGTTAATGATCATCTGAGAAGAAAGGGTGCAGAGGAGATTTACTAGGATGGTACCAGGAATGAGGGACTTCAGCTATGAGGAAAGGCTAGAGAGGCCAGGTTTGTTCTCATTGGAACAATAAACATTGTGAGGAGACCTAATAGAGGTTTTTAAGATCATGAGGGGATTTGACAGAGTAGACAGGGAAAAACTGTTTCCACTGGTGGGTGTATCAGTGATTTGTGGTTACAGATTTAAAATAGTTTCAAAAAGAAGCAGATGGGAGATGAGGAGAAATGTTTTCACCCAGCGAGTTGTTCGAACCTGGAATGCATTGCCTGAAAAGGTGGTGGAGGCCGATTCAATAACAACTTTTAAAAGAGAGGTAGACATTTATTAGGGGAGGGTGGGTTTGCGTGGTTATGGGGAGAGAGCTGGGGAGTGGGATTAAATTGCTCTTTTTAAAGAGCCGGCACAGACTCGATGGGCCAAATGGCCTTCTTTTGTACCGTAAGATTTCTCATTTATAAAGGGATTAAGGGGTATGGGGATAAGGCAGGTAGCTGGAGTTAGAGTAGAATATCAGCCAGGATTGAATGGCGGGGCAGGCTTGAATGGCCTACTCCTGCTCCTATTTCTTATGTTCTTATGTAAGATTCTATGATTTTAAGAGCTGCACCAACTGTCCCATAACCCACTCTCTCTACAAGACCCTCCCCTGCTTCCAGAAAGCAAATTCACTCCATGTTCCCTCATACACATCCGTACCTTTCCCAGCTCTCCTTCCCCATCAAACCTCATGGTTATTTCTCCACAATCTGCTTCCACCCCCAAAACTCACCCCACCATCTTCTCCCATCGGTGCCCCTACCAACATTGGCCTCCAAATCATCTGCTCTGTCTAAAACAAAGCCCTTGGCATCTGCTATCTCATACTGGATGAGCATATTGACATCCTGTGGCTCACAGAAACCTAGCTGTCGCTGATAATTAGTCCCCCTCATCAAAGCCTCGCCACCCCCAGCTACACTTTTCACCTCCCCCCCACCAATAATCATGGTGGTGGGGTGGCTTTCATCTCTCAAACCTCCCTTGGTCTATCCTGCCAATGCCTCTGGCTGTTTCCCCTCAATTGAGCACCTCACCCTGTACCATCCCTCCTCTCTCTCTCTCTCCCTCAAAGTTCTCCTTGTCTACCACCACCCAAAAACCTCCAGGCTCCTTCCTCAAGGATATCACCTATTGCCTCTCATCCTTGTCCCACCATTTTGAGGTAGCACTTGAAGACCTTCCTCTTTGATCATGCCTATGGTCATCTTGCCTCTCCTCCTGGCTTGGCATTGGGCTCTGCAATTGTTAAGTGCTCTGAGATGATGACTGACATGAAGAGCTCTATGTAAATGCAAATCAAAAACAAAAGTTGCTGGGGAAACTCAGTAGGTCAGGTAGCATCCATGGAGAAAGGAAAAAGAGTCAACTTTTCGGGTCTACAACCCTTCGTCAGAACTGGGGCTTATTTGGAGGGAGAGGTTTTTAAGGACGTTAAAGGGGGAGAGGCAGGATCCCGCCCCCGGTCTCCCCCTCCCTCTCTTCCCCCCTCCTCCCCGGTCTCCCCCTCCCTCTCTCCCCCACCCCCCGGTCTCCCCATCCCTCTCTCCCCGCCCCCCCCGGTCTCCCCCTCCCCCTCTCCCCCACCCCACCGGTCTCTCCCTCCCTCTCCCCCCACCCCTTGTATATCTGTATATTGTATTCGAGGACTATGAATACAATATGGCGGCTTGCACCTCGGTTTGTGCATTGTGTAGAGATGAGCATTCTGGGTCTTGTAGTTCAGTGCACATGCATTCGGGGTGTGCGCGCATTCCATGCGCTAGGCCCAGGAGGTTGCAATGCTGGCGACAAGGTACCCATATATTTTCCATATCGAATTTTCGATATATTGGTATATTTCAGATTTCGATATCGGCATATCGATATGAGCATTACATCGGATATAACCGATATATCGATATATCGAAGGAACCTAGTGTTAACTGATGGGTTCAATATGTGTTAATGACTTCAGGGGGAGAAACAGAAGGGGATGGGTTTAAACAAAACTGGGGAGAAGACGTTTAGTGGTGATAGAATAAACAAAGCACCAGAGAGGCAAGAGGTGTCTGGAGTTATGATTGTGATGGGGGGGAAACTCCTATGGCCTGAAATGGCTGAAATCAATGTTGAGGCCAGACAGCTGTAGTGTTTATTTTTCCTTTGTCTTCTTTGTCTCCTTTGTCTTCCATGTCCTGCCTCTCCCCTTTTAACATCTTTAAAAATCTCTCCCTCCAAACAAGCCCCAGTTCTGACGAAGGGTTGCTGACCCGAAATGTTGACTCTTTTTCCTTTCTCCATGGATGCTGCCTGACCTGCTGAGTTTCCCCAGCAACTTTTGTTTTTGTTTCAGATTCCCAGCATCTGTAGTATTTTGTGTTTTGTCAATGTTAATGCAAGTTGTAGTTGATGAATGGATAGTTGAAGATATTAAGGATGTGAGGCAGAGAGATTGGGTTTAGACTCGGTGACTCATGTGGTTAGCAACACCAGCCCTAACTTGCTGGGCGAATGCTCTTGCTGTGATATTCTATTTTTCGGTCACCCGCAGAGTAGCCTGATTTGTATGTTCAACCAAGACCACTTTCAGAATTGCAAGAACCCGCAGATAAACACAAGGTACTGCAACAGGAAAGGTGTCAGCCTGGCACAGCGTAGCTCTCTCATCTCTGAGTCAGAACGTTGAAGTGTTTAAACCCCACGTCGAGGTGTGGATTCACATAGTTGGAGCTAACATTCCAATCCCGTGCTGGGGGAGGGTGTCACATTGTTGGAGGTGTTGTCCTTCAAATGAGATGTTAAACCGAGGTAAGATCTACCTGTTCAGGTGGATGCTAAAGATCCCATGTCAATATTTGAATAGAGTAGCGAGTCATGGACATCAACAACTTCGATTTACAATGCCCCAAATAAAATTGGTCACTCACTTCATGGCTGTTTGTGGGAAATTCCAGTCGTACCTGGCTGCCGTGTTTCACCCACAATATGCTGTGTCACCTCACTTTACTGTGGAGCACTTCGAGACATCTCAATAACATGATAAGGTGCTATATCAAATGCAAGGATTATTACTCTTAATTATTATTACTATTTCAAGTCCCTCCACTCCTCTGCACCCCCCTACCTCTCTGATCTCCTCTCTCCCCAAACCAGCATCCACTGCCTTCACTCCATCGGGTCTGGCCTCCTCCATGTCCCCTGAATCCTCCGCTCCACCCTCGGCGGCTGTGTTTTCAGCCACTACAGACTCTGGAACTCCCTTCCTCACTCCCTTCGCCTTGCCCCCTCTCTTCCCAGTTTCAGATCACAGACCTTTGTCTTTGACCGCGCCTTTAGTCACCTTTTTCCTCCTGCTCCTGGCTCGGTCCCGGGATCCGCTATTGTGAAGCGCTCTGAGACGCCGTCCGGCGTGGAGGGCGCTGTTTAAATCTAAATTGTTGTTGTTATTAATAAACAATAATAATAATATTCCTTGCATTTGATCTAACACTTTTCACATCTCCTAGACATCTCAAAGTTGTTCACAGAACATACTGTAACATGAATTGATTGTATATTTGTGGGTGAAATGCCACAAATACATGTAGGAAGCAAATTAGGTTAAAACTTTGAAGGGAGTAGTTGAAGCAGACCTAGAGGGTTTACTAATTGATTGTCATGCCAAACAGTGAGAGACAACAATAAACAAGACAAATAAGATGCTCAGCTACAGTGCAAATAAGTTGAGTTCAGGCCACAGGAATCACTCATGCTCTGGCTGTACAATGTTCTGGTCAGCTACACCTACATTATTCCGTACAGTTCTGGTCACTGTGACATAAGGGAGCTGCCTAGGCCCTAGAGGCAGTGCAGAAGAGAGCAACAGAGATTACCATCCCCTGTGTAGGGGGAATAAACCATCAAGAACAATTAGCCAAGATCAGGCTCTTCGGAAAAGAGACATTCAGAGGGGAATTTATCGAAGTGTGTAAGATGTTAGAACTGAGGAAGCTATTACAGTATTTTCCAATGTGTCATGGCAGCAGATCAATAGGGTACAGATTCCGGGAAGTGAAAAGCAATTTTAGGACAAATCCCAACCAGTATTGCTTTACATAAAAAGGATAATTAATGTGGAACTGATTACCAGGAAGGTGATTGACGCTAAGATTCTGGACTCTGTTGATGGGATGAGAAGACAGAAGGATGAGTATTCTTGTATAAGATTGACTGATGCTTCTTGTTCCAACCTACCATGTGGTCTTGTGGTCAAGAAATCCATCTTGAACATAAACCAGATTGTTCAATCAATAGTACTCTGATCACTGACAATCTTCTGTTTCACTCAGGTAAAGATTGAGGCACATGCATTTCTCTAAATTCCACCTTAATGCAGTTAATATTGACAGCGACCACATCACCACACTCTGCGTGCTGTGGGTCTGAAATAGAATGGATTTGGCAGCGTTCTTAACCCAGACAAATATTTGCCATTTTGTGAAAATTTTTAGGCTCACACAGAGAGGATATTAATGGCTGGATGTCAGAGGCAGAATTATTACTGAGGCGGAAAAATGTATGCTTTATTCTACATCTAATCCTTTGCTGTTCCTGAGTTAGGAATGCTGAGTGGGATAGTGTAGAAGGAGCTTTTCTCTGTGACTGACATGTGCTGATCTTCCACCATCGATGGCCCTCATCTGAATGACACTCTTGAAAATAAAAGCTCCCGGAGACGTCTTTCAGACGTCATGGAGGTTCTCCTGACGTGAAAGGCACTATATAAGTGTAAGTTTGGTGTTGTTGTTGAAGGTTGCTTTGGTTCAAGAATAGTAAATATTTATCAATGCCAGTGGCTTGGCTTTATTAACATAACAACTTACATATATCCAGAGTATAAAGTGCGTCAAATAAAAATCACAAAGTATTTTACAGAATGGGATTCATTAGCATTAAAGTGAATATCACATGGATAAACATGGCATCAGAATATGTCAGAGAAATTAGATTAATTAGAATGTTTTGGGTGACTTTGAATCACAAGAGAATATAAGGGAAGAAAACTCCATTCATTTTTAACAGAGAAAGTGGGGAGGAGGGGAGAGTGTCTTATTAATCTGAATCAGAAGGCATAGTGAACATTAAAATTTGGTGTGTCAGCTTGGCACAGTGGTAACATTATCACCTCTAAATCAGAAGGTTGTGGGTTCAAACCTCCATGTCGGGTCTTGGAATCATATTGTCTAAGCTGACACTCCAATGCAGTGTGTACTGGGCAGGTGCTGCATTGTCAGGTTTGCTGTCCTTCAGAAGAGACATTCTATCTGTGGCTCTATCTGCCTGTTCAGGTGGATGTTAAAGATCCTGTGCCTGTATTTCAAAAAAGAGAATTTCTAAAATAATATATTAATCCTTGCATTCGATATAGTGCCTTTCACATCTTCTAGATGTCTCAAAGCATTTCACTGAATATCCTGTAAAGTGAATTGACTGTATATTTATTTGTGGGTAAAATGCAGTGAAAAGGCAGCCAATTACACACAACAATGTCCCACAAACAGTCATCGATTGAAGTGACCAATTTATAATTTTTTTGGAAGGATTATTATCATGCATATGGAGTAAGGAAACTTAGCCAAGGTTTTGCCCTGCCGGGAATCTCGCTTGCGAGGTGAGCGCTCTAGCCACTGAGCTACAGGACTCCACTTCTCCAATTTCTCCCGATATTCTGGCCAGAATCAACGATATGAAGTTGCGGGGTTTTGCTGTATACAAAATTGACTGCTATTGAGACTTGATGAATGGTATTGTTAGAGATAACTGCAGAAGTTCTTCAGCCATAAAAGACACCTTGCACTTATACAGTTCATGTGGGTAGTTTCAGCGCCTGCCTCGTGATTTCCTCCTGACGTGAAAGACTCAAAACAAGTGTAATTTGGTTGTTGTTATATCAAAATGCTTTAAAGAGGTGGAGAGTGGTGCCTGGGCAGGATGGTAGGGAGGGGAATGGGACCCTGGGTGTGAGTCAGAGCCTAGGCAGAGTGGGAGGGTGTGGAATGGGAGCCTGTGCAGGGTGGAAGGGTGGGGAATGGTAGGCAGGAGGTGGCCAAGAATTCAGTCAAAGAGAAGGAAGAAAATAAGAATGAGATGGAATCTTACTGCACATGCCTCTGTTTACCCAGCAGTAAGTAGGAACCTGGTTGTTAGTCAATTGGCGAATTGCTTATCTGAGGATAATAATCCTTCTAAAAAAAAAACATAATAATTTGGTAACTCAATTCACGACTATTTGTGGGACACTGCTGTGCACAATTGCCTGCTGCATTTTACCTACAAATATACAGTCAATTCACTTTAAATTATATTCTGTGAAGCGTTTTGAGACATCAGCACCTTGGGATGTCCTCCCGACATGAAAGGTGCTCTACAAATGTAATGTTGTTGTTGTAGGAGTCGTTGCCTCCCAGCTTCACTCCTTTCTCTCATCCCTCTTCCTCCCTGACCTTACCCCACCCCACCTTTCCCTCCCACTCCCCCCTTACCCTCTTTCCCCCCTTTTTCCCCTGGCCCCATTTCCATGACTGTTTGTGGGACACTGTTGTGCACAATTTGACTGCCATGTTTCGCCCACAAATATATAGTCAATTTTCCTATTCTTTTTCATCCTGCCCTGACCTCTCCTCCCTGCTCTTGTCCCTACCTAACTGTACACCACCTTGGGACGTCCTCTCGACGTGAAAGGCGCTACATAAATGTAAGTTTTGATTGATTGATCCCTCCGCGAGCCCCTCCAATCAGGTTTCCACGCTGCCCACAGCACAGAAACTTCCCTGTCAAGGTGACTAATGACATCATCCGCTGACATGGGGTAAATTTCCACATGTAAGCAGATGACACCCAACTCTACCTTTCCGCTTCCACCCTCAACTCCAAGACTACCAGCGTCCTGACAGCCTGTCTATCTGACATTGAGTCCTGATGAAAAACAACTTTCTCCAGCTGAATGTACACAAGACTGAGGCCCTTCTGATTGGCTCGCGTCAGCGCCTCTGCACCTCAGGCATTGACGCAAGCAGCATCCAAGGTACACTATCCACCTCCCTAAGTCAGGAACCTGTGCGTTTTGTTTGACCCTGAACTGTCTTTTCTCCCCCAAATGTGCGCCATGACCAGTACTGCTTTCCACCACAGTTGCAACATCGCCAGACTCCGCCACTGCCTCACCCCTCAGGCCGCCGAAACCTTCTTCCATGCATTCATCACATCAAGGCTTGACTATGGAAACTCCCTCCTTGTCAGCCTTCCTGGTTCTTCCCTTCACAAGATGCAGATCATCCAGAACTCTGCAGCTCATGTCTTCACCCACACCAAGCTCTGCGATCACATCACTGACCCTCGCCCAGCTCCATTTACTCCCCATCCCCCAGAGGATCAAATTCAACATCCTCATCCTCACTTTCAAGGCCATTCATGGCCTTGCCTCCCCACTACCTCTCCAACCTGCTGTCCCCCTATGAACCTTTCTGCCCCCTCCATTCAGTGGGCTCCAGTCTGCTCCATGTCTCCCACCTGATCAGCGGATGGGCTTTCAGCCTCTCTGTCCCCACACTCTGGAACTCCATCCCACAGTCCCTTCATCTTGCTCCCTCCCTCGCCTCCTTCAAGGCCAGTCTCAAGACCCTCCTCTTCAACCGTGCCTTCTGCTGCCCTCCCAACTCTCTCACTCCCCTCCTAACTCTCTCCTGCCCCTCCCCCTACTCGGCCCCTCTCTCTTGCCTGTGTCCTGACCTGACTGTTCAGTGCCTTGGGACGTCCTCCTGACATGAAAGGCGCTCAATAAATGTAATTTTGTTGTTGTTTAGAAAAGGTGAAAAGCGCTATATCAAATGCAAGGATTATTATTATGGAAGAAAAGAGAGAAGTGGACAAGGCGAGGCAAGGCAGCAGTCTAAACACACACACAGAGGAGAGTGGAGGCATAATGAGACATGGTTAGATCATAACAATAAAACAAAAGCGATATGGTGAGAGAGGTGGGAAATGGGTGATTTAGAAAAACAATTCGCAGGAGGTGAGCATGATCATCCGAATGGCCTCTACTTAGGGCTAAAAGTTTCAATGTCCCCATTTCTTGATGAGACTTTGGTCAGTTTCTCCTGCTCTGTCCCAGCAAAGTGGGTCCACAGCCTGGCTGACCTCGAGGCAGGATGTTTTGTGGAACACAAATGGAGAGAGGGAAGAAAAAGGAGAAGAAATTTGGAACAAAAATACTAATATGTATTTGCTTCAGAGGGTGAAAGCTGGAGCAGCTGTGTGTGATTATGGGCCAGGCAACTGTGAAGCTTCGTTGCTGAGGTTGTTTTCCTTTATGACTCGACCATTTCAAAAAGTTGTCAAAGTCCATTTGAAGGGCAGCTGTTTCCAGTTAGCTCACTGACTGGAAGCCACAGTGTTTTCTAAGGGCTCAATGCAGCAGGCAATGATGGGCTAGGGAGCTGTGCTGTGTTTTGCTCTGACTGGAGAATTATCCATCACCAGCTTATCTCCGTTCTTATCCACACCTGCTCATTTAGTGACTCTCGCCTCACAACTAGAAGATTGTGGGTTCACGCCCCTATCTGGTGACTTGAGCTCACAATTCTAACTGACGCAATAGTGCAGTACTCAGGGAGCCTTTCATTTTCAGAAGTGCCGTTCTTCAGATGTAACATTAATCTGAGACTTTGCCTATCTGCTCGGACCCACAAAAGTGAGACAATAGTTTTTTTTATTTCCAGTGACGGGGCCAATAATCCTTCAGCTCCGTTGGTTATTCATCTCATGGCTGTCTGTGGCAGCTTGATGTATGCCTATGTGTGTCTCAGTGTTGTAGGAGTTGTCCTCTGGATGAGAAGTTAAACCAAAGTCCTCAGGTTCAGGTAAATCCCATTGACCTGTTAGAAGAGAGAGTTTTTCCTACCCAACAATCTTGATAAAAGGGACTATTCACCTGATGGTTGTTTATGAGACGTTGCTAGGCACAAATTGGCTGCTATGATCTCCTAGAAAATACCATTGGTGGTATTTCTCACTTCTCACTTAACATTTCTCACTATAAAACTCCTACATAATAATCATCCTTGCATGTCAGGAGGACATCTCAAAGTGCTTCACACGATGTACTATTAGGTGCATATATTTTGTTGGTGAAATTTGGCACCCAGTTTGCCCACAGCAAGGTCCTACAAACCACTATGAAGTGAATGACCAATTTCACCTGAGAAATTGTTGGCCAGAACATTGGGAATAACACTCTGCTCTCTATAAATAGTGCCATGGGATGTTAGACATCCATCTGAGACTACATGTTGACCTTTTCACAATGGGACATCTAGAATTCAAGGGATTCAAATGATTGAGAATGATTTACTTTATGAAGCACCTATTTTCGTATTCATCACCCTGTGGGGAAAATAACTGAGTTCTTGTGCTGATGTCATCTGGTCCGACATTCACTGCCAAATGAAAGTCTCTTCAACCTTGAAGAGACTGGCTGTCAAAATGCGACATTTGCAATTCAATCTGCAAATAATGGGGATAATAATCTCTCAAAAAAAAATTGGTCATTTCAATCCATGGCTGTTTGTGGGACGCTGCTGTGTGCAATTGACTGCCTTGTTTCGTCCAATATATACAGTCAATTCACTTTACACTATAATCTGTGCAGCGCTTTGAGATGTCTAGAAGACATGGAAAGCACTATATCAAATGCAAGGATGATTATTATTATTAAGTTCGCGGCGTTCCTTAACGATCGCCAGTCTTAAACTATCACCCACCAGGTGGCAGCACAACCATCCTGATAGATTTTACATAATGTCCCGAGCTGATTGCTCAAACAGGTGTTACCTTTTGGCTGAGGAGATCTTGGATTTCTCTTCCCTTCTCCTCACCCTGGCGCATCAATACTAGAAAATAAACGTTCAACAAAAGATATAACTTGGAAGCTATTCTAGCCCAACATTTAGACAACAGCAAACGCTCAAAAGGAAAACATGATGGATTGTGGGATCTGAAGAGGAAGCTGGAGGGGAGAGGTAACCACCTGGGAGCTGATCGGTAATGAATGCCACAAACCTTACCCCATTGAAACCTGCTGGTAACAAGACGTATGTTAAGCCAACCCATAGGAAGCTTAATTAAAATGCAATCTACAGAGTGTCTACAAAGTCCACTTATCCACTGTTGCAAAACAGCATATGAAGCATCAGTGGAGCTGAAACAAGCTGTGGGAGATGTATTTTGCCTGCTCACTCCATCCATGTTACAGAAGATTTTGCCCTGAACATGGCAACCAATCTTTATTTCCCATGAAAATTATGACTCTCAACCAATACTCTACTTATCTAATACAGTTAGTAATAATAATAATCCTTGCATTTGATATAGTGCCTTATCATGTCTTCTAGACGTCTCAAAACCTCACAGGATATACAGCAAAGTGAATTCACGGTATATTTTGTGGGTAAAACACTTGTGCTGAATACAATTGAGTACTTTTAAATACAATATCCATCACGCTGCCGCATATTTCAGTTGTTGGTCCATGCACTGTGAGGAAAAAAGACATGGGGGGTGGGGGTCACAGGAATTTTTGGAAACACTTATTGAAGATCCGATAGTTTAGTGTTGATGCACTTCTGGTTACAGCCAGATTCAACATTCCTCAATCCATCCGTCCACCCGTCTATCAGTCAGTCAGTCTGCCCGTCAGTCTGCCCGTCAGTGGTTGCTGTTTATTTGCCTCAGGATGTCCTCCTGGCATGAAAGGTTCAGTGTAAATGTATATACAGTAGAAGCCCGTTTATCCGGCACGCTCAGGAGGTGGGGTCAACTAATTGATTGTGCCGGATAATCGGGCGGCAAGTTGCCAACACAAAAAAATTACTTATTTTAAAACATAGTATATTAATAATACACTAAATAGTAACAGAATAATGTATAGCTACTTACCAATAAAGATTTCAGCACGCTCGGTAAAAAATCGGTAAAAACCTCCAAGTTCGTAAGTTTAAGTGCACGCATTGCGCACATGCGCAAAGTGAGCAAACTCGCGATTGCTGGGAGGGGGAATTGCCCTGGGAGGGGGTCAAACAATCCAGTTAATTGGGTCACGGATAAACGGGCTTCTACTGTATTTGTACTTGTTTTGTTGTGTCCTGAGCTGTGTGAGGCTAAATGCCATAGGTGTGTGAGAGAGAGACACACACACAGTCAGACAGAGAAGTGGTGGGTCATTTTGCTTTGAGCGGGGATTTAGGTGAATTTTATTTTAAAATATCGGATTGTGCCTTAGAATTGTCATATTTAGGATAAAACCAAGGTTCTTATTTACAAAGCACTGCTCGGTATAGGCACCTATTCAATTGTCTGTTGTGTTAAAATCTACATTGCACAATTGGCTGCATGTTTCACCTAGAAAATATAGTGAATTCATGTTACAGTATATTCTGTGAAGCTCTTTGAGATACCTCGAAGATGTGATAAGGCACTCCATCAAATCCAAGGATTATTATTACATCATGTTTCTGACTCATTTCAATGTCTGTGTAAGATATTGCTGCAAGAAGTTAAATGGCAATTAAGAAAGATCCAATGAAATAGAAGCAGGATGCAGAAAATTACGCTGAGAAAGGAACCCAGGCAGGTGGGCAGATGGGGGGCAGGTTTTGGTAGTGAGCAGTAGTGAGCTGAGTATAAAGGAATTACTGAATACACCAGTTTTGTGGACTGAGAATCATTACAGTCTGTTTATTTCCATGCATTTAGTTGACCAGGTGGAGAAGGTGTCGAAAGCACCATTACTCATAAATGGGAGGTGGGGGGAGTTGTATAAAGCATCACTTTAATCATGTTCTTTAAATGAGAAACAGAATAGTTGAGGAATGCTGCAATTTGACCCGAAGGTCAAGGCTTACCTACCATGGAGTTGGGCTGTGTGGGCCTGAGAGCCCATTTCTCCCCCTCGTACGCCAGAGGTTTTAGAGTAACTCTGCCATGACTATTTACATGGCTCAGAGTCTGGATTTGCTCCAGGCAAGTTCATTTACAGAAGGCATTTAGCCACGGAACAGAATCAAGCGAGGCCTTCCTTTTAGAATGAACCGCATTATGTAAACACCAATTGTTTTTGCTGGAAGCCCCTGACATATACACCTTTAATTCCCATTCACCTCCGATTCCCTTCATCCCAGAGAATCCATGTCTTTGAATTTCCGGAGCAGATACAGCCAGGGGAAGTGCATTTCTTCAACTCTGATGTTATTTTTCTGCAGAAGGGATCGCTAGTTGTTTAACTGAAAACAGGTGGCAGAGCCAGAAACTGACAGAATTAAATTGTCTGATCATAAATGCACATCAGCTTAAACGAAAAATACATTTTGTGGCTCGGATTTCAATAGGCCTATAATTTTTCTTCAAGATAGAGTTTTACTTGTGAAGTGCAGCTTGTAAATCTCCTGCTCTGATTAGGGGCCATTTCTCCATTTCTTTTCTAGGAAATGCATCTGGTTCTGTTTAAAAGTACAAAATATGCAGAAATTAAGCGCAATGGCTTATTACAATTTTTTATAAATACAAGTCCCGATGTCAAATATGCAGCCTCCAAATCAGCAAGCAGATACCTGGCCCCAACATGTAAATGTAGCAAAAAAATTATCCCCCTCGAAAAATTCTGATAAATTTTGACTCATAACTTGTGGGTTTTTCTGGCTGAGATTTATGCTGATGCTTGCATCTGATACAACATGTCAAATAATATTCAAATGTCACTATGTACTTTCCAGTAATTACTATGAGATGTAGTGACGGTGTATTTGAAACAACAACAACAACAAAATTACACTTGTATAGTGCCTTTCACACATCCCAAGGCACTGCACAGTTACTGCTTCAGACAGTAATTTTGGAGCTGAGGACAGGGGGTGGGGAGGGAAGTGGGGATTAGGAGGTGCCGATGGATCCATCGAAGAGGAGAGTCTTGAGGCGAGACTTCAAGGAGCGACTGCAGGATGGAGTTCCAGAGTTTGGGGGCAGAGTGGCTAAAGGTTCGCCCACCAATGGTGGGGCAGGTGGGTCGGGGGACATGGAGCTGACCATAGCCTGGTGAGTGGAGGGGGTGGGCAGGTTGGTAAAGGGTTAGAAGGTCACGGATGTAGGGTGGGGCGAGGTTGTAGAGGACTAAATGTGAGGACCAGGATCTTGAATTGGATCCTCGGAATGATGGGGAGCCAGTAGAGTCGGGCGAGGATGGGGGAGATGGGGTCACGGAGTTTGGAACAGTAGAGAACATGGGTTGCAGAGTTCTGGATTATTTGCAGCCTGTGGAGGGAGGAATTGGGAAGGTTGACCAGCGTAATTGAGCCGGGATGTAATGAAAGTGTGGATGAAGTTTTCGGCGGCTTTATGGGTGAGGTAGTGGCGGAGTTGGGCAATGTTGCGGAGGTGGGGAAAGGTAGAGTGAGTCATTGCTTGGATGTGGGGGAGGAAAGACAGTTGAGGATGAAACAAGACACCGAGGTTCCTGACTGGCTTGGTGAGGTGGAGTGAGCAACCATGGAGGTTGATGCTGCCAGCGCCTGATGCAAGAAGGCGCTGATGTGAGCCAATCAGTAGGGCCTCAGTCTTGTTGACATTCAACTGTAGAACTCCATTCTGAACTCAATCCCAGAGTCCCTCTGCTTTGCCCGCTCCCCAGCCTCCTTCAAATCTTGCTTCAAGACTCTCCTCTTCAACGGACCCATCGGCAATTCCTTCCCCCACCCCCGTCCAGCACCTTGGGATGTCCTCCTGATGTAAAAGGTGCTATACAAATTAAATTTTGTTGTTGTTGTAGAAAGTTAACTCTCATCCAGGACTTGATTTCTGACAGATATCCTGGAGTCGAGGGTAGAGGCAGAGAGATAGAGTTGGGTGTCATCCGCATACATGTGGAAGTTAACCCCATGTCTGAGGATGATGTCACCAAGTGGGAGCATGTAGATGTTGAAAAGTGAACACACAACAAAGCCACGTCCCACAAACAGTCCATGAAGTAAATGAACAGTTTATTCTGCATTGTTGTGGGCTGGGACACTGGTAGAAGTTCCCTTCTCTTTTGACTATCGTTATGAGGTCTTTAGTGTGTCCACTCAACAGGGAGATGGGACCTCACTTTAATGTATAGCACCCCTGAAAATGCAGCACTCCCACTGCACTGGCCTGGAGTGTCAGCCTGGTCTCTGAACTCAAAGTCCCAACATGGAATATCAATCGCGTAATCTTCTGAATCTCAAACAAAATTTGTCGGATATCAAATGACTAACTACAACAACAACTTGCATTTATATAGCATCCTTCATGTGGAGTAGCCTCCTGGAACACCTAACTAGTGACATCATAGAATTTTACGACACAAAAGGAGGCCATTCGGCCCATCTAGTCTGTGCCGGCTCTTTGAAAAGAGCAACTCAATCCCACTGCCCAGCTCTCTCCCCATAACCTAACAGACCTGTTCTCCCTAAATAAAGATCTCATTCTCTTTTAAAAGCTGTTATCGAATCGGCCTCCACCACCTTTTCAGGCAATGCATTCCAGATTCGAACAACCCTCTGAGTGAAAAAAAATTCTCCTCAGCTCCCCTCTGCTTCGTTTTGAAACTATTTTAAATCTGTGACCAGGAGTCACAGATTCACCCACCAGTGAGGGAGGGAGAAGTGAAGATCTCTTTGGTGAACTGGATACAGTGTGACATGTTTGGCAACAGAATCGAGCCTACCCTCTGTAGTGGTCTTGATGGTCCACTTTGAACCAGGCAGATCCACAGTACTCCAGTCCGCTGCTGATAGCAGCCCAGCCAGTCCGGTTCATTGGCAGGACTTGGAAGGGCAGACCAGTAAATAGGGCAGGGAATCTTTCCACTCAGCTCCCATTAAACCTGCAACCTAAAGCCTTAATGAGTAGGATGGTCTTGGCTGGGTAAGCAGTGGGAAAGCTTGCTGGATAGTGATCTCAATGCGATTTTACCTGATTAGACTCCAGTAGCTCCCCAATACACATTTTGGGGGTCCTCAAGCCTTGGCTCTTATCTAATAGTTTCTGGAATTAGGTAAGCAGGATATGTCCCTTCAGCAAGAGAGTACTCTATTCCAATAAATATCTCTGGAATTTCCATGTGTACCTAAGAAGCCATGGAATTCTCAATTTGATTTGGATACTCTTAAGCAGTGGTGAGGTGTTTTGTTCATGTACCATGTACCCAATTGATCCCCCCAAAATAATTAGCCATCACACTCTTGCCTACAGAAAGACATTCCCTTAAGTTTTTTAAAAACTCTTCAAGATGTTTATGTGACACTAAAAGCACTGTAGAAATGTGAGTAATTGGTATGATAAGCTCTCTAAGGTGTTCAGTAGACCAATCTGTGAATTAAAACTCCTAATCAATTTAGAAATGGAGGCCAAGACCCCTTTGTCAATTGCCAGGTTGCAGAGCTCTCCTTGACTCAGTTGCCACATTGTCTGAACTCATCATCCTGAAACGTTAACTAATATTTGTCTCTCCATAGATGTTGCTTGACGTGGTGAGTGTTCCCAGTCATGTCTGATTTTATTTCAGATTTCCAGCTTGCATCCTCATCAGCCTTCCCGACTCTTCCCTTCCCAAGCTGCAAATCATCCAGAACTCTGCAGGTCATGTCCTCTCCCGCACCCAGCTCCATGACCACATCAGTCCCACCATCGCCCAGCTCCATTGGCTCCCCATCCCCCAGAGGATCCAATTCAAGATCCTCGCCCTCACTTTCAAGGCCATTCATGGCCTTGTACCCTCCTATCTCTCTGACCTGCCCACCCACTCCATTCAGCGGGCTCCAGTCTGCTCCATGTCCTCCACCCGACTCACCCTACCATTGGTGGCTGGGCTTTCAGCTTCTTTGCCCCCACACTCTGGAACTCCATCCCACAGTCCCTTCACCTCGCTTCCTCCCTTGCCTCCTTTTGTTGTTGTTGTTCTGCAGTATTTTGCCTCTTGCTTCTATTGTTTGCCCACTCCCGTCACACCTGCTGGGACCAGGTTTAATCCTTGGCCTGTGCTGAGTTAGAGGATAAAAATTGCATGTGGGTAGTGTCTTATCACGTCAAAATATCTCAGGAGCTTCACAGTTATTACTTTCAAGTTTTGTGGCTGTTGAATTTGAGAAGAATTCAGCAGCCATTGTGCAGGGTGAGGTTCCACAAATAGCCATCGAGTGACTGACTCCTTTTCCTCAAGGATTGTTGGCTATGACATCAGGATAAACACCCTTCTAATAACATGGAGTCTTTAACCTCCACCTGAACAACATGCACTGTACCTGACTCCAGGATGTTAGATGGATTAGTTTAGACAGCTTTGCTCTATCTAACCCATGCTGTTTACTTTGTATGGAACCTGAGTTTAATACTCTCAGGAATTAATTAAAAAGATGTTTTCCTTCATTCTCACTCACACTACTATTTCTCTCTATCTCTGTTTCTCTTGCACTCCTTGTCTCTGACTCTTTTTCTCACTTAGTCTTGTGTAGTCTATGGAATAGTGTTGAGGGAGCTTTACACTATATCTAACGCCTGCTGCTCCACACCTGGGTAGTGAGCAGGACAGTGTTGAAGGAGGGATGAACCTGATGTTGTTAAAGAAGTGGGAGTGTTTGTAGGGTATGTGCCAGGATTAAATCAGGCCAGCTGTCCCTGGCTCAGACCTGGTTTGAATATGAGTTGAGCTCACGATTTGCTTGTTGCTCTCCCAGCATTGCAGATGCTGTCTGAGGCAAGTATAGCTATATTCCTTTCTATTATATTAACACTAGAAACCTTGCAAACCACATGGAAAACAATTTAGGAATAACTTTTGGGGAAAATATAATAATAATAATCTTTGCATTTGATATAGTCCATAATCATGTCTTTGAGATATCTCAAAGCGATTCACAGAATGACAATAAAGTGAATTGACTGTATGTTTTGTGGATGAAACCAATATGGCATTCCTGTAGCATATCACTGTGGCGTATGGATGGCAGGCTTGGCATTTTGGTTGGGTGAGAGACTATGTGTGGCATGAGGGATGACACCGAGCCTGCCATCCTCACACCAATGCTGAGGCCCTGTTCTACATTGCGCTAGTGACCTCAGTGCATGTTTGGATTCAGGTTGGCACAAGTTGGTAAGTGAATCAGAGGTAGGATTTAACAGAATAAAAACAAAGCTAGGATTTAAAATAACAGACTGGGTCCAGGTGAGGTGAAAGGTGACATAAACAAATGTGCAAAAATGGAATGTTTAAAAGGCACAGATTCTTGTGGGGAAGAGAGAGAATGTGAGAGAGAGGGGTACAGATTGGGGAGTGGGACCATCAAAACAGTAGTATCACCTTAAAGCCTAATAAAGTTAGACAAGAGAGAGATATTCAGAAAGCATGAGAGAGAGAGAGATTCAAAGAAACAGAGAGTGAAAAAGGAGAGTCAGACAGACAGAGGCAGATTGAGTGAGAGAGAGAGTGAAACAAAGATAGGGACAGAATGAGTGAGAGACAGACAGAGAGAATGAATCAAGAAAAGAATGAGTGAGATACAGAGGGAGAGAACATGAGTGAAAGGGAAATAGCTTGATTCCATGAATGCTACACTGGTTTCATGACATACCAGAAACACTGTTGTGGTATTACACTTTCTGGAAAAGACCCAGAATAAACAAAAAAAATCAAATAATGGATTTAAACACAATCTTGTACAGTTGTTTCCTTTTTGCTGTGCTGGATTTGGGCTATGCTGGATTTGGATTGTGCGGATTTGGGCTGTGCCGAAATAAATACCTTTATTTCCAGTTTTTTTTTCCTCTGGGCCAAGGTTCCATGCACGATTTCCTATTGTGTCTGTGCTAAAGAGGTCGACTTTCCCTCGAGCTGTGGCTCTACGGTTGGCAATAATCCACAACACCTCACCCAAGTGGCTGCTGTTCAGAGGCTTGAGAATTCTCAACCTCGTGGTTTTAAGGCCGTTGGCTTACAATTGAAGAGTTTTGGAAAATTTCTATATTTAGTCTGAATCACAAAGCCGGCTTCATACAGTTCTTAAAAATTCCACTGAAGGTTGTTGCGGTCTGGAATGAACCCCAAAATTCTGTCGGTGAGAACCATCAACATGCAGAGCATAAAGAGAGGCTATTCAGCCAACATTGCCTGGACCAGGTCTCCGCAATTATTATTTATAAGAAACAATTATAGACCTTACATTTGAAACATCACAAAATTCATCACAGGATTTAACTGCATCTCAACATCTCAACCGAACAACAGCATGTCCAGCAATGCAGCTCCTCAAGGGCTCTGGGGCAGGGGTGGAGGGGCTGCCCTGTGTCTGTGTGTGGGGGGTGTCGCTGTCCTGTGTGAGGGTGGGGGGGATGGGGCTGCCCTGTGTGAGGGTGGGGGGGGGGGGGGGGGCTGCCCTGTGTGAGGGTGGGGGGGTGGGGGGGCTGCCCTGTGTGAGGGTGGGGGGGTGGGGGGGCTGCCCTGTGTGAGGGTGGGGGGGGTGGGGCTGCCCTGTGTAAGGAGTGGGGGGGGTGTCGCTGCCCTGTGTGAGGGGTGGTGGGGCTATATAAATGCCAGTTGTTGTTAGTGTAGAGGAGACCTGACCTGGGGTTTGAACACAGAGCCTCTAAAATGAGGATACTACTAACAGACTACCCTTTAGTCCCATTTTCCTGCCTTTTCCCCACATCCTCTTGTTAGATATTTATCTAGTCCCCTCTTAAAATCTAATATGGCACCTCGCCCAGCCACAGTTCCAAGTAGGGCATTCCACATTCAATGTGTAAAATAAATCTCTTAACCCTTGGTTCTTTTAGTAATCACATCAAGTCTATACTGCTTAGCCACTGTCTCACAGACCAATGGACAAAATCTGTCCCTGTTTACTTTATCAAATTCATTAAAGTTCTGACAGATTTTAAATTTTACCAATCCTCATAAGTGGGTTCCCTGGCATCTGTTCCCTGGTATCATCCTCATGAATCTCCTCACCCTCTCCATGGCCGCATACATCCTTCCTTCAGTGCGGTGCTCAAAACGATAGACACAATACTCCAAACAGCCTCATTAATGGTTTAGCATTAACTCTTTGCTTTTATTTTCTGTGCCCTAGTTATAAAACATAAGATTATTTGTTTTACAGCTCTATCAACTTGCTCTCCCAGCTTTAAAGATGTGTTTATTAATAATAATATTACCAAATTGGATATAGTGCGTTACCAAATCATTGAGATATCTCAAAACGTTTCACATAATGCTGTATATTTTGTGTGTGAAATTTTAATTCCAGGTTGGGAAATTCTAGTGAGGATTTGCAATGTTAGCAATATTGGCCAATGGGATTACCTCATTATAATCATGAGCCAATCACCAGAATATTACTCAGGATTTTCCTGTCTACTCTTTATAAAATGTTACAATTTAATCTAACTTTCCTATTTATGCTTTCTCCCGGAATGTAGCACATTGCACATTTGTGTACAAGATGAGTCTTTTATCTCAGGTATCTAACCCACTGATCTGATGGTCCTGAAATCACTTATTGTTCTCTTCACATTTACTCTCCTCTTCACAGTTCCAGTCATCTTGAGCAGTAATGGTAGTGGAGAGATTAGAGCACCTGCCTTTCCGTGCAAGGAAAATCTTTGGCGGGATGGCAGAAGGCACCTACCAACATCTGGATCATCTGGTGGGGAAGAGGAGGAACAAGCATGGTTAGCTTGTAAAAATAAATAAATTGTCTGGCTATCTGATCCACACTCGTCATTCTTAAAATTAGAGCAAAGCTTGTTAGGATTGAAAGAAGAAATAATTTTTCAGGATAGAGTGATCAGAATCATAGATCTTACATCACAAAGGAGGCCACTTGGCCCATCAAGTCTTTGCCGGCTCTTTAAAAAGAGCAATTCAATCCCACTCCGCAGCTCTCTCCCCATAACCTCGCAAACCCGTCCTCCCCAAATAAATGTCTACCTCTCTTTTAAATGTTGTTATCAAATCGGCCTCCACCACCTTTTCCGGCAATGCATTCCAGGTTCGATTGTTAGTTGGATTGATCTTCTGGGGGTAATAATCCCTTCAAAAAAGTAAGAAAAATTGAGCAAAAAGTCACTCAATCCACAACTGTTTGTGGGACACTGCTGTGGGCAATCGGCTGTTGCGTTTTGCCCACAAGATCTGCAGTCAATTCACTTTACTGTGAGGAGCTTTGAAACATCTCGAAGACATGATAAACGCTGTATCAAATGCAAGAATTATTATTGATATTATTAAAGGATCTATACAGAGGTCACCAACCGCTTTGTCCTAATGCCAGCATACATTAGACGTGAGAACCTTCACAGGCTGAACAGCCTTATCCTGTTCCTAATTTTCAATGTTCCTATGAAAGTTGCTTGCATCAGTCTGCCTCCACTGGTGACCATCGTGGAATGATTCCTTATTAATTACCCACCGTGAGGTCATTAATGAAAACCATATCATTCCACTGGAGACCACAAAGATGCAAGTTCAGATTATGCGTTCAGACATTTCTTACCGCTTCACATTCCTGAGAGGTCAAATCATTTGCCTGGTTTCTGTGTGTTGCTTCTATTCCACAACTAGAACTTGTGTGAATGTCTATTGTCCCTGGTGTTTTGGGGTCTAATTTGTGGAAATTTAAAAAATGTCTTAAATAAGGAATCCCGAGTCTGCGGCACCAATTATGCTCTGAGCAGGATTCCCACGAGCCTCTGTGACGTGCGTCCTGTTTACCATATGGAATCCCCACTCAGATTTCTTCATTAAAAAATACGGCAAAATAGAGCCAAAGTCTTGTGCGGTAGGTACAGGTTTCATTAGGCAAAGTAATTACAAATTGTAGACGGCTTGCCCTCTGTATACAGGTAGACCCCACTTAACAAAGGGGTTAGGGTTACTTTAAAACCCTTCGTTAAGCGAAAATTTAATCAAGCGAGAGTATAACTGTATTACTGTATTTGGCCGCAACTGAAATGCCGCCCCGACCCGAGCCTCCCCGCTAACATCAGCTTAGTTCCTAGCGGTTCCCAGCGCTAACATTTTCAGTGTACAGGTTGAGCAGCCAAAATTCCGGAGTTCCGGAATCCGGAATGTGACAAAAATTGCAGGAATAAAAATGCCAATCCTACCTGCTCCAGGCCAGGTCTGCACAGTCACTGCACTGAAATATCGCAACCTGGACCCAGGCATTACTTGACTCGGGATGCCTTCTTTCTTCCTCCCACTCCTCTCTTTCTCTCTATCCCCATCCCTCTCTTTCTCTCTACCCACCGCTCCCCTCTTTCTCTATCTCTCTATGTCCCCCCCCCGCTCTATTCCCCCCCTCCCTCTCTATCCCGCCCTCCTCTCTATCTCTCTATCCCCCCCTCCTCTCTCTCTATCCCCCCTCCTCTCTCTCTACCCCTCCCTCTACGGCTCTATTTTGCCGTATTTTTTAACAGAGTTCTTAATGAAGAAATCTGAGTGGGGATTCCATATGGTAAACAGGACGCACGTCACAGAGGCTCGTGGGAATCCTGCTCAGAGCATAATTGGTGCCGCAGACTCGGGATTCCTTATTTAAGACATTTTTATTGAAGCCACGAAGCATCCTGCCGCTTAAGCTCTTCCCATATGGGAGGGGCTGCACTGCTTAACTGAGGCACGCTAAAGACTGAGTGTGTGTTGCTGGGCAACCAGAGAGAAGCTGCGCAGGAGAAGCTGCGCACGAGAAGCCGGCGAGATTTAAAGTGAGTGTGAACATTCGTTATAGCGAAAGCAGCCTTTGTTAAGGGGAGAAGTGGTACAAATGGAGGATAGCTAATGTTACTCCCTTGTATAAAAAGGGGCAGAAGGACAAGCCTGGTAACTACAGACCAGTCAGTCTAACGTCGGTAGTGGGCAAACTTCTAGAGTCCATAATCAGGGACAAGGTAGATCTTCACTTAGAAAGATATAGGCTAATAAAGGACAGTCAACATGGATTTGTTAAAGGCAAATCTTGCCTTACAAATCTGATAGAATTTTTTGATGAGGTAACGGAATGGGTGGATAATGGTAGCGCAGTTGATGTAGTTTACATGGACTTTCAAAAGGCATTTGACAAAATGCCACATGAGAGACTTATTAGGAAATTAAAGGCCCATGACGTAAAAGGGACAGTGGCTGCGTGGATCCACAACTGGCTGCGAGACAGAAAGCAGAGAGTTGTAGTGAGCGGCTGTTTTTCAGACTGGAGGGAAGTGAGCAGTGGTGTGCCACGGGGATCGGTTTTGGGACCATTGCTGTTTGTAATCTACATCAATGATCTGGACTTGGGTGTACGGAGTACAGTTTCCAAGTTTGCAGATGACACTAAGTTAGGGAGAATAGTAAATAGTGAGGAGGATAGTAGCCATCTGCAAGAGGATATAGACAAATTGGTAAAGTGGGCAGACACATGGCAGATGAAGTTTAATGCAGAGAAGTGTGAGGTGATGCATTTTGGGAGAAGAAATGAAGGGAGGCAATATAGGCTAGATAGTACAATTTTAAATGGTGTGAAGGAACAGAGAGACCTGGGGATTTGTGTTAGTGACTCGTTGAAGGTGGCAGGACAGGTAGACAAGGCTGTTAAGAAGGCATATGGGATACGAGGCTTTATAAATAGGGGTATAGAGTACAAAAGTCAGGAAGTGCTGACTAACCTCAATAAAACTTTGGTGAGGCCTCAGCTGGAATACTATGTTCAATTCTGGTCACTACACTACAGAAAGGATGTGAAGACATTGAAAAGGGTACAAAGAAGATTTACTAGGATGGTGCCAGGATTGAGGGACTTCAGCTATGAGGAGAGGCTAGATAAGCTAGGGTTATTCTCTCTGGAGCAGAGAAGATTGAGGGGAGACCTAATAGAGGTTTATAAGATCATGAGGGGTTTCGACAGGGCAAATAGAGAAAAACTATTTCCACTCGTGGGCGAATCTGTGACTCATGGTCACAGATTTAAAATAGTTTCAAGGCAAAGTAGAGGGGAGCTGAGGAGAAATGTTTTCACTCAGCGAGTTGTTCGAATCTGGAATGCATTGCCTGAAAAGGTGGTGGAGGCTGATTCGATAACAACTTTTAAAAGGGAATTAGATCTTTATTTAGGGAGAACAGGTCTATTAGGCTATGGGGAGCGGGCAGGGCAGTGGGATTGAATCGCTCTTTTCAAAGAGCCGGCACAGACTAGATGGGCCGAATGGCCTCCTTTTGTGCCGTAAAATTCTATGAATCTATAAATAGAAACCCTCGTTATAGTGAAGTTTCGTTAACCAGGTATTCGGTAAGCATAATATTCTGACAGTCAAGTGGAAAGCAAACTGAGTATATCATCCATTTATAATGTGATCTAATAAGAAGCTGGTGTGTGGAATGAGTCTGAGGATATTGCGCTGGCTCATGCCACATGACGTAAGGTGAAGTGAGTCAAATGCTGCTTGTGCTCATACACACATCAGGCAGCTAGTCTACAATATCCTTCACAGGTAAGTTTGACTCAGTTGGTCGTTCTTCCTTCTGGATCTAAAGATTGTGTGTCCCCTTCATGCAGCGGGCTCTGGCCTGCTCCATGCTCCCCACCCAAACCGTCCTACCATCGGTGGCCGTGCTTTCAGCCTCTCTGCCCCCACACTCTGGAACTCCATTCCACAATCACTTCACCTTGCTTTCTTCCTTTCCTCCTTTAAGGCCGGTCTCAAGACCTTCCTCTTTGACTATGCCTTCTGCTCCCTTCCTAACTCTCCCCCTTTCCTACTCTTGTTCCCCTTACCCACACCCACCTGGGTCCTGACCTAACTGTTCAGTGCCTTGGGACATCCTCCCAACGTGAAAGGTGCTCTATAAATCTAATTTTGTTGTTGTTCAAACCTCAAACAAACCTCATGATCCTTATGTTTGATGTGGAACCTTTCAAGTTGGGAGGATGTCTTCCCGAGATTTATTGTAAGGTGGAGTGACTGTGCAGTTTGTGAGTAAACAAGGCAGCCATTTTATGCACTACAATGTCCCACAAATAGCCATGGTGTACAGAATCAGCTTCTGAGCGTACGTTTTCCTCTCTTACCCTTCTCTTGGCATCCTCATCTCTGATTGAACAATCACTTTCTTTTCTTAAGGGAGACCAACCCTTTAACAACAACAAAATTACATTTGTATAACGCCTTTCACGTCAGGAAGATGTCCCCAGGCGCTGGACAGTCAATGTTTCAGACCTGAGCTAGGGTCGGTAATAGAGAGGGTGGAGGGGAAGGAGGGTGAGGTGACTGATCGAAGAGGAGCGTCTTGAGGCAGGACTTGAAGGAGGCCAGGGAGGGGATGAAGTGGATGGACTGTGAGATGGAATTCCAGAGGTTACAACAACAACTTTGATTTATATAGCGCCCTCCACGCAGGACGACGTCTCAGAGCGCTTCACAATAGCAGATCCTGCGACCGAGCCAGGGGCAGGGGCAGGAAGGTGACCAAAAGCTTGGTCGAAGAGAAAGGTCTTCAACTGTGACCTGAAACTGGGAAGAAAGGGGCGAGGCGAAGCGAGTGAGGAAGGGAGTACCAGAGCCTCAGAGCGTAGTGGCTAAAGGCACGGCCGTCGAAGGTGGAGCGGAGGACTCGGGGGACATGGAGGAGTCCAGACCCAGAGGAACGAAGGCAGCGGGTGCTGGGTTGGGGGGAGAGGAGATCAGAGAGAGAGGGGGGTGCAGAGGATTTGAAAACAAGGGTGAGGATCTTGAAGTCGATCCTCTCTGGGAAAGGGAGCCAGTGAAGTCTGGCAAGGACTGGGGTAATGGGGGAGCGAAGCTTAGAGCAGGTGAGTATGCGGGCGGCAGAGTTTTGGATAAGCTGGATTTTGTGGATTGTGGTGGAGGGGAGACCGGCGAGGAGAGCGTTGCAATAGTCCAGCCGAGGTTCGGGGCAGAGTGGCTGAAGGCTCACCCGCCAATGATGGAGCAGGTGGGTCGAGACATGGAGCAGGCCAGAGCCTGCTGAGCTGAGGGCACAGGTGGTTAGTAGGGGGTTAGAAGGTCGCAGAGCTAGGGAGGGGCGAGGCCAAGAAGGGCTTTGAAAGTGAGGACCAGGATCTTGACCTGAATCCTTTGGGTGTTGGGGAGTCAATGTAGTTTGACGAGAATGGGATCATGTAGCTCAGAGTGGTAGTGGACATGGGCCACAGAGTTCTTGATAATCTGCAGCCTGTGGAGGGAGAAGTTGGGAAGGCTGACGAGCAGGGCATTGGCGTAGTCGAGCCAGGATGTGATGAAATGTTTAACTGAGTTTTACTCGGCAACCTGCACTCCACCCCGAGAATATTTTCACCCACTGGCTATGATGAATCTTTGCAACATTTCTGAACACTTCTTAATTAAGAAATCCAGAAATCCTTGACTCTGAATTGTAAATGTCACTTTGACTCCATCTCTGAGACAGTTTAGGTTCTGAGGTTCTCCTGTAGGTACGGTCAGTCCCTGAGTGGATCTGTCAGGTCCTCACATGATCTCAGCTTCTCTACAAGTTAAGTGATGGTTGTTATTCAGCTGTATTTAATGATGCAGCTTAACACAGCGCAAATATTTATAATGTAACAAGTGGTGCATGGAAACCATTTCAATACATTTCTAAACACCAGCTACACTTTCCATGAGTATAACTCTAACCAGATCCAACTCTCTATAGTAAACAGATGATTCTCAGTTTCTGCAGTGCATCAAGCATTTAAATTCATAACATCTTAAATAGCAAAGCTGCAAATGTACAGTAAAAGGGGCTGAAATTGACATTGTTTCATAACCTACTTCCACTGCCAATTGCGGAGGTGCTGAATGATCAATGGTCTGTACCTGTACCGACCCATCCTCCGCCTCCACCACCCTCCATAACACCCTCTCCACTACCCTCGACACCCTGGCCCCCCTCACCTCCAGAACTGTCTCCCACTCCCGGTCATCACCGTCGGTGGTACACAACTCACCTCCGTTCCCTCAAGAGCCAAGTGCGAGCAGCTGAACGCACATGGCTCAAATCTGGCCTAACGGTCCACCGGCAAATCTGGCTGGACCGCATCAAACTTTACCGCTCCGCCCTAGCCACCGCCAAATCAGCCTTCTACTCCAGGATAATCCTGGAAGCAAAGGACAACCACCGCCTCCTCTTCGCCACCACCAACCAGCTCCTCCGCCCCCGCCCCCGCCTCACCTCGCAGATCCTCTCCTCAAACGCACGTTGCGAGGAGATGTTGGACTTCCTCGAGTCCAAAATCGAGAGAATCCGCTCTGCGGTTTCCTCCCCCCATCTTTCCTCCACCTCCGCCCCTCCATCTGCTATTCCAACCCCCACCCACCCCCCCTTTCATCCCCACCTCCCCGTCTTCAGTCACAAAAATAATCGCTTCCATGAAACCCACCACGTGTTCACTGGACCCCATCCCCACCCCCCTCCTCCTCACCCAACTCCACCTCCTGGCCCCACTCATCTCTGACACCATCACCCTTTCCCTCTCCTTAGGCACCGTCCCTACCTCCCTTAAAACAGCCACCATCACCCCTATCCTGAAAAAACCCTCCCTTGATGCGTCGCAGCCATCAAGCTACCGAACGATCTCCAACCTCCCGTTCCTATCTAAGGTCCTTGAAAGAGTGGTTGCCTCCCAGCTCCGCTCCTTCCTTTCAAATCACTCACTCCTTTAACCCCTCCAATCAGGTTTCCGCCCTGCTCACAGCATGGAAACTGCCCTGGTCAAGGTTACAAATGACATCCTAACCGCCTGCGACCAGGGCTCCCTCTGCCTCCTCGTCCTCCTTGACCTGTCTGCTACGTTCGACACAGTCGATCACACCATCCTCCTCCAACGTCTTTCCTCCCACCTCAACCTTCAAGGCACAGTCCTTGACTGGTTCCATTCCTACCTGACCCACCACCTATATTTTGTATCTTCTAACGGTTATTCCTCAAACCCTCGCACAGTTTCTCACAGCGTCCCCCAGGGCTCTGTCCTTGGCCCCCTCCTTTTCACCATTTACACACTTCCTCTGGACGATGTCATCCGCAAACATGGGGTAAATTTCCACATGTATGCGGACGACACCCAACTGTACCTGTCAGCCTCATCCCTCAACCCCCAGACCATCGATGTTCTGACAGCATGCCTGTCCAACATCGAGTCCTGGACGAGGGACAACTTCCTCCAATTGAACATCAGCAAGACCGAGGCCCTCCAGATTGGCTCAAGCCAGCGCCTCCGCACATCGGGCGCTGCCAGCCTCAACATCCAAGGCTGTACTCTCCACCTCACAAAGCCAGTCAGGAACCTTGGCATCACGTTCGACCATAAACTCTCCTTCCTCCCCCACATCCGCGCCTTGACCGGCACCACTTATTTCCACCTGCGCAACATTGCCAGGCTCCGCAATTATCTCACCCCCCACGCTGCCGAAACACTCGTGCACGCGTACATCACCTCACAGCTGGACTACGGAAACTCTCTTCTTGTCGGCCTCCCCAGCTCCTCCATTCACAGGCTGCAGGCCATCCAAAACTTTGCAGCCCATGTACTATCCCGCACCCGCCTCCGCGACCACATAACCCCCACCCTCGCCCGTCTCCACTGGCTCCCCATCTCCCAGAGGATCGACTTCAAGATCCTTGTCCTCGTTTTCAAGGCCTTACACGGCCTTGCCCCGCCCTATCTATCCGATCTACTCTCCCCCTACAAACCCACCCGGACCCTCCGTTCAACAGGACTTGGCCTGCTCCAAGCCCCCGCCCGAACCGCCCCACCATCGGAGGCCGAGCCTTCAGTTTCTATCTCCTGTATTACAGGAACGGGATACGTTCCTGTAAACCTCCGTGGTTGGTAAAACCGTGGTTGAAAAATACAGGGTCCTATGGGAAAATGGGGATATGGGTAGTAAGTTTGCATTTAGTTAAACTAAACACATACAGTTATAACATACACGGGGATGGGGGGAGTAAGTTTGGGCGCATCTTCAGCAATCCGCGAGGCTGTCTGACTGACTGGTCTACACACAGACAGAAGAGAAATCATGGTGGGTGACACAGAGGGTGGGTGACACGGAGGGTGGGGGCGGTGTGCAGAAGGTGGTGGGGGGGGTGACACGGAGGGTGGGGGGAAGTGGGTGACATGGAGGGTGGGGGGAGGTGGGTGACACAGAGGGCGGGGGGAGGTGGGTGACACAGAGGGTGGGGGTGGGATGTGGGGGGGATTGCAGAAGGTGGTGTGGTGGGTGAAATGCTGATAGGGAGAGTAAGTTTGGGAGCATTGGCTGCCAGGATCTGCAGACACAGACACAGAGAGAGAGAAATCAACTGAGATTTACCTTAATCCTAAAAGGAAAGCGACATCTCGCTGGTTGATTGCGACATCGCAACTGGGTCCTAGCGCCAAACGCTAGTGTTAGTGTTACAACCTGTGGATAAGCAAGAGTTAAGCAATAACCATTGCGTGGTTAGCAAGGGTTGTCGCATTTAGCAAACCGTGGGTAAATAAGTTTAGCGGTTGACGAGGCGGCAGTTGGGGCAGGGTACCTGTACTGTCAGTGCCTGCTGTGTGGAGGAGCTGTTAGGAGCTAATAATTGGGAGGGCCTTGTCTTGTTGATGATCAACTGTAGAAAGGTAGCTCTCATCCAGGATTTGTTGTCTGACAAGACATTCTGTAAGGATAGTAGTGCTCCTAAAGTTGAGAGTCGAGCAGATCCTGGCAGCAGAGAGATAGAGCTGGGTGTCATTCTCATGCATGTGCAAGTTGACCTCATGTCTGCAAATTATGTCACCAAGAGGGAGGAAGAGGAAGGAAAGAGTGAAACTGGGTAGAAACAACTTGTTCCAGGACTTTGGAAGGGGAGGTTGGAGATGCAGGGTGACTTGAGAACAGGATGGGTCCAGGGAAGGTTTTTTTTTTAAAAGGATAGGGGTGATGACAACCATTTTTAAAGAGGTGGAATGGTGTCAGTAGACAGGGAGAGGTTTATGATATCTATGATTAGGGGAGCAAGGAGGTGTAGCTGGGAGATAAGGAGAGAGATAAGGATGAGGTCGAGGGAGCAGTTGATCACTTTCATGAAGGTTATAGTGGTGGTGAGAGAGGAGGGAAAGATAGGTTCAAAGTTGCAGAAAGATGGATCGGCAGGGGCCAGGGTGTGAGGGAGAGATGGGGAGGGATAGTTGCAAGGACAGAGGCGGCTGAGCACTGTGTTCAGATATGAGCAGATGTGTTCAGTGGATGACCTAATGGTAACTAAATGATGCTGTGAACATACTGAGATTATTACACAAGTAAATCCTATGTATTTATTATAACATTCCGCTGGGAGAAATAGTGAAGTAAAGTGTACGGTATTTCAAAACAGTTGCCCATGTTAATTCAATACTATAAAGTTTACTATGCTGTTCCAACTATGGTTAACTTTGGTTATGCTCAGATTATTGCAGGACAAACCAGTGATAGAAGCTGCAGTACTATTGAATCATCGGGGTAGGGAACGCTTGAAAGAGATGTACCACAAGCAAAATCTTACAAAGGCGTAAACAACGGCCAAGAATATTTCACATGGAACATGGAGATACTGATTTATGCCACAAATGTCGCATTCCACTTCTTCCAAATGTTCCAGCTGTTCAAGATCAAAAGTCCAAACTGAGCCAACCTCATTCACACAGCCATTATATGAATGAATGGAAATCAAACACACTCTGGATCCCCCACAGTGGGAATTATTGATTAATAAAATGGAATAGTGGAATCTAGATAAACTTGATCCAAGCACGTTCCTTATGCAAGCACAGAATGTTTTGCTCCGTATTGTCTATTTTCAAAGTCATCTGGGGAATGCATGGAGATCAAGGTCAGTAGCCAATCCAATCCAGATTGGGATGGTTTGATTTAAAGGGGTCAACCAAAGCTTTATCCACTTAAGGCATGCTGAAGTTTGATGTCATCCTAAATAGTCAGAATATTGTAGATAAACATCAGTCTGGCTCAGTCACTAAAACTCTCACTTTTCAGTAAGATGGTTGTAGTTTCAGGCATTACATCAAAATTGGAACTCTCAGTCAACAACAACCACAACAACAACAAAATTACATTTGTATGTGCATTTCAATTAACAGACATTCTGTCAAGACAACAGTGGTCCTGGAGTTGAGGGTGGTGGCAGAGAGATAAAATTGGATGGAAATTGACCTAATGTCAGCAGATAATGCCATTAAATGGGAGCATATAGATATTGAAAAGGAGGGTACCAAGTACAGAGCCCTGAGAAACACCACACAAGACGGTTGGGCTGAAGGAGAAACCGTTTGTGGAGATGGTATGAGAGGTAGGATCTGAACCATTCAAAGTTGAGGTGAGAGGAAAGACGGTGGAGGAGGATAGAGTGGTCGATTGTAACAAAGCCAGTAGAGTCAAGGAGGATCGAGGAGGCTGAGGAAGCACTGGTCACTTTGACCAAAGCTGTTTCTGTGCTGCAGATTGCACAGAAACCGGAATAGAGTGGTTTGTGAAGGGAATGGCGGGAGAGGAAGGAGTGAAGCTGGGAAGCAACGACTCATTCCAGGAACTTGGAAAGGAAAAGGAGGTTGATATGGGGTGGTAGTTTGAAAGCAGGGATGTGTCCATAGTTTTTTTTTAAGGATAGAGGTGATGATGGTCATTTTTAGAGGGGCAGGAATTGTGCCAGTGGACAGAGAGAGGTTGATGAAGTCTGTGAGTAGGAGGAAAGGAGGTGGAGCTGGGACATAAGAAGATGGGTAGGAATGGGTGAGCAGATGAGCTGTTTCATATGTGTTATTGTGGTGATGAGAGAGGAGCTGGAGACAGGTTCAAAGACATGGAGGAAGAGATAGATGTGTAGGGGCCAGGGTGTGAAGAGGAGATGTGGAGGGAGTAGAGGTCAGAAGAGCAGAGGTAGTTGAGTGGTCCCCTCAACTTTGGTTTCAAAGTCAAGCCTGAAATTCCACTATAGTGGAGCAAGACCTGGCGGAGGTGTTGTCTTTCAGATGAGATGGTAAACTAAGCCTCCTGTTCAGAGAATATAAGAATTTGCAGGCCAAAGAAGACCAAGGTCCATCTAGTACACCCTCTACCATCCTGGTAGTTGCTTGACAGCAAACTATATAGAATTGTAGAATTTTACTGCACAAAAGGAGGCCATTTAGCCTATCTAGTCTGTGCCGGCTCTTTCAAAAGAGCAACTCAATCCCACTGCCCAGCTCTCTCCCCATAACCTAACAGACCTGTTCTCCCTAAATAAAGATCTAATTCTCTTTTAAAAGCTGTTATCGACTCGGCCCCACCACCTTTTCAGGCAACGCATTCCAGATTTGAACAACCCGCTGAGTGAAAACATTTCTCCTTATCTCCCCTCTGCTTCATTTTGAAACTATTTTGAACGCCCACTAGTGGAAACAGTTTTTCCTTATCCACCCTGTCGAATCCACTCATGATTATATAAACCTCTATTAGGTCTCCTCTCAACTTTCTCTGTTCTAAAGAGAATAAAACCTAGCCTATCTAGCCTTTCCCCACAACTGAAGTCCCTCAATCCTGGTACCATTCTAGTAAACCTTCTTTGCACCCTTTCCAATGCCTTAATGCCATAAACTGCATCCCAAGATATTATTTTTTAGCAGAAATATATCTTGTTTGTGCTTGAAACAAACAATATTTTCTGCTTCCGGCATCTCCCTCAGGAGCCTGTTCATAAGTTTACTACTTGCTCATTGAAGTAGAGTTTCCACAGATTTGTTTTGAATTTACCTGCCTTCCAGCGCATGTCGTGACCTCTGGTTCTACTGTTCAGTACAAGATAAACAGCTTATCTAGTTCCTTCAGAATCTTAAAGCCTCTAATCATATCGCCCTTCAACCTTCTCTTCTTCAGTATGAACATGCCCAGTTTATCTAATCATTCCTCGCAGTCCAGTCTCTCATTCCCCTCAATCGTTTTGGTTGTCCTCTGTATCCTCTCAATCAGTGCAATATCATTTTTATATTGCAGTGAACCAGAATTGCACACAGTATTCCAAGTACAGTCACACTAGTAATTTTTTTAGTGGACGGATTACCCCACTATTTCGGTTCAATATTGCCCTTTTAATTAAATCCAGCATCTGGTTTGCTTTACTCACTGCTACTGAGTGGATAGTGTAAAAATTCTCGAATACTCAATACGATAATGAAAATTACTCAATGAATTGAACTATTGAGATAACCAGAGTAAATAATAATAATCCTTGTATGATATAGCGCCTTATCATGCCTTCTAGACGTCTCATAGCGCTTCACAGAATATACTGTAAAGTGAATTGAATGTGTATATGTGGGTGAAATGCGGCAGCCAATTGCACACAGCAGTGTCCAACAAGTAGTCACTTAAGTAGTGACAAACTAAGCCATGAAGTTACTCCAGAGAAGGTTTTGCATTGGATGTGAGAGAGTGTGGAGCTTGTGTCATGTTAAAAACTTTGTCTCTATCCCTGGGGAGTCAGACTGCAGGGTATTGGGGGGGTGGGGAGGAAGGCCCTCACCAGGATGGATCAGGTGAACCACGCCAGCTTATTTTGTGAAGCACTTTGTAATTGATGTCTAGAAGACGTGAAAAGCACTGTATCAAATGCAAGGATTATGCACTCTTGCCCGGCTCCACTAGATTCCCATGCCCCAGAGCAGCCCTTCCCAATCTTTTCCCAGCATGACCCCATTTCAACACTGAAAATATTTGGGGACCACAAAGTGGTGCGGACAATTATGCACCTGTGTGCAGGAGATCGCGAGAGTTCCATTTGGCAAACAGTAAGCGTATTCAACATAGCTAGCTAGATAACTTTAACTGCTACTGCTAATCCAGGAAAGGTATTAGAAATTATTTAGAATATGGTTTGTGTTGACTCTGATGGATATGATGCGCTATTAATCACTATTAATATATTAATCCTTTCACATTTTTTTTGCCAACAGAGGCTTTACGACCCAATTTTTTTTGCCGACAGCTAGATGGCGTTGCGACCCCATTTTTTCAAGTTGTGACCCCAGGGTTGGGAAACGCTCCCTCAGAGAATAGAATTTGAAATCCTTGTCCTCACTTCTAAGGTCATCTACAGCCTTGCCCCCTCCTACTTTCCTAAACTTCTGACCCCCCCCCCCATACCATCCTGTCCACTGCTTCCATTCAGCAGGCCCTGGCCTGCTTCGTGTCTCCCGCATGACCCGCCCTACAATCGGCTGCCAGACTTTCAGCCTCTCTGCCCCTACACTTGAACTCCCTTTGCCTTGTCTCCATCAAGACTCAACTCAAAACCCTCCTTTTAGACCATGCCTTCAGGCGTTGTCCCACCTTTTTGACCTCCCACATCCCAACCTCTTCCCACCGATGCTGATGTCCTGACCCCTGGCTGTTCAGCACCTTGGGACGTCATCCTGACATGAAAGGCGCTCCTCAAATGTAATTTTGTTGTTGTTGTTATTATCTTAAGGATTGTTGGACAAGACATTGGTTGAAACTCCCTTCCATTTTTCATGGTTTTATGGTGTCTAACATCATGAGTTCTCATTTGTACATCTCATTCTGCAGGATAGTGCCTCCAATGGAGTGTCAGTCTGAGGGTATGAGCTCCCAGCATGGGGCTTGAATTCTCAAGCTTCTGACCCAGAGTGCTACCACCTGAGCCAGGTGAACCCCTACCTGATTTGTCCATTTACTTGAAGCTCTGCTGGAACATAATCCCAAACAAGATTGATCAATAGGGATGCAAGGAGTTGTAGTATGAAGCTAGTCACATGTGTACCTTGCTTAGACATTGGCACTGGGGCGGCTAAAAGCCTCTTGAGTCTGTGCACAGCGCAGAGCCATTGCAATAACATGTGCTTTGTGGATTTTCAGCTACCATATCATTGACATTCTTTGCACAGCATTAGATGTCGCCCAGTCATCTACAGGCATACATGTGTCTGACTTTCTTTCCCAAGTCTGCCTTTGGTCTACATCAAATTTGATGTGATTAAAAACCATGTAGAAACCATTGCTTTAGGACAGACATTCTTTATTGGAAAGCAGCTGTTGTTGATCTCCTTTCACCAATCAGATTGTTTCTCAAACAAGTTACTAGAGAAATTGCACTGGTCCTCCATCTCTCAAACGAGAAGTAATTATCTCTTAAAATGGTCTTGTTTCAAGTATCTAACTATGCAGAGAGGAATTGCAACCTTGTCCTGTTAATTATGCGTTGCCTAGAAAAGGAAATAGTTTCTGATTTTGAAAACAAGTTTGCGTAAGGTCACAACTGACGAGAACAGTGGTTGTATGGGAAACACTCCCACTCAATGGTTTTACTAAGCACTTCTATATGATTTCAAGGAGGAAAGTGGAGGAAATTATGTTGGCAAGAGCCCATCCACCTTCTCCATGCTTTCACTACTAGCTCCAATAACAGATTGCAGAGATCAATCTAACCCAATCACTTCCACTTACTTGCCTTTGTTTGGTGACCCTGTGGCAAAGAGGCTTTCATTATGGACTGGTCATTCATTGCCTCCCAACCTGTGGTTAGACATCTTATGATCTGCATGATGAGGGGGCCAATTCTCAGTCAATATTCCACTCCAAGGTCAGAATAGGACTGAAATTCCACCAGGCTGTAATCTGAGATCATTTGGTCTTAAAATGTAAGATTGCAGAGAATTATGGGAACATCTTGAATTCAGTGTTCATTACTTTTTAATGACTGAAGAAGTTTCCAAATTAATCATTATAATAATCCTTGCATTTGATATAGCACTTTTCACATCTTCTAGACATCTCAAAGAGAATTTACTGTATATTTTGTGGGCAAAACATGGCAGCCAAGTGCACTAAGCAGTGTCCCACAAACAGTCATGGATTGAAATGACCAATTTATTATTTTGGAGGGAGATTATTATCAGACATGTGGAATAAGGAAACTTGCCCAAGGTTTTGCTGTGACTCCTGAGAATCGAACCCAGGTCTCTCGCTTGTGAGGTTAATGGTTAATGTATAAACTCAACAGTAAGACATGGTTATTATCTATTTGCAGATCATCATGTACAGGATGTACAGAAACTACATCCGCTTGTACAGGATGCAGGATGCAGAGCTACACACCACTACACACCACTACACCCCACACCGTGTGTCTGCGGGGAGCTGGGGCAGATCCGCCTGGATACGGGCATTTCATCGATGTCGTCGTCCATGTTCGTGGTGAACTGGCTCGATGGCGACATCTTTGAGCGGTTCCCCTGCAAGGCCTTTCACCTGGTCCGGTGTTGCAGGCGGCGGATCATCTCGTGGCAGGAGATCCCGATGGCGATCGGCTGCTGCTGCTGGGCGAGCTGGCCAGACACGCCGTGTCCTGAGGTACCAGGGCCGTCACCACGTCGCCGGGTACACCGGCTGAGGAGCCGGTCAGTTTTCGGGCCTGTAGACACACTTGGCCCTGTTATCCCACCATTTTGAAGATGGCCCAGGCCGCCGGCGAGGACAAGGAGCGGTTACTGGACTATTGTTGATTGTTTTTGTTGATTTTCTTGTTTGTTGTTGTTGTTTGATTCCCCCCCTTTGCCCCCTGGCCTTCGCCCCCCCCTGTTCTTCTTCTCTTGCTCCCTTTCCCCACTTTCTCTCCCCCCTTTCCCCTTCTCTCCCTTTTCCCTCTTACCCCCTTTTCTCTATGATTTTGCCCCCTGCCCACCTTTCCCTCCATCTCTCCCTTGCCCCCCCTTTCTCCCCCCCTTTTCCTATTTGATTGTTCCCCACCTTCACATCCCTCTCCCCCTTATCCTCTTTTCCCCCTTTCACCCCTGGCCCCACTTCCACGACTGTTTGTGGGACACTGTTGTGCGCAATTTGGCTGCCGTGTTTCGCCCACAAATATAGTCAGTTCTCCTACTTTCCTTCCCCTAACCATGACCCCTCCCCCACTGCTCTGATCCCAACCTTGGGATGTTGTTATATTTTGTGAAGAGCTTTGAGATGTCGATAAGATGTAGAAAGCGCTATATAAACGTAAGGATTATTATATTATTATCATCTTATTTCTTTCATTACGTTAATTTAGGTTCATGGTGATTTGCACTCTGGTAGGCTATTCTGCAAGAGGATCACTATATAAATGTAAGTTGTTATTGATTTCAGTAGAGTGATCAAGAAAGTAAATATTTGGCAAATAAATTAATTGAGAGCATGAAGGTTGTGGGATTGGATTGGATTGGTGACTGACTGAAGTGACTGAAGTGACTGAACTCACTGACTAAACTGACTGAACTGCCGGAAGCCTGGTTGGATGGGGCCCCATGATTTGCTTGCTCCTGTACATCATGTGACTGTCAGAAAGTGCTCAAGAAGAAAGAGCTGACTTGAGAAACATGCTCTCGCATCGCAATCTCACACAACTCAGCCACAGAGAGATCGGTTTGGCATAATCTGTGCAATACAAACTTTCATCAGTGATGACAAATTAGAACTAGAGATCCAAGGTAACTAACTAACAGTTGGTAAGAAAGCTCTGCTAATGAGTTGTGATCTCAAACAACCTTCCGCTCAATGATGCTGTACTAAGATTGAATTGAAAGATTTTCTCTATTTGTGCACCATGTTCAGTAAAAGCCTGTTTATCCGGCACCCTCGGGACCTGGCGAATGCTGGTTAAAGCGCCTGCTGGATATTTGGCCGAAAACACACAATTATAAATAAATAGTAACACATTGTGCCAGATAAATTCCGGTTAATCGAATGCGGACCTTTTTTTTGAGGTGCCAGTTATATGGAAGTTACGGTTGATCGGGTCATGGATAAACAGGCTTTTACTGTAATACAATTTTACATGTATTTACAATTTAGGTCCTTTACATAATGGTTTAAGATTACAGGAACGTTCAGAGATCTTCTGTTCTGACCTATGCTGCGATAATGAACTGTTACTTAGGTGCCACATGCTTAAATTACTGCAACATTCTGCACAAGAATGGGGTTTGTCATTTTCAAACACTCATTTTCAGATTTGCTAATGTAGCAGAACAAGAGGACACAGGTTGGGGTCTGTCCAATTTCAGGACAGATACTAGGAAGTATTTAATTGTAATAAGCATAATTATTAAATGGATTGGCAATAAGGGGTGGAGAGCAGGACCTGGATTTATTTAAGAAATGGTTTGATGCTGTAATGTGAAGACATTAATGTGGGTATTCTGGATGAGATTAAATGGGTTGAAAATAAAGAAAAGGGAGGTGAAAAAGTTTTTCACGCAGCAAATTATTCGGATCTGGAAAGAAAGGATGGTGGAATCCAATTCGATAGCAACTTTTAAGTAACAAGTAGATAGTTATTTGGGAAGGACAGGTTTGCAGGACTATGGGGAGAGAGCAGGGGAGCGGGATTGATTTGGACAGCTCTATTCAAGAGTCGACACAGACACGATGGGCTGAATTAACTCCTTCTGTGCTGTAAAATGTTATGATTCTATGAAGGGTTTTCTTCAGCTGAACTTTTCCTCTGCTCTTGTAAATAGAAATCTATCTTTGTTGTGTGGTTAAATACCCAAACGCCCTGGCAATAATTCCTCAAGATAATTTGGTCATTCACTTCATGTGTTCTTCACAAGATCATAAAATTGGTTTTCATGAAGAGGGCTCTTTGGTCTATTTGATCCTTCCACAAAACACGCTTTATCGTCTTCCCAACACAGGATGAAGATTTTTCAAATGAGTCCAGTATCCTGGCCTCAATTAACCCCTCTGGCAACCTATTCCAGTCATTAATAACTTTTGTGGTGTCCTATGGAGACTCTGGCTGAATAGGGAATGGATTATGGTGTAAAAATCTGAATGTGATTTTACCTAGTCAGATCATGAGCTGTGCTTAAAGGGATTGTAATTGGGATTCTCTAGTACATTGCTTAAATGTGAAAGCTGTGCGACTGTTCACAACATCTCTAGCAAGGAAATCAATGTGATTGTGGGAAGACACGGGTGTCTTTAGAGGAATTACCTAATTCATAATGAGCTTTGTTCAAATAGAACATTTTGTTTTGTTGACAAATGCAACAGTTCAGATCTGTTCAAAAAAAGCTGTAGACTAGTTTCTGGTGTGATACTCTTTTCCAGTCACAATTTTGGAAGATTTCATTGATGGCACCATTCTTGCTGAGCAGGGTTCCGGGTTGAGTTATGTTGGTATCAGTTGGTGCCAGCGCCTTGGGATGTCCTCCTGACATGAAAGGTGCTCTTTAAATGTAATTTTGTTGTTGTTGTTGTTGTTGTAATAATGATGGCACTATCTGCATGGACAAGGATGGTGACATCTGCACCTACAAGCCAAACCGTTGGTCTGAAGTTGGGTTTGTCTGATCTGAAACTGGTTAATAATTAATCCCTGAACAGTTATGGCTTCCTTCTAGCTGGGAACTCTACATTTCCACTTCACTTTGTGACCCCCCAGTCCCTTCATGTTCTGTCAGCTGCCTATCAGACATCAGGAGCTGGATGAGCGCGAACGTCCTGCAGCTGAATGTCGACAGGACAGAGGCCATACTCCTTGGCTCTCGTCAACATCTCCATTCACACAGCTCGCACCTCCTCCACCTTTCCAACCTGCCCCTAAAACTCTCCGAACCTGTGCACAGCCTTGGCCTCAGGTTCGACCCCCAACTGTCCTTCCTCCCCCACATCCGGTCCTTCATCAGCACCGCCTCCTTCCACCTCCGATGGATCACCCGTCTCTGGCAATACCTCACCCCAAAAAACGCTGAAACTTTGGTCCATGCCTTTGTCACCTCTCGGCTGGACTATTGCAACGCCCTCCTCGCTGGTCTCCCCTCCACCACAATCCACAAAATCCAGCTGCTTCAAAACTCTGTCGCCCGCATACTCACCCGCACCAAGCTTCGCTCCTCCATTATCCCAGTCCTTGCCAGACTTCACTGGTTCCCTGACTCTGAGAGGATCGACTTCAAGATCCTCACCCTTGTTTTCAAATCCCTCCACTCCTCTGCACCCCCCTATCTCTCTGATCTCCTCTGTCCCCAAACCAGCATCCGTTGCCTTCGCTCCACCTGGCCTCCTCCATTTCCCCCGAATCCTCCCCTCCACCTTTGGCGGCTGGGCCTTCAGGCACTATGCCACAAGGCTCTGGAACTCCCTTCCTTACTCCATTCACCTCTCACCCTCTCTTCCCAGTTTCAGGTCACAGCTTTCTCTTCAACCGCGCCTTTGGTCACCTTTCTACCCCTGCCCCTGGCTCGGTCCCGGGATCCGCTATTATGAACCGCTCTGAGATGCCATCCAGCCTGGAGGGCGCTTTATATAAATCAAAGTTGTTGTTGTTGTTGGAAGCATTCCGGATTGAGTTATGCTGATAATTATCACTATGAATATCTTATAAAACAGAATTTTGCACCCCAACATTTCATCACTGCTCTCTGTCCCTAGTTCCCTTCTAACGGTGTTATTACAGATGAAAACACATTTCCTTTGGCTAAGGGCTGCACTCATAATAATAATAATAAATTGTTCATTTCAATTTATTACTGTTTGAGGGACACTGCTATGTGCAAATGGCTGCCGTATTTCACCCAAAAATATACAGTCAATTCACTTTACAGCACATTCTGTGAAGTGCTTTGAGATGTCTCGAAGACATGCAAATGCAAGGATTACTATTTATTATTGAACATGTGTCATCCTTTTCTCATGAAGTGTTTACTGTCAGTTTCTGGGTTAAATCTTCAACATCCAGATGTTCGGAGCTGGGCTTTTTCATCTTGATCTGTTCATTTCTTCTTTTCTGTGAGTTTATTCGTGGGAAATATTGCCCATTACCACAAAGCCTTAACTACTTGCAGAAGGGAGCTTTGCTGCTCCGATTTATTTAATTTCTTTACAAGAACCTAAGAACACATGTTTTTTTTCGGAACAGCGAAAGGTTCCACATGCTTGTCTTTTTGATACATCTCAACTCCAGTTTAAAATTTCAACTCAATGGGTAAAAAAGGCAAGGTGTCTCGCTGCCTTTCTGTTGCTTTTAAAGTAGACATATAAAATCACAGTTAAATAATTTTGGTAGTTTCTACTAAAAATTGTTTGCATTACGTAAAATGTGCATTGTAAAAATATAAACCATTAAATAATCATCCACAATTTAAAGTTTTTATTTTCATAAGGTAGGCACTGCCTACCCTGCCTACCCTGACTGCACGTCCATGTCATCTACACCTGGTCACCCTCGTTGCTCTCACCTCCACTGTCTCTAGTGTCTAGGCAATCCCCTTATGTCGCAGTGACCAGAACTGTACGTGCTTCTCTCGGTGCTGATCACAGCCACTATCTGTCTTATGGAGTTTGAGTTGACATCTGGCAAATATGGAATCATATCTAGGGATCTAAGCCTCAGGATCATTATTTACAATTCCTCTTGTCAAACACTAATGTAAAACAATAATGCAATAAAATGTGTTATAATAAACCAGGAACTTACAGACTTTTCATGCTTGCTGCCAGTACTGGGAAGTCCTAGAATGAGAAAGTTAGGGTATGAATGAGTCAGGTCAGGGTAACCCACAGAAGGAAAAAGTGTCTGTGTGTAGGAGAAAAGCCAGATTTGATAGTTTCTTGAAATCTGTGACTATCCCTTTCTCAGTGACTGACCTGGGCCAGAATGTAGGGTTACCACAGGATTTGTGGAGTCCTGTAGCTCAGTGGATAGAGCACTTGCCTTACAAGTGAGAAACCTGGGTTCGATTTCCAGAAGGGTGAAACCTTGGTCAAACCTTCCTTAAGCCACCTGCCTGATAATAATCCCTCAAACAAAACAAAAATAACTGGTCATTTCAATCCAATATGGAATCATATCTAGGGATCTAAGCCTCAGGATCATTATTTACAATATTATTATTTACATTATTTACATTATAATTCAATGTCTGAATTATGGCCATTTCAATCCATGAATGTTTTGTGGGACACTGCTGTGCACAATTGGCTGCCATGTTTCACCACATGTACACAATCAATTCACTTTTACCGTTGGCTGGGGGGGGTGGGGGGGAGCTTTAGCATCTCGAGCCCCTGAATGTGTGTGGAGCTGAGGCGGAGCTGAGGACCCAAGTGTGTGGAGCCGAGTGTGTAGGTGGGGGGTGGGGCAACTAAAATATTGCTGAGTGAGGGGGAATGCTGCTATTCAGAGTTTGGAAGCCTCTGGGTTACACGGACACAGGACTGGGAAACATCCTAGCAAGTCAGCCAACCAGCAACAAAGTTTTAAAAAAAAATTCCACCTTTCATAGAGAATGATCACTCAGTCAATTTCTTCAATTAAACAAGTAATTCTTAAACGATTGATAGCACATCTTTCTCCAACATCTATCTCACTGAGTTGCTCCTGCCAAATATTCACTGGTGCTGTACTTGACCTGAGAGTTTGGGACTGGAACTCTACTCTATATCTAACTTGTGCTGACTACCGATGGGACAGAGGGAGTGAATGTCGAGGGACCTTTATTGACGTAAAAGTTGCAATGTCTGAATTATGGCCAAAGGAGCGGGTATTAGTCTGCATCACTTCTGAGCCTGTGCAGAAGTTAGAACTGTTAGAAATTAGACCCCACGTTCAACTGAGCTAAGAGAAGATATTCCCATTGTGGGAGTGAGGGCCTGAGACATGCTTTTCTGAGGAAATGATTGATTGTGTGCTCTACAAGTCGACTTAACTGGCAAAAAATGTGTTGATCCAGACAAAACCACACTGTGCACCCAGAATGCTTATTGCTACCGAGTTTCAATTTTGGAAATGTCTAAATTATTGTGAAGAAATTGTTTTGTTTAGTCTGTGCTGAAATATTTTCCCGGGCTTTGGGGAAGGGGGAGGGGGAATGGAGGACTTTCTTTTGCAAAAACAGCATATGGAAACTGTAAAGGGAATTTCTTCTTCACAAGAAAGAAAGTGCGGATAATTGCTATGTGTGTTTAATGACTTTACTGTGGAAATACAGAAATTCCACAAGCCATATCCTACCAACCAAGAGAACAGGAGAAAAGGCTAATGGGTGCAACTACCCTTTCTGGTTTTGATTCCCAATTCTCCACAAACTCCAGCTCATCCAGAATGCCACAGCCCTTAATCTTTCCCATACAAGGTTCTGTGTCCCATCACCCCCTGGTTCCTTGGCTCTCAGTGGATTGATTTTAAGATCTTTATTCTGTCTTTCACATCCTCCATGCACTTTGCAGCCTGCATTTCCTCGATTTCTTCTTACAACAACAACAACAACTTCAATTAATATAGCGCCCTCCAAGCCGGACGGAGTCTCAGAGAGCTTCACAATAGCGGATCCCAGGGGCAGGGGCAGAAAGGTGACCAAAAGCCCGGTCGAAGAGAAAAGTTTTCAGCTGTGACCTGAAACTGGGAATAGAGGGGGCAAGGCGGAGGGAAGGGAGTAAGGAAGGGAGTTCCAGAGCCTCGGGGCATAGTGGCTGAAGGCACGGCCGCCAAGGGTAGATCGGAGGATTCGGGGGGACATGGAGGAGGCCAGACCCAGAGGAGTGAAGGCAGCAGGAGCTGGTTTGAAGAAAGAGGAGGTCAGAGAGGTAGGGGGGGGTGCAGAGGAGTGGAGGGATTTGAAAACAAGGGTGAGGATCTTGAAGTCGATCCTCTCTGGGATAGGGAGCCAATGAAGTCTGGCAAGGATTCGGGTGACCCATTCCCTCCATCCAGCAAATTCAGGTGTACTACACGTCATCTCTGTTCTGTGAATGCCTCGATGGCAGCTGAGATTTCAACCACTGAGCCCTTTGCTCTCTGGAGCTCCCTCCCAAACTCGATGCTGTCCCACCTATCCTCTGATCTCCCTCTAAAAGAGTTAAGTTAGGGGTTAATACATGGTTTCATAAACTCGGTCTCTTAAGTTTAGAAGGTTGAGGGGTGATCTGATTGATGTTTTTAAAATAATAAAGGGATTCGATAGGATAGATACAGAGAAACTATTTCCTCTGGTGGTAGGAACCCAGAAGAAGGGGGAATTAATCTTAAAATTGGAGCAAGTCCATTTAGGAGTCAATTAGGAGATTGTTTTTCACAAAAGGGAGTGGGGAAGGAACTCTCCACTAAAAGACTGTGGATGCTGGATTCATCCATATCTTCAAAACTGAGGTGGATAGATATTTGTTAGTAATAATAATATATAGTATGGGTCAGGGTATTAAAGGCTGCTGCCCAAGGGCGGCTAGTTGGTTTTGAGGTAGAGATCAGCAATGATTTTATTGAATGTTGGATCAGGCTGAAGGGGCTGGATAGCCTTCTCCTGCTCCTATGTTTTGCCTTTTCTCTCGGAAGATTCCAGATGTTATTCTCTGAGTGAAAGATGCTACATAAGTGTTAATGAGTCTTATTGTTGCTGACCTGCCTTCTCACAATATCTCTCAATACCACTGGTAGAACAGAAATTTACAATCCAACCCCAAATTTGTGTCTACTTGCTATAGCCATTCATTTGTTTCCTAATCTCAGAGTCCACACTAACACAATGCAGTGGTGTGCTGATGGAATAATGCAGAAAACATTTCATTATTCAGAGGATTGTGAAAATATGAAATGCATTGCCCTATATATGTAAAAACAAGCTGGAAAGATACTTGGGAAGTAAAGGGCATGGAGAAAAAGCAGGAAAATGGGATTAAAAGATATACCATGATAGAAGCAGGTTAACTAGGCTGAACTTTTTGTCATTGTTCCAATACAATCCTGTTATTGGAGATGCTGTCCTGGTGAGACATTCAATCATCTCCCTAGCATTGTTAGGTTATTGTGAGAAAGACATAATATCAAAGACATTTAATGGACCAGGTAGTTTTCCTGTTGGCTTGGCCAATTTTTTTGAAAAGAATTAAAAGGAAAATGAGAAAACACCAAAATTGGAATGCGGAATTCTCTGCCACAAACGATTGTTGAGTCACAGCCCACAAATTCCTCTCAACGGAATTAGAGTCATTTACATAGGATGGATATTGAATGACATGAGAGCAAGCAGGAAAGTACAGGGGGTTTATCCGTGAAACAAAGCAAGGACTTGATGGACATCTTGTTTCTGGGATGTACCATTTTGTTATTAGTTGGAATAACAACAACAACAACAACTTGAATTTATGTACCACTCTTCACTGGGGGTAGTGTCCCAGAGTGCTTGACAGTTTCTGGCATCGAGCCAGGAGGAGAGGAACCGGAGAGGTGACCATAAGCACGATGAAAAAAGGAAGGGCTTTAGGTGGGATTTGAAAGTGGGGAGGGAGGGGGCAGGGCAGAGGGATTGAGGGAGAGATGGATGGATTGGGTTAGCCTCCGTGAGCTGGAGTTGACTTGGATAAACCATAAAAACTTTGCTGTTCATCAGCTGTGGGGGAAACTGTGATCTAGGGCTGCCTCGTTACATTGAGTGGTTTGTTTCCAGTTGATAATGCTCTTGCCGCTGGGACAGAAGGTGCTGGGTTCAAGCCCTACATTGGAATGTCAAGTGCACTATTGGGGGAGCAGTGTTGTTAGCGTCCCTTTTCGCTGATCAGATGGACCTTAAAGTTCTTGTAAAACTAAGGGTAGAGAAAATTGAATTTCTCGCCTTGTTCTGGCCAAAATTCCTGTAAAATACATTAGTCATTCACTTTATGGTCATTTAGCATCAAGTGGTATGCAAAGTTTCTGTGTACAAATACACATGACACTGCAAGTTACAGCAACTCCCTATGAAATGGTTTAATGGTACAGGTTCTGCATCAAATGCAAGGATCACCATAATTCCCTGTACCAGCTCCAGTTTCTGATGAATGTGTGCAGTGCTGAGCAGAGCTTTGAGTCTAAAACCGATTTCAACAGTTTGCCTACTTAAAAATTTGAAATGTGGACATCTTCCAAGCTGTAGTAATTAAAATAACTCTGGACGTGAGCATAGGATCAGAGGCACCTGTGACTGATTGGTTCCAGCTTCAAAGCAAACATGTGTTTTTGTTCAGATGTTCCCTTCTTGAACAGATACCGTTTTTCATAACTTTATCTTTTGATTCACATTACTAGCTTGTTCTGTGCAGCTGTGCAGCACCTCTGGTTTGGAATCTTCCACAAAAACAAGATATTATTGGACTCATTGGTTTGTCTAAGATACTGGAAGGCAAATGTGTGAATTGCTGCCTCTAGCCTTTAAAGTCTCTCTGTGCTCACTCATTCATGACTCCGAGATGCTCGTGTGTTTTATTTTGTGTGGGTGGTGTGACTAAGTTAAAAGTTGTAAAACATAATAATTTACCCTCTTCACTCACTCTTAACATCAACTTCCTCCTATGTCTCTGTCACTCCTCCACCTAGCCAGGAAGTACAGTTGTCCATTCTGGGAAAAGTCAGATGTGGGGAAGTGTGAAATTATTCATCTAGGTAGCAAAAATAGAAAAATAGATTATTTTCTACAAGTGGAGAGATTAGATAGTGTTAGTGTTCAGAGGGATTTGGGTGTCTTTGTACACCAGTTGCAAAAAGTTAGTTTGCAGGTACAGCAAAGGGATTTGGTGAGACCGCACCTGGAGAATTGTGTGCAGTTTTAGTCTCTTTATTTAATAAAGGACATACTTGCCTTAGTGCTGGTGTAGCGTAGATTCACTAGGTTAGTTCCTGGGATAAGGGGACTAACCTGCGAGAATAGGTTGAATAAACTAGGGCTGTATTCTCTGGAGTACAGAAGAATTAGGGGAGATCTTATTGAAACATATAAGATTCTTAAAGGGCTGGATAAAGTAGACAGTGAGGGATTGTTTCCCCTCATAGGAGAATCTATAACCAGGGGTCATAATCTTAAAATTAAGGTTCAGCCTTTTAGAACAGAGTTGAGGAAACATTTCTTCACTCAGATGGTAGTGAATTTATGGAATTCACTGCCCCAGAAGGCTGTAGATGCTCAGTCCTTGAACATTTCCAAGGTTGAGACTGATAGATTTTTTTTAAATAGAAGGATTAGGGGATATGGGGATAGAGCAGGTAATTAGAGTTAGGTCAGAAGATCAGCCATGATCTTATCGAATGGTGGGGCAGGCTTGAGGGGCCAAATGGCCTACTCCTGCTCCTAATTCTTATGTTCTTTTGTTCTTATATTGATCCACTATATTGCATTTGGTGAAATCCTGAAGCTTAGTAGTTAGAGCACTCACCTCGCAAGTGACAGGAATTTTGTTCGATTCCCAGGCAGAGCAAAATATTGGGCATGTTTTCTTAACCCTCTGAGACACCTCTGTCTGCCTAGCAGTAAGTAGGAACACGGCTGTTAGTTGATTGGCAGATCACTTTTCTAGGAGGTAATAATGCCTTAAAAAAAATGGTCAATCCATAACTTTTTGTGAGACATGGCTGTACACAATTGACTTCTGTCTTTTGCCTACAAAATGTACAGTCAATTCATTTTACAGTATATTCTGTAATGTGCTTTGAGAAGTCTCAAAGACACAATAAGGTGCTGTATGAAATGCAAGGAGTATTATTATTTGAATAATAATCTGTCTTCTCCTCATCTCTTGCTCCCAACATATCTCCTCTCCCACATAAAATTTAGATCTTCTTCTACTATGAAGAAAATGGTGATTGAGGTCACTGTGCCACAGACATATTGGAATAGTCTATTTCTGTGCAGAACAATCTGACGAAGGGTCTTGGACCCGAAACATTGGCTCACTTTTCCTCTCTCCATAGATGCTGCCTGACCTGCTGTGTGTTCCCAGCGATTTCTGTTTTTGTTTCAGATTTTAAGGATCTGTAGCATATTGAGTTTTTTTTTAGAATAATTTGATGTTTGGCAGGACACTGGGAGGAACTGGGAGAAACACTACCTTGCAATCTTTAACATCCCAGATTCGAACAATCCGCTGAGTGAAAACATTTCTCCTCAGCTCCACTCTGCTTCGTTATGAAACTATTTTAAATCTGCGACCGCGAGTCACTGATTCGCCCACCAGTGAAACAGTCTTTCCCTATTCACCCTGTTGAAACCTCTCATAATCTTATAAACCTCTATTAGGTCTCCTCTCAATCTTCTTTGTTCTAGAGAGAATAAGCCTAGCCTATCTAGCCTTTCCTCATAGCTGAAGTCCCTCAATCCTGGTACCATCCTTGTAAATCTCCTCTGCACCCTTTCCAATGCCCTAATATCCTTCCTAAAGTGTGGTGACCAGAATTGTACACAGTACTCCAGCTGAGGCCTAACCAAAGTCTTATGGAAGTTAATCAGCACTTTCTGACTTTTGTACTCTATACCCCTATTCATAAAGCCTAGTATCCCATATGTCTTCTTAGCGGCTTTGTCTACCTGTCCTCCCACTTCCAAAGAGCCGCTAACACAAATCCCCAAGTCTCTCTGTTCCTTCACACTCTTTAAAATTGTACTATCTAGCCTATATTGCCTCCCCTCATTTCTTCTCCCAAAGTGTATCGCCTCACACTTCTCTGTATTAAACTTCATCTGCCATGTGTCACCCACTTTACCATTTTATCTATATCCTCTTGCAGATGGTTACTATCCTCCTCACTATTTACTATTCTCCCTAACTTAGTATCATCTGCAAACTTGGAAACTGTACTCCCCAAAACTGAACCAAAATCATTAATATATATTAAAAAGAGCAGTGGTCCCAAAACTGATCCCTGGGCGACGCCACTGCACACTTCCCTCCAGTCTGAAAAGCAGCCACTCACTACAACTCTGCTTTCTGTCTCGCAGCCAGTTCTGGATCCACGCTACCACTGTCCCTTTAATGCCATGGGCCTTTATTTTCCTAATAAGCTTCTCATGCGGCACTTTGTCAAATGCCTTTTGAAAGTCCATGTAAACTACATGCATTGCCCTCGTCCACCCATTCTGTTACATCGTTGAAAAATTCTATCAGATTTGTAAGGCAAGATTTGCCTTTAACAAATACATGCTGGCTGTCCTTTATTAGCCAATATCTTTCTAAGTGAAGATCCATCTTGTCCCTGATTATAGACTCTAGAAGTTTTCCGACTATTGACGTTAGACTGACTGGCCTGTACTTCCCAGGTTTGTCCTTCTGCCCCTTTTTATACAGGGGAGCAACATTAGCAACCCTCCAGTCCTCTGGCACCACCCCTGTGTCCAAGGAAGATTGAAAGATTGTGGCCAGAGTCTCTGCTATTTGCTCCCGTACTTCCCTTAGTAACTTAGGATGCATCCTATCCGGACCGGGTGACTTATCTACCTTGAGCGCCGTCAACCTTTTTAGTATTTCCTCTCTGGTTATGCTTATCTTATCCATTTCTACTACCCTCTCCTCCAATACTGTAGCATTGGCTGCATCTTCTTCTCTTGTGAAGATAGAAGCAAAGTACTCATTCAGTACATCAGCCATGCCCCCTGCCTCCACAATAAGATTTCCTCCTTAGTCCCTTATTGGCCCACCCTACCCTTGACAAATCTTTTACCCTTAATATGTTTGTAAAATACCTTAGGATTCCCTTTAATGTTGCCTGCTAATTGTTTCTCATGCAGTCTTTTTGCCCCTCTAACTTCCTTTACAGTCAATTTACTTTACAATGAAACAATTTGAGATGTCTCGAAGACGTGATAAGACGCTGTAATCAAGTGCAGGGATCATTATTATAAACATCTTAAAGCACTTCACAGGAATGATAGGAATTACTGAGGAAGGTAGGAATGGTGTGTTGTAGCATCTAAGCATATTGACCAAATGCACCATCAAACAGATGGTTTTTAAGGATAGATTTGAAAGGCAAAGTGATGACAAAAGTGTCACTTACTCACATAACATTATTCAATTTGCCCATTTGTCCCCCGCCAGCCCAGTCTGTGGCCACTATGAGGGGGATAGCACTTGTTCCTGAATAAATATGATGGACACATGGAGGAGAATCAATCAGCTTCACATATGAACCAGAAACACATGAAACTCTTTGGACACATTCAGTGCCAGTTACACAATCTATTTTACCACTTGGAAGATTTTGTTTGAAAATAAACTTATTATGAAGAGGTGCAAAATCTGAACTCTCCTGGAATAGATTCCTCATGTTCGATACTTTACTCGGAAGACATTCCGGCAACCCAGAGTTAGGGAGTTCCACTGTTCATTCCTCGTCATCACCAATATGCCAGCTCACCTACTCTTATAGGCCTTCAAGCCTCATTCAACCACTAAAAGAAAAAAAGAAAATCCTTATATTTGATACATATCTTATGTTATTGTGATGTCTCAAAGCGCTTCTCCGAATATACTGTAAAGTGAATTGAATTGTATATTTTGTGGGCAAAATGCAGCAGCAAGTTGCACACTATAGTGACCAACGAATAGTCATGGCTTCAGTGACCCAATTATTTTTTAAATGTGATTATTACTGTGTTTCTCCAAACCAGGTTATTGGTTGGGTTGGTGTGGGATAGGCTGTGTGGCGAGCTGGGTTGGTGTGGGACAGGCTGTGGAGAACTAGGTTTGTTGGTCTCACACTCATAGCCTAGAAAGGTATTGGGAAAGCAACTGTCTTTCTGCCTCTGGGACAGAGCTGGGTTGGATTAGGGACAAATTGTTACTCTGGCAGAGAGCAGTATTGGTTTGGGACAGACTGTACAACTGGAGCAATGGGAGGGTGCAGAAGAGGCACGTGTATTTTTAGTAAATGGTGAAATGGATTTTTCTTTAATTTTAATAACAGTGCTTAAGCACATTGGGGAACTTCAAATAGAACTACCCTGGACTGGGATATCCCGGAGACTAAGTGGAAACATTCGGCAATCCCTGCAGTTGCTTTGAGCCTGGGGGTAGCTAGCTGTTTATTGCTCTGTTCAGCACTCACACAGCTCTCCACACAGCCTCTTGATTGTCTTCATCAGTCTGGGCACCATACAACGGAGTGTGTGAGATAATATTCTGGCTCCCATCCCCACTCTCTTTCTTTCACTCGTTATGTGCCAGTCTCTCACTCTTGTTTTCTGGTGATTATAATTTGCTCAGTACCTACCATTCTAAATTATTATTGTGGTTTCACCACTCCAGCCTACAGCTATTTTTTCCAGGTTTTTTTCATTGAGCGATCAGCATCCCTTCACTGTCTACCTCTCTGCACAGAATTAGCTCTTGCCAAATCTCAACGTACAAAAACAACTTTTAATATATTTTTCCTTCTCATTCCTGTCAGTATGGGCTGTCGAGCAAGGGCTCAGGTAAAATGAGTACCTCTCTGTCCTTGTTCAGTCTCGGCAGACATGAGTCGCAAGCAAAACATGTCCAGATTCAAGGGCATGATATCAATAGAGTTCCTTATTGTTTCTCTGTGGTTTAATAACAATGCGGTTTTAGTAACAATGTCATTCTCATAAAGATATTCATAATAGAAAACTTTGGGGAACTTTGAATACGTTGGCTGTCTTGTTCTGGGATATCCCAGAGTGGAAACATACAGCAATACTCTCAACTCCTCATATATAACATAAACACCACTAAGCATACATTTCCACCTCTCCCCTTTCCTACACAGAACATCCATGCTTCTGTATCTGTAACTAAACGCTATTTGGCACATCTGACTATTCTGAGCCCTTCTGACTGCTAGTCAACCACACCCCAGAAGAAGTGGGAAAAGAACAGTGATGGCTCAGATCCACACCTATTGTGGTACCAAGTTAATGAGAGCCATGTTTCACTCACCTTGCAAGCAAGAGGACCCAGTTTTGAATCCCAGGCAGGACAACGCTTTAGGCAAATTTCCTTACTCCACACTCTGTTTACCTATGTTTGCTTTAGTATTAAGTAGGATCCTGGTTGAAAGTCAATTGGCAGATTGCTTTTCATGGGTAATAATCTTTCCAAAATAAAAATATTTTTTTGGTCTTGGAAGGAGGCAGCGAATGGGGTGAAGTGAAGGGATACCAGAGGCTGGGGACAGTAAAGCTGAAGGCCTGACTGCCGATGATGGGTGGGCAGGGTAGGGAACATGGAGCCAAGCAGAGGGAGTGGGATGGTTCCTAAGGAAATCCTTTACATTGGTTAATTACATAAATAGGAGAATTTGTCATTTTCTTTATCCATAGAATGTGCTACATCTCTATTTACATATTGTGTAATGGATCCAACATTAACGCCTAATAATAATCTCTCAAAAAAAAATTGGTCATTTCAATCCACAACTGTTTGTGGGACAAGGGTGTGCGCAATTGGCTGAATTTCGCCTACAAATATAGTCAATTCACTTTACAATATATTCTGTGAAGAGCTTTGAGACATATAGAAGACGTGAAAAGCACTATATCAAATGCAAGGAGTATTATTATTATTATTCATCCTCCCGACGTGAAAGGCGCTCTATAAATGTAATTTGTTGTTGTTGTTGTTGTTGTTATTCTGTGAAGCACTTTGAGGAGTGTCAGGTGTTGTACCAAAAACAAAGATTATTCTATTATTATTATATTAAGGTCACATCTTAAATGGATAGATACGTGGCTACAAGGTGACATGCCTGGCAAAGGTATGTCTGTGGCAGTCTCTAGGCCGGTTCCTGATCCAGGGGGTGGGGCCCTTGTAAAAACAAAAGTACCATGGTAATGGTGGTAGTACCATAGAACTACCACCATAACCATGGTACTACCACCATTACCATGGAACTTTTTTACATGGGGTGAAGCAGTATTCTAGGGCATAGCTGATAACAGCTCAGTCCAGCCTGGCTTATTGGCAGGAGCAGTCCATGGGGCAGGGAGTCATCCCACTCAGCTCCTGTTAGCACTTTGGGACATCCTCCCGACGTGAAGAGCAATGTTGTTGTTGTTGTTGTTGTTGTTGTTAACCCCTCACTCTGGTCCTACCTAGACAAACAGTGGGAAAGCTTGTCAGACAGCAATATCAATGACAAGTTATTCAGTTTTAGCTGGTTAGACTCCAGAAGTTACCCCAATGCACCCTCTGGGTTCCCCGAGCCTTGGCTCTAGCCAACCTGTACCGAATACTTTGCGGAATTAGGTAAGCAGGATGTGTCCCTCCAGGAAGAGAGTGTGAATACCAAAAAATATATATTTGTTACATTTTGGGTATCAAGGTATAAGGGGCAAGGGCAGGTAACTGGAATTGAGGTACAAATTATCTGTGATCCAGTAGAATGGCAGATCAGGCTCAAGGGGCGGAAGAACCTGTTCCTATGAATGAAACTCTTATTCGGGTACTGCTGTGGGTGGCGGCTTGCTGTTTGAATGGAGTAAGTTTAGTGCGTGACAGGAGATGTACTGTGGGTGGAGCTGTGTGTGTCAGCCTGGCTCAGTTTGTCACATTCTCACCTCTGAGTCAGAAGGATGTGGCTTCAAGCTCCACATTGGGACCTGAGCTCATTGCCCAATCTGACACTTGTGAAATAATACTGCTACAGTCTGCTCAAGTTGCTGTTGTTTGCATGAGGCCCCATGCACCCTGACATTAAAGATCCCATGACACTATGACTTTACAATGTCTCCCATGTTCTCACCAACAATCGTTTAATTTTAAAAAGAGTATTCGCTTCATGGGTATCGTGGGAACCTGCTGTGTTCAAAATGCCTGACTTTGAAAATAGGAACATGGGAACATGAGGAGGCCATTCAGCCCCACAAGCCTACTTTGGCCATTCAATAATCACAGCTGATCTCTACCTTTAGTGATCCACTTGAGAGCAACAACAGCAACTTGCAGTTACATAACACCCTGCACGTAGGAGAGCCTCTCACAGTGCCTAAATAAACCAATTACATGTGGAGTGTTTTAACACATTTTGACATCACAGGCGCTGTATCAAATGTAGGATTACCTCCTGTGTGATGTGAGGCTGGAGAGTGTGGATTGATAATAATCCTTACATTTGATATAGACTTCTTTCACATCAGGAGGGCATCTCAAAGGATTTACTGTAAAGTGAAGATTTACTGTATGTAAAGTAAAAGCTTGGTTATCCGGCACCCAACCCATCGGAACACTCAACCAACCGGTATCTCCCAATAGAATTCACCATTCCAGCAACCAGATCTCATAGCGGAAATCACACTATCCTGCATGTGTGTATGTAGTGATCTTAAAATGATGTGTGTGTGTACTGCTTGTTCAACTTACTGCTAACTCCCACACCTCTGCCACTATACGCCAGCAGATGACAGCAGTAATTTTCGCCGCGTACGACAAACTATACGTGCTCTGTAACCAGGGCCGGTGCCCCCAAAATCTTGGTCTCCTAGGCGACCGCCTAGTTTGCCTAAAGGTAGAGCCAGCCCTGTAAATATCCATACAATATTCTGTTATTATTTAATCTATTTATTAAATAATTGGGATTATGTAAATGACACTATATAAGTGCGATTTTGTTTGTTGTTGTTTGTATTATTAATATGGTATGTTATAAAATAAGTAAAGCCCTGTAAATATCCGGCATATTTGATTAACCAGCAATGGTCAGGTCCCGAGGATGCCGGATAACAAAGCTTTTACTGTACTTTGTAGATGAAAGAGGAGCCAATGTGCACACAACAATTTGTCCCGTGAACAGCCATGAAGTGAGTATCCAATTTTATTTTGTTGATTGTTGGCCAGGGCACCAGGAGAATCTTCCTGTCTTTTTGAATTATGTCTTGGGATCTTTAACGTCCACCTGAACAGGTGGACAAGTCTTCAGTTTAATGTTGCATCTGAAACAATGCAGGACTCCCCCTGTTTTGAGCCACAGTCTAAACTGTGAGTTTCAAATTCCAAAGTAGGGCTTGAACCCGCAACTTTCAGACGAGGAGGTGAGTGTGCTACCAATTGAGTGAGCCAGGCTGACACCAGGCTGGTCCAGATACAAGAAGGTATAATCTCAATTTGTATCCCTCTCACTTACAAAATTAGTATTTGTGGAATCCTGTAATGTACTTTGGGATACGTAACATATTGGTTAGAGTACTCGTCTTGCAAAAAAGAGGACCTGAGTTTGATTCTGAGCAGGCACGTTTCCTCGATCCACTAGTTTTTGTTTTCCTAGCAGTAAGGAGGAATCCAGTAGGTTAGTGGATTGATTTGCAGGAGTAATAATCGCTTTAATTAAATGTAAAAAAAGGTCACTCAATTCATGACTGTCTGTGGAACACTGCTGTGCACAATTGGATGACATGTTTTGCCCACAAAATATCCACTTCCAGTATATTCTGTGAAGCACTATGGGACGTCTCAATGACGTGATAAGGTGCTATATCAAATATGAGGACTATTATATTATTTTAAATTTTTGAACAATTTCTGCTATACAAGTGGGGTCTGTTCCATCTATTTGGCAGGTATTCAGGAAGGAGAGAAGTGCTGAGTGCAATGGTGTCAGACAAACAACGTAAGTCTGTTGAGTAAGAGAGGGTACGCAGTCCTATGCCAGAGCCTTTTGGGCCAGCACTTCAATGGGCCAGATTGTCTGGAGAATTCACAGAGCCTTGCCAGGCAATGAGATGTTCGCACCAATTGTTCTCAGTGGGGTGAGGATGTTTTACATGGTCTGTTGGAAGGAATGGTCTCAAGTAGCTTGATATCCCGAAGTAGGCCAGAAATCCCGTCAGCCTTTTTATCAATCTCAAGATTGATAAAATACATCTGTTTAATTTAGGGGAGAGGTGAGTGAGGCCTCCCTCTGCCCAGAATTTTCTCTAACAGGACATCTTCAAAAAGTCAGCCGAGTTACACCAAAGTATTGTTAATAGCTGCCAGACCATTCTGGCTGATCTTGGAGGGATAGACATTCATTCACATCAAAGCTACAATCCTAGGTGGCCAAGTTCTGTGCTGCACCATTGCTTGTAAGGGGTGAGGGCTAGACTTTCCTCTTTCCCGATTTCCTGTGACTACATGCTGTGTCATTATCGTGTGGGTTCCTGGCATTGCATTTCTCACTGGTACAAGTCTAGTGCTGGCCCCAGGCATGTATACATGGTGGAAATTGTACAGATAGGGTGGAGTGGGGCAGGGCTGGTGGGGTGGGAACACCATGGTTTCCCAAACCAAACCGCAGCACAACATAAAATGTTAGTTGAGCTGGGTGTAAAAGTGTGTTTAATCAGCGGAGCTCGATGGAATATCAATCAAGCTGGCACAGATGTGAATGGAGAACTGTGCCCTGGGTTTCAGCGCTGAGCATGCAGTTGTAAGCAGGGACTGGAGTCAAGGCTTTGATGTGCTGCTGGATCAGTGAAGCAGGCTGTAGATAGGTATCAATTGAACATCAGCCACTTATGCAACTGGGATTCATTAGTGTGTTTTCTTTGTGGTGTTTCCCAAGGCTACATTTTTCTGCATTTACATCATTTTCATAATGAATTCCAATTGAATGCAATTGACCACCAGTCTCTCTCTCTTTTTTCATTCTGCAGAGAGACCACGTTTCATTCCAGAGCTTGGGAGGTTTGACAACTAAACATCTCCATTGACATTGCTTGGCGCCACATTTGAGCCAGCATTCTAGGCTTCGAATCAGGCACCCTGTCCACCCCTCTGCAGAATCCCTCCAACTCTTTCCCCATCAAGGAATCGTGCAGATTATAACTTGTTGTGATGCTGAGAGCAACTACTGTGTCAGAAAATCCCTTGTTTTTGTTCCAAAATGGAATCCAATGAACTGGAGCTCAACAACACAAAGGGTCAGGGATCGGCAGGTGGTCTGACCAAGGCTATTGATCACCAACTCAAGGCTCCATTGTCTTGGATGATCCTAATTTAAAATCATCAATTGAAGGCTCTTTGCTCTAATTGTTGTTGTTGTCGAATTTGAGATCGTACAGAATTTTAGATAAGTTTTAAATTCAGTCTTAGCTCAAAGGGCTGGTTCTGTAAGAACTTTGAAATACCGCTTTCCAAATCTGAATTGAGAAGTTTGCGAAATTGTACAACCATCCTCACTGTCTTGAGGCAACCGTCTTGAGCAAAACCCATGAGAAAATGTCAGAGTTTGCATACCTGTGTATCTGCAGGTTCTATAACTGATTTGTCTTAGTTACTATTTCTGTGTAAAGTATTTGTTGGCATTGTTATCATTCTATAGTTACTTATTCTTGGTGTCTCTATGGAGAAGTTATTGCCAAGGGCACAAATTCCTTGCAAAACCTCTTTACTCCTAAGAGTAATTATGTTCTACAACTGAGAAGCAGCTTCTTTTAGTTACCCCCATGTTACCCCTATGTCTGGGTGAGGGTCTTTGTATATGGAGAGGATGATATTGCATCTGTTCTTAACTAGACAGCTCCACCATCTAGGCTAGTGGTTAGGATTCAGCACATTCCTGGCTTGAGCCTCGTAAATGGTGTCAAAGCTGGTGTGAGACGATGGTTGGTGCCATAAGCTTTCGTCTCTGAGTCAATATGGGATCAAGCCCCATATCAAGACTTTGAACTCACCATTGTATTCACTGACATTCCAATGTCAGGGCAATGCTGCAGTGACAGAGGTGTGGATGAGATGTTAAACCGAGATCCCACTGGCCTATACTAATAATAATAATCCTTGCATTTGATATAGCTCATCACGTCTTTTAGACATCTCAAAGCACTTCACAGAATATACTGTAAAGTGAATTGACTGTATATTTATGGGCGAAAACGCAGCAGCCAATTGTGCACAGCAGTGTCCCACAAACAGTCAGGGATTGAAATGACCAATTTTATTATTGGGTTTTTTTGGAGGGATTATTATTATTAGGCATGTAGAGTAAGGAAACTTGCCCAAGGTTTTGCCCTGACCTGCCTGGATTCGAACACAGGTCTCACACTTGTAAGGTGAGTGCTCTAACCACTGAGCTATATAACTCCACTACATACCCACTACATATCCAGTGGACATTAAAGATCTCATGGCATTATTCAGAAACAGATGAGAATTTTCATGGTGTCCTAGTCAACAATCAACCAGATAAATTTAGACATTCACTTCGTAGGTGTTTGTGGCCCACTGCTGTGTCCAAATATCGGCTGCCTCATTCATCTACAAAAATACAGGGTATACTGGGAAATGTAGCGAGTGACTACATTTCCCAGTAAATCCTATGAAGCACTTTGAGATGTCCTCCTGATGTGAAAGACACTGTAACAAATCCAAGGATTATTGTATTCATTGTAAGGAAATGACCAGACCTGGGTTTGATTCCTGATGGAGTGAAAGGTTGGGCAATTTTCCTTACCAACCACTGATTACCTAGCAGTAAGTTGGGATCTGGGTATTAGTCGATTGATGGACTGCTTTTCCAGCAGTAATAATCCCCTCAAAATTATGAAAACAATTATAATATTGTCATTCAAACCATGACTTTTCGTGGGACATTGCTATGTGCAATTGGGCTGCCGCATTTTGTCCACAAAACATTTGGTCCACAAGGAAACCTTTTTTTTGACTCGATACTGTTTGTGGGTTATTGCCATATGCAAATTGGCTGGTGTGGGTGCCTTAAAATCCATAGTCTCTATATTTTACTGGAATTTTCTGTGAAGCACTCTGAGTTATTTCAAAATTATAAGAAGTGTTGCTCTACTAGATGGATTGTAGATTTCTCCAACCTGTGGGCAAGTGTATGGCTTCTGCTTTGGGAATGTGGCAATTATCGCAGAGATAGTGAGTGAGAAGAAAGAAAGAACTTACATTATCAACAAATACAGGTAGAAAATTACAGTACATTTAATCTGTCAATAACTGTAAAATCATCTTGTGTGGTTGAATGAAAACAGAAAGACAAACAGTGTTGGAGGTGGTTACAAAGATTAACATCCTTCTGGATTATTGGCAAAAGGAAGAGTAAGTGACTTAATGCTGTGTAACATACATATTAATGCAATTCTGAAACATAGTGTAATACTGGAGTGTAGCTGGCTGGAAAACTGTACTGTCCAAATTATAAAGTACAAATAATTCGAGATGTATTAAATAGTTAATTATGAAGTTCGGCAATAAGCAGTCTGCAGGACACGCCAAACCAGGTGACGCTCGCAAGCGACTGACCCCCACCAAATATTTCTAACCATTAAATAAGGTGCAACTTCATCGTAACTGTACAAAACCGCATGTTCTCAAATTCCACTTTCTCGAGGACTTGGACTGCAGGTGTGAAGAGTGTTGATGGGAGAGAAGGTCCTTTTTTCCCCCACTTCATTTTACAGTCAACTCTCAGACACAATCACTTTGATTCTCCTGAACTGTTGAGTTATCCGGAGAGTTCAGGAAACATCCCCTTATTTAGATTGTTTTTTTCTCCAGAATCTTTTCTGACCAAACAGCTCCTCTCTGGAAGCTACGACATTCCTTGAAGCTGACTGTTACAGTCGTTCCTCCTTTTCAGCTAATGTTTCATGCTTCTTGTGTCATATTAAAGTCTCTTTGGTGCCTCATGCCCACAAGTAATTATTGTCAAAGGCTCAGTCTGTAGTGCTTGTATGGACTTGCCTGCATCCTTCTTTAAATAAGTAGTCCATGGGAGAGAGGTACAGATTATAACTATGAGGCAGCAGACAATTTAGAACCGTCACAATTTCTGATCTCTCCTTTCTGTATATTTCTCTCTCTCTGGTCAATAAAGTTAGGCTTCACAAACCTCTAGGCCATATTGATTTCAGGTGAAAGGTGAGGAGGTCAATCTAACACCAGACAAAGTGAGGCACTGAGTTATTGGTGGGAGTGAGAGAGAGAGGTGGGGGGAGTGGGGGGCATGAGGAGCTTCAATTCTCAGATGGGGAAAGTCAACATGCTCCCAGGTTTCAACATGAATGTTGAATTCACAGTGATATTAGTGGGAAGAGGAGCTGATAAATTCACCTGTCCAAATCTGATCTTGAATGTAAAATGGTGTCTTTCTTTAGTAATAATATCACAATGGCATTCCCTGAAGAGCTGGAACTTTCTTTGGTGACTTACGAAGCAGTACCATCAAGGGGGTTGGGCTAGGTGTAGGAGACAAGTCTCGGAATATTTCCTGCAGTTTTCCTGGCCCGCCACTCTCTATCCGCTTTCTAAATCCTAGAAGTTTTGAAATCCTGTGGACTATGTTGAGTTTTTTGTTGTACCATGTTTGTAAATGTTCTTCCTGTTGAACAAAGGAAATAACTGTTTAGAGACCTGTACAGTGAATGTTGGTTGGAGGAGTGGGGGGCACGGTTTATGTTATGAGGGAGGCGAGTGCTGTGTGCTGTGGAGGGGGAGGGTGAATGTGCCTGAGTGAGTGTAGCACCATTTGGCCCATCATGACTGTACCACTACCATGTTTTTCAAGTGACTTTTTTTTGTTAAGCTTACCTTCCAGCTTAAATTGAAAAGAAACACTGGTGTTAGAGGGGCTTCCCTTTGGTTCAATACACAGGGTTATTGAAGCTCCGCCGCTTAGTGTTTAGAGCACTCGTCTCGCAAGCGAGAGGACATAAGAACATAAGAATTAGTAGCAGGAGTAGGCCATTTGGCCCTTCGAGCCTACTCTGCCATTCAATAAGATCATGGCTGATCTTCTCACCTAACTCTGATTACCTGCTCTATCCCCATATTCCCTAATCCCTCTATTTTTCAAAAATCTATCAGTCTCAGCCCTGAAAATGTTCAAAGACTGAGCATCTACAGCCTTCTGGGGTAGTGAATTCCATAAATTCACTAGCCTCTGAGTGAAGAAATGTTTCCTCAACTCTGTTCTAAAAGGCTGACCCTTAATTTTAAGACTGTGACCCTTGGTTACAGATTCTCCTACCAGGGGAAACAGTCCCTCAGTGCCTACTTTATCTAGCCCTTTAAGAATCTTATATGTTTCAATAAGATCCCCCCTAATTCTTCTGGGTTCAGGACCTGGGTTCGATACCCAGCAGGGTGAAATTTTGGGCAAGTTTCCTTACTCCACATGCCTCTGTTTACCCAGCAGTAAGTATGAACCTGGTTGTCAGTCAATTGGCGGATCGTTTTCTGGGAATAATAATCACTTTAAAAAAAAAGTGATTTGGTCACTCAACCCATGACTGTCTGTGGAACACTGCCATGTGCAATTGACTGCAGTGTTTCACTTTTAGGAATTCCTTCCCATTCCCCCACAAAATATACAGTCAATTCACTTTATATTCTGTATAGCCCTAGTATATTCTGTGAATCACTTTGAGATGTCTAGAAGATGTGAGAAGGAGCTGTATCAAATGCAATAATAATAATAATTATTATTATTATTAGGTGGGAGAGGCACTGGCACCTGCCGTGCCAAGCCATTAAATCCACAAGAATTATTTCACTCTAATAACTTTCATGTCAAAACACCGGTAATTATGTTTGAATGTGACTAGGAGGGGAAACACACATTGTAAATTCTTGTGGAAGTTTCAGTTCCAAGATCACAAGATTAACCCGAGAAGGCAGCCCTTCTTCTCTCTGATCTCACTCTTCCAGAATACCAACCATTACAATACAATGCTGTTTTGGTTTAAATGAGACCCAGTAGCTTGGCCTCAGCCAACCTTTCTATTAATCCATTTCAGTCATTAACTGGCTCCAAACTCTGGAACACTTCCTCTATCCCTCTGAGGTGCCCCCTCCTTCCTAATCTTTCTGCTAGCTCCTGCAGACCTTCCTGTTCGACTGTGCCTATGTTCCCCTCCCTCGGACTCAGTGTCGCGCCCCAACTGTTATGTGTTAAGTAGTTAAGGTCACTACCCTGCTTGTAGAACATTGTAAATGCAAGTTGTTGTTGTTACGAATACATGAAGAAATACTCCCAGGGATCTAACAAACCACTGAGCCTAGGCCCTCTTCTCTGTATCTGAGTGTTGTTCTGGGTTTAATTTCTCTACCCTGTGCAGTAACTTGTGTATCTCTACAAGCTCCCTTCCTTTTAAGGTTCATGTTCCATCCCGGATTCACCTTGTTTTCTGGCTTTCTCGGGAATGCTGGGGGTGGCAGGGATCGAGTTGTCCGGGGTGATGCACAGTATGACTCTAACAGCAGCAGATCACAGCTTCGAAAGCAGCACTCCTCCACAATGCCCTTGTTCGGTCGCTTTATGCTGTACTTGTACTTTATGTAGGAGGTGCTTCGGCCTGAAGGACACAATGCAGGGTTATAATGGGAAGACAAACAATAACAACAACGTGAATTTATATAGCCCCCTCCACGCCGGACGGCGTCTCAGAGCGCTTCCCAATAACGGATCCTGGGGCCGAGCCTGGGGGAGGGGGAAAAAGGTGACCAAAAGCTATACTCAGGCCTTACATTGCTCATAAAAGTATGTTCACACACTTGAATACATGTGCATATGTAACCTAACAGCTGAAGAATAAGAGGAATCTAGTCTTACAGTGACGAATGCATGATTAAGAGTTTCAGCTATTAGGTTTGAGATACTAACTAACAAGCCCTTGAGAGCATTTCAGGAACAGGTTACAAAGTGCAAGTATGGAAAAGCCCTCATATGTTTGTATTAATCTCCACGTATTTCGTGTACTGTACTAAACATATCATTTCAATAGTATCATGTAACTTATCATTAATATTATGATGGACACACACAAGTGTGACTGGAGACTCTAAGGTGAGATCCACTGGGAAGTTAATAAATTAGTATCTTGGCCACCAATGCCCCAGATGAATTGGTCACACAAGCACTCTGTGGTGCTGTGAGATATTACCAATAAATATCTTTTAAAATCATTGTGTTGAACTTAAAATCTCCTGAGGGGCTCTCTTCTCAATACCTCTGGGATTTGTTTCAACTCTATTGCTTGCGGTTTGATTGTAACTCATCCGTCTAGCTAACTGCTTACAGTCCTTTTCCCTTGCAGTGACAGGTACTTTACTTGATTTAATTGAGTGATATGCTCTAGCTCAAAATTGATTCCCGTATGTTCTGCCCCCAGTGGGATTAGATGGTTTGGGATGTATCTATTGACAGGTTTGAGGGATTTAAGATAATTGACAAAAGAAACAGGGGTGAAATGAGGGGAATTGTCAGCCAAAACACTGAATGGAGGAAAACTCCTCTCTCTTTTCCAAGAGTTTCATGAGATTTATAGACTGTCAGGCTGCAAATAAAATAGAAAGAATAGAGTTTGCTGGAACTCGAATATTATTGATCCCACAGTAATGGCGCTGATTAGAAGTATAACCTGCAGTATGGTTATCCAGGTCCTAACTACAGACTAGGTTTGGTAGAGAACAGCTGAGCATAACCCAAGAGAGGAATAGATTGAACTTGTTATAGTGTCATTCATAACAATTTGTGTATTTGATGTGGGATCTATAATGTTTCAAAGCACTTCCCAGGTAATAACTGTCCAGAGTATTTATAGCAAATACAGCAGCCAATTTGACCACAATACGTCCCACAAACATGAAGTGTCTGCCAATCTATCTGGAAGGAACATAGAAATAGGATTAGGCCATTCAGCCCTTATAGCCTGTTCCTCCATTCTATAAGATCACGGTTGATCTGTACCTCAAAGGCAATTACTCACCTTTATCACCTATGCCTTGATACCCTTCCTAACAATTACTGGCCACAACACCGGGAGAAACTCCCTTCTCTTTTCGATCACGCCATGGGATCCTTCACGTTCCTCGGAACAGGCGACAGGACCTCAGTTTAATGCTTTACCCAAAGGACGGCATCAGCGCTGGGATCGCTGAGCACTACAATGGAAAGTTTACTGCTGGGATGTGCCTTGAAGGATGGCTACTTGCGGGTAGGGGAGAGGGAATAGAAAAGTGTACTTTGTGTCTCGGGGATTTCTGGCTAAAGGCCGAGATGTGGATTTTAGCTTTTCGTGAAGCCCCAACCCTCAAGGAAGCAGTTGTCAAAGTGTAAGTTATGATGTAGCAATCACACGATCAATCCATAAACCCAAACGACCCACAAAGTTTCCGAGAACTTATTTCCAAGAAAGTAGCCCTGGTGGGATGTACGCTTCTGGAAAGCCAAGCCAAGCCAGGGTTTAAATGAAAGTCACCTGTTTAATTAAGGCAGTAAGTGTTAACCTGAACGTACTGAAGTAAAATCCCCGATCCCCGCAAACAAACTGCAGCGTGTCCACCAGCTCAGAGCCGCACAGCATCTCGGCGTCCACCGCCCACCAGGGCAGCAAGGCTAGACACAGGAGGGGATACAGCAACCAGACTTGCCTCAGTGCGTGGACCTGTGTGTGACAAAGCATAGACCTCAGTTAGACACACCAAACCAGAGCAGTCATTGTATCTCAGTATATCTACCTTATGGAAGACCTTTTAAGGTGTCCAAATCCAGTCTTATTTCTGTAAATCCATCACGCTTAACATTTAATATTGTGTTTAATGGCAGAACATTCTTAGAATTCAGCCTTAATTGGAAGCAGTTTCTTATTAAGAACTTCAGAAAACTTGCTTTGATCCAGATTCAGAGTGGATTTGGGAATTTCCGCACCATCTTGAGCTTAAAGCTTAACGAGTAGAAATTTCAAGTGGGTCTAGATTTATTTAAATAGTCTTAATTTAGAAATTTTATATTAAGACTGAACTCCACAACTGTCAAATTCTGTGTAACAACATTTGTATCGTGCCTTTCACATCAGGAAGATCTAGATCTGGGTGGAATCTCTCGCCCAAAGATAACAACAAAATAGTCATTCAGGCTAAGATTGGTTGACATTTAAGAGTTTTGATGTCTAGCACCTTACAATAAAATTAAACGGCACTTACATTTGATACAGTACCTTATCACCTCAAATTTGTTTAAAAACACCTGAAACAATGCATTTTCTTTGTAACTAGTTTGCAGGGAAAATAGCATTCAATCAAGATGTCACGACCAATTTAAGTATGTTATTTTTGCTGAACTTAGATAACGAATCAATATTGGACTGAACATGAGGAACATAGTAACAGGAGTAGGCCATTCAGCCCCTCATGCCTATTTTGCTATTCTTTAAGACCACGGCTGATCTGAACCTCAACTCCAATTACCCACACATACCCTATATCAACAATAACAAAATTAGATTTGTATAGTGCCTTTCATGTTGGGAGGATGTCCTAAGCCACCGGATAGTCATTATTTCAGATCCAAGCTGTAGTTGGGATCAGGGAAGGTGAAGGGAAAGGAAGGGTTTTGGGGTGACCGATGGGACCATCGAAGAGGAGGGTCTTGAGATGGGACATGAAGGAGGCCAGGGAGGGGGCGAGGCGGAGGGTCTGCAGGAGGAAATTCCAGAGGTTGTGAGCAGAGTGGCTAAAGGCATGCCCACCGAAGGTCAGGGGTCATGGAGAAGGCTAGAGCCCTCTGAATGGAGGGAGTGGGCAGATTGTTAGGGGGTTAGGAGGTTGCAGAGATAGGGTAGAGCAAGGTCATGGAGGACTTTAAAGGTGAGGGCCAGCATCTTGAATTGAATCGTCTGGGTGATTGGAAGCTAATGGAGTCGGACGAGAATGGGGGAGATGGGGTCACTGAGCTTGGTGTAGGAGAGGACACTGGCTGCAGAGTTCTGGATCATCTGCAGCCTATGGAGGGAGGAGTTGAGAAAGCAGGACATTGGCGTAATCGAGCCTGGATGTGATGAAGGCATGAATGAGGGTTTCAGCGACCTGAGGGGTGAGGTAGTGGCAGAGTCGGGCAATGTTGCGGAGACGAGAGAAGGCAGAGTAGGTCATGGCTTGGATGTGGGGGAGGAAAGACATTTGAGGATCAAACAAGACACCTGGGTTCCTGACTGGCTGGGTGAGGTGGAGTGGGGCAACCATAGAGATTGATACTGCCAGTGTCTGAGGTGTGAAGTTGGCGTGAGCCAATCAGGAGGGCCTCTGTCTTGTTGACATTCAGCTGTAGAAAGACAGGTCTCATCCAGGACATGATGTCTGATTGTCAGGACAGCAGTGGTTTTGCAATTGAGGGTATCGGCAAAAAGCTAGTTAGGTGTCATCCGCATACATGTAGAAGTTGACCCCATGTCTGCGGTGTGGTGGGGGAGGGACATTTCAGAATCATAGAATCATATCCCTTCATACACTGACCTAACAAATATCTATCCACCTCAGTCTTGAAACCACTGGAGAATCTCAGCTCAGTTTATAAGAACATAAGAATTAGGAGTAGGCCATTTGGCCCCTCGAGCCTGCTCCACCATTTAATTATATCATGGCTGATCATTTATCCTAATTCCTAGCCCCACATCCCTTTATTTTGTTTAAAAAACTGTTGATCTGTCTTGAATGTGTTTCAATGACTGTTTGTGGCACTCTTGCCTCTGGCCGGAGTGTTGTGGGTTCAAGCCCCATATTCACATCAGGACTTTGAGAGTACAGTCCAGGTCACTGGTTCTCAGAGGTTTTGGTGGCCTCAGTGTTCAGTCACCTACACATACTGATCGCCAGAAGCTCATTTTTCCTAAAAATACTTAGTTATTGTATGAAAAATAAGGAGAACAGCATGTCAAATAAAACAACAACAAAATAACATTTAAAAAATATTTGAGGGGCACTTAAAAATGCTTATTATTAGGGATCAGAATTGTCAGTATAGTTATCATCATCTTGGTGGTGAGGAGGGATTACATCAACAAACTGTTGCAAGTTTGTTCTATTCCTTTGTACTTACGCCCAGCAATAGGACTGACCCTACAGTTGACCAAGAGCACCTCTACAGTTACTCATACTTTCTGACGGCATACTTACGGCATTTTTTCTAATAAATTTTGAAAATTCTTATATAGTTTTAATTTATAGTGTATGTGTATGTGGAGTGGAGGTGAGAGGGGGTACATTTCGGAATCATAGATTCATAGAAGGAGGCCATTCAGCCCATCGGGTCTGTGCCGGCTCTTTGGAAAGAGCTGTCCAAACCAATCCCAATGCCCTGCGCTCTCTCCATAGCCTGCAAACCTGTCCTCCCCTAATAACTATCTACTTCTCTCTTAAAGGTTGTTATCGAATCTGCTTTCACCATCCTTTCAGGCAATGTACTGTATTCCAGTGTGAAAAAATACACCCTCACCTCCTGTGATGCTTTTAACAACTATTTTAAATTGGTGTCTTTGGGTTACTGACCCACTCCCCAGTGGAAATCGCTTCTCTTTGATCACCCTATCAAATCCCCTCATAATTTCAAAAACTTCTGTTAAGCCTTGTGTAGTGGAACAACATTTGGAACCCTCCAGTCCTCGGGCACCACCCTGGGGTCCAAGACCAGAGCCTATCTCCACATTACTGAGAGCCTCCTCTATCTCCACATTACTGAGAGCCTCCTCTATCTCCACATTACTGAGAGCCTCCTCTATCTCCACATTACTGAGAGGCTGGGGTGATGCTCCAATCCTCTATCAGACGAGGAATTAAAATTAAAGAATGGTTTGCCTGTTCAGGTAAAACAAAGCACTTTGAGCCCTTTTGACTGTGACAAATGCAATAAATTACTAACTTTCCAAATAATTCCATTGAATTATTCAAGTCCACCTGAAACAACCTCAGGTTAACACCTCATCTGAAGCATGGCACCTCCAACAGCGGGCGCCAGTGGTGCCAGTCTCGATCAGGAGCTGGAGTCCCAGCGCCCTTTCTGACCCAGACCCACTGCCTGCCCCGGACTGACACAGTCCGATAAGTAACATGTATTTTCGGAGAGTTGTGTGTTTGACAAATTGTTCTTCATTTCCTGCATTTTTGAAATTCTGCTGTGTAATATTGGACATTCCAAATGCTCTGTGAGTATTTTTACAGTGGTTAGGTAATGAGAACCGTGTGTACCCTGTGAATGTGCTGCTCAGCCAGCCAGCCTCGGATGGCCTGCCAGAGTCACGCTACTCAACACAGATATCGACCTCGCACACCCACGTGCACGCACACACGCACACAGGCTTGCATACATGCAACTAAATGCACGAGCATGGATACACATGCATATGGATGCACACAGGCACGCATATACATGTGCACATACACACTCAAGAATACATGCACCTACCCACACAAACACACTCAAATCCCCATACATGGGCACACAGACACACACTACACACATGCACACCATAGTAACATAGAATCCAAAATGCTGGGATGTCCTCCTGACGTGAAAGGCACTATACAAGTGTAATTTTGTTGTTGTCTAATCCCATCTCTCCCTGTTGATGGCTACCAATCTTCTTCATCTTAAAAGATCCTTTCTTTCTTTCTTTCTTTCTTTCTTTCTTTCTTTCTTTCTTTCTTTCTTTCTTTCTTTCTCTCTCTCTCTCTCTCTCTCTCTCTCTCTCTGTCTCTCTTTCTCTCTTTCTCTCTTTCTCTCTTTCTTTCTTTCTTTCTTTCTTTCTTTCTTTCTTTCTTTCTTTCTTTCTTTCTTTCTTTCTTTCTTTCTTTCTTTCTTTCTTTCCCCCCACCCACACCCTTCCCTGGGCAGACTGAGCCAACAATAACAGCTTGTATGTATATAGCACCTTTCATGTGGTGTGGCTTCCCAGAGCACTTGCCACATCGTAACCACCCTTTGTGTGAAGTCCTGTACTTCAATCTGTTCCCCTCCTTATCTCTTTGTTGTGAACACCTTGACTAGAGTGAAAAAGATGTCCAGGTTGTCTATGCTTTCAGATCCTGGAAACCTCAACGATATTCCTCCTCTCCTCTCCAATAGAAAATTCCCACTTTCTGCAATTTCTCCTCAAAAATATCAAATCCCATGGATTAATTTTATATGTATAATGAATAATATTGCATGCCTCTCCCTCAACTGTATAAGTGTATACAAGTGTGCTAATTTAGTGTGTGTGTTGATATGAGTGTGTATATTAGTATGTACTGAATTATCCATATACTGTATGTGGAGTCCTGTAGCTCAGTGGTTAGATTGCTTGCCTCGCAAGTGAGAGAACCTGGATTCTATTCCTGGCAAGGCAAAATGTTAGGTAAGTTTCCTTACTCCACATGTTTCTTTTTACCTCGCAGCAAGTGGGAAGCCGACTGTTAGTTGATTGGCGGATTGCTTTACCCGGGGATAATAAGCCTTCAAAAATATTAACAATAATAATAATTAATCTATGAATGTTTGTGCACACTGCTGTGCGCAATTGACTGATGCATTGTACCCACAAATATACAGTCAATTCACTTTACAGTACATTCTGTGAAGCGCTTTGAGACATCTCGAAGACATGATAAGGTGCTGTATCAAATACAAGGATTATTATTCAACATATGTCATCCCTTTCTTGTGAACTGTTAGTTTTCTGTCAGTTTCCTGGTTAAATCTTCAAGATGTGAAAAGCATTAAACCAAATGAAAAGCAATGATTATTATAATAATACAGTACTATTGGGTGTACATATGAATGTGTATAAGTGTTGATGCATGTGTCTGAGTTTGTGTGTTTGTGTTTATATGAGTATGTGCATATATGATTGTTTCTCTGTGTGTATGAGTGCATGAGGTATGTTTACATGAAAGTGTGTGCATGAGTCTGTGTTTATACAAGTGTATGTGTGTTTATGAGTGTGTTTACATGAATGTTTCTACGAGTGTGTGTATTTATAATGAGTGAGTGCGTTTGAGTGTGTGTATATGAGTGTGTGTATATGAGTGTGTATGAAGTATGGAGGGTCAGGAACCTAAGGGTCTTGTTCGATTCTCAACTGACTTTCCTCCTCCACATCCAAGCCATGACCCGCTCTGCCTTTCCTCACCTCCGCAACATTGCCCAACTACCTCATCCCTCACGCCGCTGAAACCCTCATTCACACCTTCATCACATCCAGGCTCGACTACGGAAACACCCTGCTTGTTGGCCTTTCCAATTCCTCCCTCCAAAGGCTGCAGATCATCCAGAACTCTGCGGCCCGTGTCCTCTATCACTCACAGCTCCGTGACCTCATCTCCCCCATTCTCGCTCGACTCCACTGGCTCCCCATCAGCCAGAGGATTCAATTTAAGATCCTGGTCCTCACTTTTAAAGTCCTCCATGACCTCGCCCCTCTGCAACCTCCTAACCCCCTACCAACCTGCTCGCCCCTTCCACTCAGCAGGCTCCGGCCTGCTCCACGTCCCCCGACACACCCGCCCCACCATTGGCTGGCGAGCCTTCAGCCACTCTGCCCCTAACATCTGGAATTCCATCCCGCAGTCCCTGCGTCTCGCCACCTCCCTGGCCTCCTGCAAGTCCCGCCTCAAGACTCTCCTCTTCGATGGGTCCCATCGGTCACCTCAAATCCCGTCCTTTGCCTCCACCGTCCCTGATCCCGACCCCTGCTTGGGTCTGAAACAATAACTGTCCAGCGCCTTGGGTTGTCCTCCTGACGTGAAAGGCACTGTATAAATGTAATTTTGTTGTTGGATAAGTGTGTGTATATGAGTGTGTGAGTGTATATATGAGTGTGCGAGTTTGTGGGTATATGTGTATGTAAGTGTGTGTGTATTTATGAGTTAGTGCGCGCAGGGAGAAGTATCTTCACATGGTTCTCTTATTAAGTGTTATTCGTTAATGTAACAAATGTCATCAAAACGCACTGGACATGGATTTGTTGATCTCCCAGATGATTAGCAACATGAAATTAATCCAGATTTGGTTATTTGAATGTCGCTGATCACCTCCCTTACTGTGGAACAGAAATATGTGTTTCTGTGTGTTTCTGTGTGTGTGTATTTCTATGTATGTATGTTTGTGTTTCTGTATGTGTGTAGAGATACAATTGCACCTACAAATCCATGCACTCGTAGAATTTGCTCAGCCTCTGAGATACCCCAGAGCTTAAATACAACACACAAATGACATTTGTATCACACCTTTCACGTCGGGAGGACATCCTAAGGCCCTGGAATGCGTTGGGACACCCTCCCGTTATTACCTAGTCTAGTGCGTAAGAACGGTAGATAATTCTTAAATCCAGCCATAGTTTGAAAGCTGGTTTCTGCAGTTCTTCAACAAAAAAACATGCACGAACACTCCCTCTCTCTCAACCACACACCATACACACAGGTACTGTGTACCGTACCTGCATATACACAGGGTCCTGCGCACATGGTGTCTATGTGCACAACACAGAGTACAACAACAACACAATTACATTGATACAGCGCCTTTCATGTTGGGAGGACGTCCCAAGGCACTGAACAGTCAGGGACCCGTGAGGACTGTAGACACATAATAATAATAATAATAATAATCCTTGCATTTGTTACGGCGCCTTGTCACGCCTTCGAGACATCTCAAAGCGCTTCACAGAATATACTGTAAAGTGAACTGACTGTCTGCCATAGGATACACCATACACTCAAACTGTGTACACACAAAATACTGTGTCCACACATTAACATTGCTCCTCACCAGTTTATCATCTGAACTGCAGTCTGTCTCCCTCCCTCACTAGGAGTTCTCTAGCTTTCAAAAGCCTTTGCCTGCACACACACACACACACAGTGACACACACACACACACAGTGACACACACACACACACAGTGACACACACACACACACAGTGACACACACACACACACAGTGACACACACACACACAGTGACACACACACACACAGTGACACACGTACACGCACAGTGACACACACACACACACAGTGACACACACACACAGTGACACACACACACACACAGTGACACACAGTGACACACACACACACACAGTGACACACACACACACACACACAGTGACACACACACACACACAGTGACACACACACACACTGACACACACACACAGTGACACACACACACAGTGACACACGTACACTTTCTGTCACTTTGTCAGTGAAGACAATAAAAACACATTTGCACCAGAGGAAGGGAGAGAGGGGGTGTGTGGAGCTGTCACTAAACTCAATACAAATGTCTGTGGGTGGGAGGGGAATTTAATGTGGAGCTGATGAATGGAAGCCAATAACTAACTCTGCAAACAATCCCTAGGTTACAACACACCGCACATCAAACCCCGTTATTGTCACCATTACATCTTTCTTGTCAGTCATCCTTTCTCTCTCTCTCTCTGTTGTCCCTCCCTCTCCCTGTCTTCCTGTCTCTCTGGCACCATCTCTCTTTATTTTCTTCCTTGTTTTGACTCTCACTTCTCTGTCTCCCTCGCTCCCTCTCTCTCTCATCCTCTCTTTCTCGTTGTCATTGTCTGTGGCCCAATCTCTCTGCCTCTTTCCCTCTCCCTCTCCCTCTCCCTGTCTGAATCACAGTTTCTCTCTGTTTCTCTCCCTGTCTCTCTGTTGTCACTGTCTCTCTCTCTCTCTCTGATTCGTGGTACAGTATCCCCTGTCTCCCTGACACTGTACGTGTCGCTTCCCGCTCATCCTATTTTCTCTCTCTCTCTCTCTGCAGTTTGTCTCCCTTCACATCTCCCTCTTCATCATCATCACCTCCCTCATCGTCATCTCTCTTCCTCATCATCCTCCCATTCTCCCTCAACACCCTCTCCCTCATCATCCTCCCCCTCATCCTCTCCCTCAACATCCTCATCATCCTCTCCCTCATCCTCCCCTCAACATCCTCATCATCCTCTCCCTCATCCTCCCCCTCAACATCCTCATCATCCTCTCCCTCATCCTCCCCCTCAACACCCTCATCATCCTCTCCCTCAACCAATATGTTTCTAAATCTCACGGTGGGTGGGGGGGGGGGGGGGGGGGGGGGAGGTTTAGCCAGGCTCCCCAGACACAGGCTCCTGCCCCCCCCCCCCCCCCCCCATCCCCATCCCATCGAGTTTAAAGTCAAAACACCCAGTAAGAACCCAACGCAAACACCTCCCCAACCAGCGACATGGCCCTAACCCCCCCCCCCCCCCTCCCTCCCTCCCAAACCCACCAGATTGGTCCTAGTGACAGCTCAGAGCAAGAGGACAAACATCTGAGTGAATGATAGCCTGGAGTGTCTGTGGCCGGTCAGTCACCTTCAGCGGGCAGGCATTGCAGCGTCTGCAGATGTGTGGGGGGTTCATGTTGTTCCAGTCCCTCCTCCAGCTCCTGGTGAAGCCTCCTCTCCTCTCCTCTCCTCTCCCTCCTGCCTGTGAGTGAGTGAGTGACTGAGTGACTGAGTGAGTGAGTGAGTGAGTGAGTGAGTGAGTGAGTGAGTGAGTGAGTGAGTGAGTGAGTGAGTGAGTGAGTGACTGACTGACTGACTGACTGACTGACTGAGTGAGTGACTGAGTGAATGACTGAGTGAGTGAGTGAGTGACTGAGTGACTGAGTGAGTGAGTGAGTGAGTGAGTGAGTGAGTGAGTGAGTGAGTGACTGACTGAGTGAGTGAGTGAGTGAGTGAGTGACTGACTGAGTGAGTGAGTGAGTGAGTGAGTGAATGACTGACTGACTGACTGACTGACTGAATGACTGAGTGAGTGACTGAGTGAGTGAGTGAGTGAGTGAGGAGCTGATGCTGTTGTGCCTCTCACCCCTGGTTTCTTATATAGCACCGGGGGGAGGACCGCCCACAGGAACTCAGCCAAACTGTGTCAACGTTTCATTTACAAGAAAGAAAAACAAAAGGACATTTTTTTTCTGTATATGTATTCCTCCACCACATGTATTTAAGCTTGTTAGCTCTGTGTGTGTGTGTGTGTGTGTGTGTGTGTGCGCGTCTCTCTCTCTCTCTGTCTGTGTGTGCGTCTCTCTTTGTGCGTTTGTGTTTCCATTCGCCTGTGTATGTCTCTGCCTGTGTGTGTCTCTCTCTGCCTGTGTGTGTCTCTCTCTGCCTGTGTGTGTCTCTCTCTGCCTGTGTGTGTCTCTCTCTGCCTGTGTGTGTCTCTCTGCCTGTGTGTGTGTCTGCCTGTGTGTGTCTCTCTCTGCCTGTGTGTGTCTCTCTCTGCCTGTGTGTGTCTCTCTCTGCCTGTGTGTGTCTCTCTGCCTGTGTGTGTGTCTGCCTGTGTGTGTCTCTCTCTGCCTGTGTGTGTCTCTCTCTGCCTGTGTGTGTCTCTCTCTGCCTGTGTGTGTCTCTCTGCCTGTGTGTGTGTCTCTCTCTGCCTGTGTGTGTCTCTGCCTGTGTGTGTCTCTCTGCCTGTGTGTGTCTCTGCCTGTGTGTGTCTCTCTCTGCCTGTGTGTGTCTCTCTCTGCCTGTGTGTGTCTCTGCCTGTGTGTGTCTCTCTCTGCCTGTGTATGTCTCTGCCTGTGTGTGTCTCTCTCTGCCTGTGTGTGTCTCTCTGCCTGTGTGTGTATCTGCCTGTGTGTGTCTCTCTCTGCCTGTGTGTGTCTCTCTCTGCCTGTGTGTGTCTCTCTGCCTGTGTGTGTCTCTGCCTGTGTGTGTCTCTCTCTGCCTGTGTGTGTCTCTCTCTGCCTGTGTGTGTCTCTCTCTGCCTGTGTGTGTCTCTGCCTGTGTGTGTCTCTCTCTGCCTGTGTGTGTCTCTCTGCCTGTGTGTGTCTCTGCCTGTGTGTGTCTCTCTCTGCCTGTGTGTGTCTCTCTCTGCCTGTGTGTGTCTCTGCCTGTGTGTGTCTCTCTCTGCCTGTGTGTGTCTCTCTCTGCCTGTGTATGTCTCTGCCTGTGTGTGTCTCTCTCTGCCTGTGTGTGTCTCTCTGCCTGTGTGTGTCTCTGCCTGTGTGTGTCTCTCTCTGCCTGTGTGTGTCTCTCTCTGCCTGTGTGTGTCTCTCTCTGCCTGTGTGTGTCTCTGCCTGTGTGTGTCTCTCTCTGCCTGTGTGTGTCTCTCTCTGCCTGTGTGTGTCTCTCTCTGCCTGTGAGTCTCTCTGCCTGTGTGTGTCTCTCTCTGCCTGTGTGTGTCTCTGCCTGTCTCTCTCTGCCTGTGTGTGTCTCTCTCTGCCTGTGTGTGTCTCTCTCTGCCTGTGTGTGTCTCTCTCTGCCTGTGTGTCTCTCTGCCTGTGTGTGTCTCTCTCTGCCTGTGTGTGTCTCTGCCTGTCTCTCTCTGCCTGTGTGTGTCTCTCTCTGCCTGTGTGTGTCTCTGCCTGTGTGTGTCTCTCTGCCTGTATGTGTCTCTCTCTGCCTGTGTGTGTGTCTCTGCCTGTATGTATCTCTCTCTCTGCCTGTGTGTGTCTCTGTGTGTGTGTCTCTCCCTGTCTGTGTGTGTGTGTCTCCCTGTCTGTCTGTGTGTGTGTCTCTGCCTGTGTGTCTCTGTGTGTGTGTCTCTCCCTGTCTGTGTGTGTCTCTGCCTGTGTGTGTGTGTGTGTGTCTCTCTCTCTCTGTGTCTCTCCCTGTCTGTGTCTCTCTCTGCCTGTGTCTGTGTGTGTGTGTCTCTCTCTCTCTCTGTGTGTGCCTCTGTCTCTCTCTCTGCGTTTGCTGCATGTTTTTCTCAGGTAAGCTTTACCACCCATGTTTGTGGGGGAGATTTCGCACAGATTCTGAGAGAGAGAGTCATATTGTTCGTTATTGACTTAGGGTCAGTCGCATACAATAGAGCTTCACTTAGCATTGTCAACATCCTTTTGAAGGAGCAAACTCTTGACTGTGATTGCCTCCTGTGCTGGGATGTGGGCTCCTGTCTGAGCCTTGGTTACACTTTGGGCCCCAAGTCACAATCCAGTCACATCCTACCCCCCAGAGCTGGCTACCAATCCAGGCATTCTTACAGGCACAACCCACCCCTCAGTCACCTGAGGTCCCACCAGCCTGTCCAAATGGACATCAAATAACACACTGCAGATGGTGGAAATCTGAAACACAAACAGATATGTCTGGGAACCACAGCAGGTCAGGCAGCCTCTATGGAGAGAAGAAAGTCAGTCAACTTTTCGGGTCCACAACCCGTGTGAGACTCAGGGAGAGAGACACACACACAGACTCTCTCCATAGAGGCAGCCTGACCCTCTGAGTGTTCCCATTAAATACCTCCTGTGTGAAAAGAGAAGCCAATTTCTAGTATCTTCCAGATTAATTATCATTGCTTTCCAACGCTTTCCAGAAGTAATACTTCTTCCATAAAGAAAATAATTTGGTTACTCACTCATCGATCGTCGATCATCATGAATTTGTTGTCATGTTTTGCCCAGAAAATACTGTACACAGTTACATCATTTTACAGTATAACTTGTGAAGCGCTTTGCAACATCTCAACCACACGATAAGGCTGCACCAAATGCAAGGATTATTATTATTGTTGTGCCTGCTCGGGATGACCTGTGCAAATGATTGCTTGTTTACCTACAAAAATAGTCACTGCATTACAGCACCCTCATCAAAGCAGCTCAAAATTCTTCACAGTAATTAGGGTTAAGTGTGGCTTTATATTCAAAATAATTTAAAGGTATCCATTGGTGTGATAAGATTTTTTAAAATATAATTATATGTGTGTATTTATCAATATAATATTTGGTACAACAGAAATCCAAAAGAAACAAGGTATAACTTAAACAACACACAGAATACTACAGATGCTGGAAATCTGAAACAAAAACAGAAGTTGCCTCAAAAACTCAGCGGGTCAATAACAACAACAACTTTGATTTATATAGCGCCCTCCTCACCGGGCGGTGTCTCAGAGTCATGGACCCAAAACGTTGACTCACTTTCCTTTCTCCATGGATGCTGCCTGACCTGCTGAGTTTCCACAGCAACTTCTGTTTTTGTTCAAGGTATAACAGCTTCTGATACGATTTTGTGCTTTCTCCCGATTCCAAAACATACCATTGTTTACATTCCTACACTGCACACAGATTGCACATGTGTTTTTGGGACGCTAGCTTTCAACCAGTCAGGAGTGGCCCCTGTATGCGCACCACAACCCTGTGAACGCCCGCACACACCCTGATAAGGTTCACTGGCCACTTTCAGAAGGTGCCCACGTTTACAGTGCATACATTTTTGGGGACGCTCTCTGTTTACATCTCGATCGCCTTCTTTACATTTTGCATGGTTATCCTCACGTTTATTTCAGTCAGTTAACCATCCGAGCTTCAGCTTGTCCCTCAGTATATAGTCCTTGATCCTAGCGTGCGCGAGCCTGACACAGACCCCCACCATCCTCTTACTCTGCCAGAAAAACTCCTGGTTTTAGGAGCCAAAGGCCCCTCTTTACTGGGTTTATGATCCTCCAGAGCCCACTCGATTGATAATAAACTAACTTCTTTCTAATCATTGCTTCATTTGAGTGGCCACTAGTTGACTCTGGCTGGGAAGTGTTTCCCAGGGCAATGGCAGTGCCATTCATTGGTGCGATGCACCTCGCCCTCACCCAACAGTAACTGATTGGGGGTGTAGCAGTTACTGGAATGATGATCAGGAACCCTCAGACCAATTCTAGGGCCAACCCAGCTGCGCTTATTGCCAAACAAACATTTGTGTTACCTTCTGTTTATCCAGCAGTAAGTAGGAACCCGGTTGTAAGTTGCAGGTGGATCGCTCTCCGGGTAATAATTTGGTCACTCAATCCGTGACTGTTTGTGGGACACTGCTGTGCTCAATCAGCTGCCATGTTTTGTCCACAAAATTTACAGTCAAATCACTTTGCAATATATTTGGTGAAGCATTTGAGAATGTGTGCTGATGTGTAAAAATGCTATATCACATTTAAAGATAATTATTATTAATAAAATGACCACCTGAACTAATTTCAGAATTCCCACCTTCAGGTTGTTCAGTATAGAGTAAGTTTCAAACATGGGCTTCCCATTTTAGTGGCTACAGCTTCCCCCTGGTCAGTGATTCAATATCTGAATCAAGGGAGGGAACCAATTCCTTTCTTAGTCATTCTTATTTTTGGTCAGTCGGGTGTCTGGCACATGCGGAAACCCATCATAACATCCAAACCAGACTGAGATTTCCATCCATCCCACCTACGCATGGAAATCCCAGAGATAGATTGTTGGAATCGAATTTCCATTTTCTCCTTAGAAGGACACATCTTGCTTACCTAATTCCGGAAAGTATTAGGTGCAGGTTGGCAAGAACCAAGGTTCGGGGGCACAACAGAATCTGCGCTGGGGTAACTGCTGGAGTACTTAGTGATTCCCATTAACAACACTTCCAGCAATCTAGCAGAGCCCAGATTGGAGGCATTGGCCAGTTTCTTCTGTGGTTAAAGAGAGTAAAATTGCTCCAATTTATATAATAATTCTTGTATTATTTATAATAACACAGTGTTTGCAACATCAAAGAGTCTCAAAGACTTCACAGAGTGTTCTGTAAAGTGTAATGACTGTATTTTGTAGGTGAACATGTCAGACAATTTATATACAATATCTCCCAGAAATAGCTAATGGTATGAATGATCAATTACCGTCTGTGGGGGAGGGAGAGGGGAGGGAGGGAGGGTGGGGGGAGGAGGGAGGGAGGGGGGATACCAGGAGAGACTCCCATCTCTGTTCAAATAGTGACACAGGGCCTTTGATGATCTGAACAGGCAGAAAGAGCTTTGGTTTAACATCTCATCCAAAGGCTGCAGGTCTGATACAAAGGCGTTTTTAAGACTTCAAACTACTCGGTCAATTTTCTTAGGGGCCTGTCACTGACTAAGTTTAATAAGTGCGTATGCGCAAATTTATTTTATGCAAAAATTAACTTTGGGTCGGTGCAATGCCTCTTTAGACAGACTGCCTGCTCCGCCGACCCTGGCTGGGGGGAGCTCTGGTTTAGCTGGGCTGGGCTGGGGGGAGCTCTGGTTTAGCTGGGCTGGGCTGGGGGGAGCTCTGGTTGGGTTGGGCTGGGCTGGGGGGAGCTCTGGTTTAGCTGGGCTGGGCTGGGGGGAGCTCTGGTTGGGTTGGGCTGGGCTGGGGAGAGCTCTGGTTTTCACTATACGGGTATTTAACAAAAGACAAGAGCACAGCACACTCAAATCCTCCCATTTCCATGATTTTTTGCCTTATTTTGAGGGCCTGCAATACGAGGGGCCCGTGGGTGCGTTATACTGATTACACCAACGTTAAAAACGCCTCTGGCCTGACAGTGCCAAGCCCCCCCCCGGTGTTGCACTGGAGTGTCAGCCCAGACTGAGTTTAAAGCCAGGCTGCTTCAGGGGGACACCCAGGCAGGAGATAATCCTGTATATGGCACCAACAGCAATTTGTATGCAACGTAATCAGCGTTTAAGCGCAAAGCATCAGGATCCTGCCGTAACCAGACGAAATAAAGCTCTGTTTAATGGACATTATTTGAAGCACTTACATCTGTTATTGCAATAATAGATTAGTGGTTCAGCTACGAATTGTGCCCATAAAACAGCAGCCCCCTTTCTGTAGTGTAAACTAGTAGTCGTTTCCACGGCAACACTTGAACCATGAATATAACAGCTCCCGATTAACAAGCCATGCATTGCTGGCCGGCTGCTGTATACAATATTCCATCTTATAATACAGAACACATTCTCAATTACTCATATTCAGCAAAGCAGACCTTTGGAAAGATTGTGTGTAAATGAAATACCTCTGTCCTCATGTAGGTGGTAAATCTGACTGAGGATTGTTCGCCCTCTATGGTTCCCAGCCACTGTGAGGCGTGACAGAGGGGCAGGTCACCGCCATCACTCACCCTCAAACATGCTCATCTTCAACCTCCCGAGTGGAGGTTTGGAGGATCAGGAGACCTGTAGCATAGTGGCTAGCACCCAGTCGTAGCGAGTTAGAGGATCCGGATTTGATTCCCATCAGAGCAAAACCATATGCAGGTTCACTAGTCCACATGGCTCTGTTTACCTAGCAATAATATAATAATAATCCTTGTATTTGCTATAGACGCATTTGAGACGTCGCAATACGTGGACCACTCTATCCTCTTTCACTACCTCTCCTCTCATTGCAACCTTCAAGATTCTGTCCTTCAATTGTTTAGATCCTATCTCTCACATCGACTCCACTTAGTCTCCACTAGCTGCTTTTCATCCAGGCCCTGCATCATCTTGTGTGGTATTCCTCAGGGCTCTGGCCTCGGAACTCTCCTCTTCAAACTGTACATGCTCCCACATCATGGTGACATCATCCACAGACATGGGGTCAACTTTCACATGTATGTGGATGACACCTAACTTTTTCTCTGCCTCCACCCTCGACTCCAGTACACTGATGGCCTGACAGAATGTCAGTAAGATGTAAAGTCCTGAATGAAAACTAACTTTCTTGTGTTGAACGTCAGCAAGACCACGGCCCTCCTGATAGCCTTGTGCCAACGTCTCCACATCTCAGGCACTGATGGCATCAGCATATATGGATGTACAATTCACCTCATTGGGTCAGTCATTGGCCAACTCTCTCCTACATTCTGCGCCATGACCAGCTGTGCCATGATTTTGACTCAACCAGGCCCTGATACCTGGCACACAAGCTGACACAATATCAATGGACCTGGAGTTACAGTTGGAGAAGTATATTTTTGTGTCATCTATGTGGACATTTAACTGATATTTGTGCATGACATCACTAAGCGGAAGCATATGGCCGAGGAAGAGTTGGGGGGAGGAGATGTCAGGGATGGAGGAACCAGGCAGTTTGGGAGAATGATAAAAAAGGAGGATTTTGAAGGAGAGGGAGGGCTGATACAAGTGTTCAAAAAGGCTGGAAGAATAGTGTGATAGAGCGAGGGCAGTTTGGGAGATGAGGGCCACTCCACCGCTGAGACTGCGATAATCTGTTATTATTTACAGTGTACCTGTATTCTGTGAAGCACTTTGAGATGTCTCAAATACATGATAAGGCATTTTAGAAAAATGCAAATATTATTATCAAATGCAAGGATTTGGGGTTCAAGCTCCAGTTCAGGGAATCTCAGCTCATAGTCAACACTGACATTCCAGTGCAGTACTGGAGGGCATTGCATTGTAAGTGTCATCCTTCGAATGAGAAGTGCAAACTACTCGAAGCTTTAAGATGTTTGTATTTTGTGAATTTAATTGGATGTGCGACAATCCCTGTGAGAGCAAGAGAGTCCTTAGGGTGAGGGGCCGGTGGTTGTTCTGTTGTGTGTCATCCATCAGTTGTATGTCAGGGAACCTGGTCAACCATTTGACTCTTGGTGCAGTGCTGGGGGATTCACTACACTGTCAGAGGGTCTTCACATCATTCTTGCATTTGGTATGTCTCAAAGCACCTCCCCAAATACAGTGAGTAAAAGCTCATTTATCTGGCACCCAACCAACCGGAATGCTCTGGTACGCTCAAACAACCGGTACCTGAGTATGCTCACTTTGCGCTTGTGTGCAATGCGTGCACATGCGCACTTATTAAACTTAATGAACGCTGGAATTTTTATTTAAACGATCATTTTACTGAGTGTGCTGGAATGCCTTATTGGTAAGTATCCATACAATATTCTGTTATTATTTAGTCTATTATTAATATGATATGTTTTAAAATAAGTTTTAAAAAATTGCGTTGGGTTTTCAACAACTCGCCATCGAAAATCCAGCACATTTAATTAACCGGCCAGGTCAGGGCCAGAGGTGCCGGATAAACAAGGTTTTACTGTATATTGTAAAGTGTGTTTTGTGGGTGAAATCCGTCAGCCAATTGCGCACAGCAATGTTCCACCTACAGTCATGATTTGAATTGCCAAATTATTATATTTGGGGGAGGTGGTTAATATCTCCAGAAAGCAATCCCTGGTAAGCGCTTTGGGACGTCCTCCCTGACGTGAAAGGTGCTATATAAGTGCAATTTTGTTGTACTTATATACTTATATATCCTTTTGATATTGCAGTGACCTGAACTGACCCAGTATTCCAACTGCAGGTGCATAGAGTATAGAGTATAGAAGTGATGCTAAGTTTGTATAAACGGAGCATTGCTGTTCTGGACACTTCACGAAGATGTAAGGGCTTGTAGCAGTTGCATAAGAGGTTTAAAATAATGATTCTGGGGATAAAGTTCTACAATTATGAGGAGAAATTGGAGAATCTGGAACTGTTTTCATTGGAGCAGAGATGGTTGACAGGAACCTGATTGAGCTGTCTGAAATCATGAGGAACTTTGTTTGGATAAACTTATTTCTAATGGTTGGAGAGTCAGTAACTCGGGGGTTTAGATAAAAGATAGCTGCAAGAAGAGTGAAAGTGAAATTTAGGAGACATTTTTACACTCACAGAATGGGATGTGGAATGCCTGTCGAGTCGGGCAGTGGAGCTGCAGTCCATTGTATATATAATAATCTTTGCATTTGATGTAGCAGCTTATCACATCTTCAAAACATCTCAAAGTACTTCTCAAAATATACTGTAAAGCATGGTGACTGTGTATTTTGCGGACGAAACGCAGCAACCAATTGCGCACAGTAGAGTCCCACACACAGCCATGGAGTAAGTGATCAAATTATCATATTTATTATTATACCCCCAGAAAGCAATCCGTCAATCAACTAACAGCCTACTTACTGCAGGTAAACAGGAACAATACATGAAGCCAGGTACTGATGTTGTTTCTAATACATGGCTGATGCTAGTGGGAATTTAAAAACAAAATGTAAAGCTGCAACTTGTAAGGACAGCAAGACAAAGAAACAGTTCACTGTAGCTTTTAAGAGGGAAGAAAGCAGGCATATTATAGACAGGCTCTTGATGAAGTGTGAGGATCGGCAGAGTAGTGGTTCTGTGCAATGTCCATGCACTATGAGTCAGTGCAGGTTAGATGAGACAACCGGCTTTCTTCTGCACTGCAGATTTGGATGTTACTACTTATTTATTTCTGCGCCAATTAACTATCTAATTCCCTCTTAAATTTGCTGAAACAATCATCCGTTTGAGGAACATTGCTGTTTGCATTGGCTACCATGTTTCACCCACAAAATACACAGTCAATCCACTTTACTGTGAAGTGCTTTGAAACGTCTAAACCATGTTCAATATCAAATGCAACGATTATTATTATAATCACATCTTCTATTTGCCTCAAAGCACTTCATAGAATTTATTGTAAAGTTAATTAACTATATACTTTTGTGGGCGAAATGCATCAGCCAATTGCACACAGCAGTGGCACACAAATAGTTGTGGATTGAAATTACCAATTTATTATTGTTTTTTGAGGGATTATTATTAGGCATAGGGAGTAAGGAAACTGGAATTGAACCCTGGTCTCTCACTTGCAAGGCGAGTGCTATAACCACTGGGCTACAGGACTCCACAATATCCTCTACTGCCTCCCTACTGCCTCCCTGTAGTTAAATCTGAAAGTGTCTCATCATCTTCCATCTTTGGAGCTTGCGTTTGTACTTGTTGTAGCATTTTTGACCAGGTTAAACATATAGTATTGGGATTTAGACATTAAGATCTTGAATACATTAATCATCTCTGAGACTTTTCTTCTCCAATGTTAACATTCCCAGTATCAGTAGTCTCTCTTTGTATCTCAGGTATGGGATTATTGTGGAAATCACATTAATAATAATAATCCTTGCATTTGATATATCGCTTTTCACATCTTCTAGTGCTTCACAGAATACACTGTAAAGTGAATTGACTGTATATTTGTGGGCAAAACGCGGCAGCCATTTGAGCACAGCAGTGTCCCACAAACAATCGTGGATTAAAATGACCAATTTATTATAGGTTTTTTTTGAGGGATTATTATTGGGCATATGGAGTAAGGAAACTTGCTCAAGGTTTCGCCCTGACCTGCTGGATTTGAATTCAGGTCTTACACTTGCAAGGCGAGTGCTCTAACCACTCAGCCACGATTGAATTATTTGTATAGGTATCATCCATAGCTCAGAAATGTTGAATCACAGAGATGATATGTTTTTCATTAAAATGACTCTTGCTGTATCCCTCAGCCTTGTCCCATCCTTTCCCATCTTCAAATTGCACTTGAAGACCTTCCTCTTAGACCTTGCCTATGGTAACCTCCTCCCACTCGGCGCTGTGCTCTGCCACTGTCAAGCGCTCTGGAACTCTACCCTTCTAGATATGTAAATGCAAGTTGTTGTAGTTCTTCAAGATAGGTAGAATTCCAGCAAAGACTGGTGTAATGTAGTATGAAGATTAGATCTCTCCGAGGCCACAGCAGCAGACAAGCAAGGATTAGATAGCTTTTTGGATGTTGCCTAAACACAACATGGATACAGAATAGATATGTTTCAAATTATAGAAATTACAGCACAGGTTGAGACCATTCAGCCCAAAATGTTAACTCGAACTAACAACAATAACTTGAATTTATACAGCACTCCTCACCCAGGCTAGCGGCCCAGAGCTCTACTCTTTTCCAAATCGTCTTCCCTTTCCCCATACCAGACTATATTGTACCTCTATTCTACTGTTTATTCAGTTCTCTGTAGCTATGATCTCAGCCTCACCAACCACTTGTGGTAAACTATTCAATGTGTTCAATAAGTCTCTACGTGGACAAAAATCTCTCCCCCATAACTCATCCAGGGACAATGCTGATCTTATGGCGCTTTGTTACCAATGATCTATACTTCTATAGCTGAGCATGGATCAAAGCAAAAATGACCCACTGAGATCATCAGCAAGGAGGGAGAAGAATTCCTGAAGTGTGTGCAGGACAACTTTCTTGATCAGTATGTTTCCAGTCCAATGAGGAAAGAAGCATTGCTGGATCTAGTTTTGGGAAATGAGGTAGGGCAAGTTCAACAGGTTTCTGTAGGTGAGCATCTAGGGAATAGTGACCACAATATCTTTAGATTCAGAATAATTATGGAAAGGGATAAGGAACGATCACGGGTGAAGACACTCAACTGGAAAAAGGCTAATTTCAATGAGTTGAGGTGGGACCTAGCCAAGGTGGATTGGAAAGAAAAATTGGCAGGTAAGACAACTAACGAGCAGTGGGCAGCGTTCAAAGAGGAGATAGTTCAGGCACAGGTCAAAAGCATCCCCACAAAGGTGAAATGTAAGGCATCCAAACCTCCCGGGATGACTAAGGAAATTGGGGCCAAAATAAAACAAAAAAAAGAGGCTTATGATAAGTGTCAGGCTCAAAATTCAGAAGGGAACCAAGCAGAATATAGGAAGTGTAGGATAGAACTAAAAAAGGAAGTTAGAAGGGCAAAGAGACTGCATGAGAAACAATTAGCGAGTAAGATTAAGGGGAACCCTAAGGTTTTTTACCAACATATTAAGAGTAAAAGGTTGGTCAAGGAGAGGGTGGGGCCAATTAGGGACCTAGGAGGAAATCTCATTGTGGAGGCAGAGGGCATGGCTGATGTACTGAATGAGTACTTCGCCTCTGTCTTCACAAAAGAAAAGGATACAGCCAATGCCATGGTATTGGAGGAGAGGGTAGGAGAAATGGATAGAATAATTATAACCAGAGAGGAAGTTCTAAAAAGGTTGACGTCGCTCAAGGTGGATAAGTCACCTGGTCCGGATGGGATGCACCCTAGGTTACTAAGGGAGGCACGGGAGCAAATAGCAGAGACTCTGGCCACGATCTTTCAATCTTCCTTGGACACAGGGGTCGTGCCAGAGGACAACAACAACAACAAATTACATTGATAGATCGCCTTTCACGTCGGGAGGACGTCCCAAGGCGCTGCACAGGAGGCGTGTGACCCGAGCTGAGAGGGGAGCATTTGGGAAGGGGTAAAACACGAAGGGGAGGTAAAAAAAATTCGGGGTGGAACAAAAGGCACGATCGAAGAGGAAAGTCTTCAAACCGGCCTTGAAAGAGGAAAGGGAAGAAACGAGACGGAGGGATTGAGGGATGGCATTCCATAGGGTGGGAGCGGAGAAACTGAAGGCCCGGCATCCGATGGTGGGGCGGTTCGGGCGGGGGGCTTGGAGCAAGCCAAGTCCTGTTGAACGGAGGGTCCGGGTGGGCTTGTAGGGGGAAAGTAGATCGGTTAAATAGGGCGGGGCAAGGCCGTGTAAGGCCTTGTAGGTGAGGACGAGGATCTTGAACTCGATCCTCTGGAGGATGGGGAGCCAGTGGAGACGGGCGAGGGTGGGGGTTATGTGGTTGCGGAGGCGGGTGCGGGATAGTACACGGGCTGCAGAGTTTTGGATGACCTGCAGCCTGTGAATGGAGGAATTTGGGAGGCCGACGAGGAGAGAGTTTCCGTAGTCCAGCCGTGAGGTGATGTATGCGTGCACGAGTGTTTCGGCAGCGCTGGGGGTAAGATAATTGCGGAGCCTGGCAATATTGCGCAGGTGGAAATAAGCGGTGCCAGTCAAGGCACGGATGTGGGGGAGGAAGGAAAGTTTTTGATCGAACATGATGCCGAGGTTCCTGATTGGCTTTGTGAGGTGGAGAGTGCAACCTTGGATATTGAGGCTGGCAGCGCCCGATTTGCAGAGGCGCTGGCTTGAGCCAATCAGGAGGGCCTCGGTCTTACTCACGTTCAATTGCAAAAAGTTGTCCCTCGTCCAGGACTCGATGTCGGACAGACAAGCTGTCAGAACATCGATGGTCTGGGGGTTGAGGGATGAGGCAGAAAGGTACAACTGGTTGTCGACCGCATACATGTGGAAATTTACCCCATGTTTGCGGATGACGTCGCCCAGAGGGAGCGTGTAAAGGGTGAAAAGGAGGGGGCCGAGGACAGAGCCCTGAGGGACGCCGTGAGAAACTGTGCGGGGGTTTGAAGAAAAACCGTTGGAAGATACAAAATGTAAATGGTGAGTCAAATAAGAATGGAACCAGTCAAGGACTGTGCCGTGAAGGTTGAGGTGGGAGGAAAGACGTTGAAGGAGGATAGTGTGATCGACTGTGTCGAACGCAGCAGACAGGTCAAGGAGGACGAGGAGGCAGAGGGAGCCCTGGTCACAGGCGGTTAGGATGTCATTTGTAACCTTGACCAGGGCAGTTTCTGTGCTATGGATTGGGCGGAAACCTGATTGGAGGGGTTCAAAAAGTGAATGAGTTGAAAGGAAAGAGCGGACTGGAGGATAGCTAATGTTACTCCCTTGTATAAAAAGGGGCAGAAGGAAAAGCCTGGTAACTACAGACCAGTCAGTCTAACGTCGGTAGTGGGCAAACTTCTAGAGTCCATAATCAGGGACAAGGTAGATCTTCACTTAGAAAGATATAGGCTAATAAAGGACAGTCAACATGGATTTGTTAAAGGCAAATCTTGCCTTACAAATCTGATAGAATTTTTTGATGAGGTAACGGAATGGGTGGATAATGGTAGCGCAGTTGATGTAGTTTACATGGACTTTCAAAAGGCATTTGACAAAGTGCCACATGAGAGACTTATTAGGAAATTAAAGGCCCATGGCGTAAAAGGGACAGTGGCAGAGTGGATCCACAACTGGCTGCGAGACAGAAAGCAGAGAGTTGTAGTGAGCGGCTGTTTTTCAGATTGGAGGGAAGTGAGCAGTGGTGTGCCACAGGGATCAGTTTTGGGACCATTGCTGTTTGTAATCTACATCAATGATCTGGACTTGGGTGTACGGAGTACAGTTTCCAAGTTTGCAGATGACACTAAGTTAGGGAGAATAGTAAATAGTGAGGAGGATAGTAGCCATCTGCAAGAGGATATAAACAAATTGGTAAAGTGGGCAGACACATGGCAGATGAAGTTTAATGCAGAGAAGTGTGAGGTGATGCATTTTGGGAGAAGAAATGAAGGGAGGCAATATAGGCTAGATAGTACAATTTTAAATGGTGTGAAGGAACAGAGAGACCTGGGGATTTGTGTTAGTGACTCGTTGAAGGTGGCAGGACAGGTAGACAAGGCTGTTAAGAAGGCATATGGGATACTAGGCTTTATAAATAGAGTACAAAAGTCAGGAAGTGCTGACCAACCTCTATAAAACTTTGGTGAGGCCTCAGCTGGAATACTGTGTTCAATTCTGGTCACCACACTACAGAAAGGATGTGAAGACATTGGAAAGGGTACAAAGAAGATTTACTAGGATGGTGCCAGGATTGAGGGACTTCAGCTATGAGGAGAGGCTAGATAAGCTGGGGTTATTCTCTCTGGAGCAGAGAAGATTGAGGGGAGACCTAATAGAGGTTTATAAGATCATGAGGGGTTTCGACAGGGCAAATAGAGAAAAACTATTTCCACTCGTGGGCGAATCTGTGACTCGTGGTCACAGATTTAAAATAGTTTCAAGGCGAAGTAGAGGGGAGCTGAGGAGAAATTTTTTCACTCAGCGAGTTGTTCGAATCTGGAATGTATTGCCTGAAAAGGTGGTGGAGGCTGATTCGATAACAACTTTTAAAAGGGAATTAGATCTTTATTTAGGGAGAACAGGTCTATTAGGCTATGGGGAGCGGGCAGGGCAGTGGGATTGAATCACTCTTTTCAAAGAGCCGGCACAAACTAGATGGGCCAAATGGCCTCCTTTTGTGCCGTAAAATTCTATGAATCTATGAATCTATGAATCTAGCAAAAAGCACTGTACAACATTACATTTGGAGGATGCTCCTGTGCCTCATAACATTTGGAGGAAGTGGTATAACAGTGAATATTTTAAACAGATTGAAATATCCCTGCATTTGCTTCGGTACATGAGGAAGCTGAGGCCACAATGGCCACAAACAGCCATCACTGTCTCTGGAATCCACCTTTACACATCTTCTTATGAACTCCAAATCAAAATTAGTCAGTCAGAGTCTAGAGTGGAACTTGGACCTCTGACATGTCATTAAACTGTCTCCTTTGAGCCATGCTATGTAAGTGGAGTCGAAGGGGAATAGTATTACTGTGGAAAATACTGTACTAGGAATCAGATTCAGTACTGTACTGCCAAATTTCCTAAGCATTGTGTTTCCCCAGAAGCTAATTTGCAGCGTCTTTGTCAGAGTTAGATTCATAGATTCATAGATTCATAGAATTTTACGGCACAAAAGGAGGCCATTCGGCCCATCTAGTCTGTGCCCATCTAGTCTTTGAAAAGAGCGATTCAATCCCACTGCCCTGCCCGCTCCCCATAGCCTAATAGACCTGTTCTCTCTAAATAAAGATCTAATTCCCTTTTAAAAGTTGTTATCGAATCAGCCTCCACCACCTTTTCAGGCAATGCATTCCAGATTCGAACAACTCGCTGAGTGAAAAAATTTCTCCTCAGCTCCCCTCTACTTCGCCTTGAAACTATTTTAAATCTGTGACCACGAGTCACAGATTCACCCACGAGTGGAAATAGTTTTTCTCTATTTGCCCTGTCGAAACCCCTCATGATCTTATAAACCTCTATTAGGTCTCCCCTCAATCTTCTCTGCTCCAGAGAGAATAACCCTAGCCTATCTAGCCTCTCCTCATAGCTGAAGTCCCTCAAACCTGGCACCATCCTAGTAAATCTTCGTTGTACCCTTTCCAATGCCTTCACATCCTTTCTGTAGTGTGGTGACCAGAATTGAACACAGTATTCCAGCTGAGGCCTCACCAAAGTCCTATAGAGGTTAGTCAGCACTTCCTGACTTTTGTACTCTATACCCCTATTTATAAAGCCTAGTATCCCATATGCCTTCTTAACAGCCTTGTCTACCTGTCCTGCCACCTTCAACGAGTCACTAACACAAATCCCCAGGTCTCTCTGTTCCTTCACACCATTTAAAATGGTACTATCTAGCCTATATTGCCTCCCTTCATTTCTTCTCCCAAAATGCATCACCTCACACTTCTCTGCATTAAACTTCATCTGCCATGTGTCTGCCCACTTTACCAATTTGTCTATATCCTCTTGCAGATGGCTACTATCCTCCTCACTATTTACTATTCTCCCAAACTTAGTGTCATCTGCAAACTTGGAAACTGTACTCCGTACACCCAAGTCCAGATCATTGATGTAGATTACAAACAGCAATGGTCCCAAAACCGATCCCTGTGGCACACCACTGCTCACTTCCCTCCAATCTGAAAAACAGCCGCTCACTACAACTCTCTGCTTTCTGTCTCGCAGCCAGTTGTGGATCCACGCAGCCACTGTCCCTTTTACGCCATGGGCCTTTAATTTCCTAATAAGTCTCTCATGTGGCACTTTGTCAAATGCCTTGGCAACTACATCAACTGCGCTACCATTATCCACCCATTCCGTTACCTCATCAAAAAATTCTATCAGATTTGTAAGGCAAGATTTGCCTTTAACAAATCCATGTTGACTGTCCTTTATTAGCCTATATCTTTCTAAGTGAAGATCTACCTTGTCCCTGATTATGGACTCTAGAAGTTTGCCCACTACCGACGTTAGACTGACTGGTCTGTAGTTACCAGGCTTGTCCTTCTGCCCCTTTTTATACAAGGGAGTAACATTAGCTATCCTCCAGTCCTCTGGCACGACCCCTGTGTCCAAGGAAGATTGAAAGATCGTGGCCAGAGTCCCTGCTATTTGCTCCCGTGCCTCCCTTAGTAACCTAGGGTGCATCCCATCCGGACCAGGTGACTTATCCACCTTGAGCAACGTCAACCTTTTTAGAACTTCCTCTCTGGTTATAATTATTCTATCCATTTCTCCTACCGTACAATTCTGAGGAATTGTACGGTTCAGGGATGGGGGGTCTAAAATTGTACTGAGAGAAATTGTGATAGTCATGTCTTTCATTCATGGACAACCGAGACACCAGCTGCTGACACATCCAGCAGAGAAAATATGCACCTTTGCTGAGAGAAGATGCAGCCATAACATCATGATACTCATTCAATAAGATTGGCTTTTGATTAATAATATGGGTTTGAACATACCAACTTCACTGATGTAATTGAAAATGAATACACATTGTGTGGGTTTGTAGCTATGAAGAGTATTTAGTCCACTATACTTGTCGACCTGAGCACTGCCAAGTGGAAAAGGAATTTGTGTGTATGATGTGATGTTGCAAAGGCACTAATATGGTATACAAAAACAGACGTTTTGGGATTGTCTATTCTGTATCCAACCCAAAGGGTTGCAGACCCGAAACGTTGACTAATTTTCCTTTCTCCATGGATGCTGCCTGACCAGCTGAGTTTCCCCAGCAACTTCTGTTTTTGTTTCAGATTCTCAGCATCTGTAGTATTTTGTGTTTTTTTTCACTAATATGGTATTACTGGTGCGTCATACGTGGTGTAGAGGAATTTGGCTTTGCCACCAGAAATTATTATTTATTTAGCTTTATTCTATGACATCAATATCATTTTGCAAACATTCAGATGTTTTGGCAAATATTCATATCAAACTGTTTACCACAAAATACAACATTTGTGAGATTACACAGGTTTGATTGGGGTGAAAAATGCCATATTTCATAACAGATTCTAAGTGCTAAACGTCTGTTACAAAACATTCCATTTCACCCCATTTGTTTCTTCCTTGATGGTAACTTAGCCCATGATTACCCCCTGCCCTCTGATCTTCTGTGGTCAGGAACATGAGAGAGAACAGACTATCCTTTACCACCCACTGTTTTTCTGATTCACTCTCTTTCTCTCTCACAGAAAAACACTTTCTCTCTCTGTCTATGGGAGTTCCCATCAGTAGTGTGTCTGGGCTCGGGTATGATGGATACGGGGAACAGAATCATCCTCCACCTGTTACCTCAATCTACATTGGTCTACAATGTGTTCTGGGCTTGGGACGATACTGGTGTTCTACATCTTAGTGTTAACTTGGAAGGCGATTTTCTGCAATTCTTCAAAAGTACATTTCCTAAAAAGAATTCTGACAAGTTTATGAGAGCATTCAGGCTTTGAATATGTTGAGTATGGTTTGTAAACAATTTGCTGCCACGTTTCGCCCACAAAATACACAGTCACTCCACTTTGCAGTACATTCTGTGAACAACAACAAAATTACATTTGTAGACGATCTTTCACATTGGGAGGATGTCCCAAGGCGCTGAACAGTCATGACCTAAACATGGGCTAGGGGGTGAGGGGCAGGGTTGGGATGAGAGAGAGCAGAGAGGTATGTGGGGCAGCTGAAGGCATGGTCGACAGGAGGGTCTTGAGTTGGACCTTGAAGGAAGCACAGGAGGGATCCCAGAGCCCTGAGGAACACCACACCAGACAGTGCAGGGGCTCAAAGGGAAATTGTTAGTGGAGATAAATTGGAGACTATGTGGGAGATAAGATCTGAACCAATCAAGGACAGAACCTTGAAGATTGAAGTGAGAGGAGAGGCGGTGGAGGGAACTTGTGTGGTCCACAGTATCAAATGTAGCCAAGAGGTTGAGAACAACGAAAAGGCAGAGGGAGCCCTGGTCACAGATGTACAAAATGTAATTTGTGACCTTGACCAGTGCAGTTTTAATGCAGTGAGCACACCACGGAAACCCAATTGGAGGGACTCGTGGAGGAAGTTGGAGGAGAGGAAAGAATGAAACTGGGAAATGACTCTTTCAAGGACCTTGGAAAGAAAAGGAAGATTTGAAATGGGCCGGTAACTGAAAGCAGGGATGTGTCCAGTGAAGGTTTCTTCAGCATCGGGGTCATTGTAGCTGTTTTGAGGGAGGTGAGAACAGTGCCAGATGATAGAGATAGCAATTGATGGTGTCAGAGAGTAGCTGGGCGAGGAGGTGGAGCAAGAAGGTAAGGAGATGGGTGGGGATGGGGTCAAGGGAGCAGGTGGTGGGCTTCATGGTTGATATGATGATGATGACAGAGGAGGGGGAGACAGATTTGAAAATATGGAAGGAGGGATGGGTAGGGGTCGGATTGTGTGGGGTTGATGGGAAGAAAATGGCGGTTGGGAAGGCGGTGACAGCTGAACAAATTCTCTCGATTTTGGACTTGAGAAAATCCAGGATCTCCACAAGGTAAGAATTGGAGGAGAGAGTAGATGAGGTATTGATGGGTAGATGGCAGTGACATGCGGTGGGTAAAATAACAGGGTAGGCTCTTCCCTCAGTCCCTACTAACTTTTGGGGGCATGGCTTTAGGACGTGGTGTTATGACATCGCAGCAGACTCTGCCATTTTCCCAGTCATTATTTCCACAAATACGCATGTGCGGAGATGGCATTTCCATGTGATCTGATTGCAATTGATAGACAGAGGAAAGGCAGCAGTAACTTGTGCTTATTTCACCCGTTACTGAGACACTGAGAAAGGAACGTGCATGCGCATCGGAACTACATTCAAGTCAATGGGTAAAAAAGGCACGGCGTCTCACTGCCTTTCTGTTGCTTTTATAGTAGGTCTATAAAATCGCAGTTCAATAATTTCGGTAGTTTCTACCAAAAATCGTTTGCATTATGTAAAATGTGCATTGTAAAAATATAAACCATTAAATAATCATCTACAATTTCAAGTTTTTATTTTCCTAGGTACGCATGTCCCTGGTAGATGGAGGAGCCAGTTGGTGGTGGATAACAGGAGCCTGGGGTTGTCCTTCACCTCCAAGATTATCTTGGAGTAGAAGGACGATTTGGCAGAGGCAAGAGCTGAGTGATAAGTTTTCATGTGGTCCAACCAGATATACTGGTGGACCGTTAGGCCAGATTTGAGCTAAGTGTATGCAGTGGTACCTGCACCTGCCCCTTGAGAGAGTGGAGATGGCTGGTGAACCAGGGTGAGGTTCGTGAATAGGAGGTAGTTTGGGAGGTGGGTGGAACAAGGACATTGAGGAGGAGAGTGAGTGAAGAGGATAGGTCAGTGCAGGAGATAGTCCAGAGGGGGAGGAGTTCAGGTGACTCTAGGGCTGTGGAGAGGGATTGTGGGGAGATTTTCTTCCATGGGCAGCAGAGGATGGAGATGGGTTTGGTGTCAATGGGGAGAAGGATTGAGGAGTTGATGAAGGTGAAGTGATGGTTCAAGATGGTGTTGTTGGTGATGGTAATATCCGAGACACTGAGGCCCTGGTGATCACCAGGTCGAGTGGGTGGCCATGATCTTGGGTGGTGGGGTGGAAGTGGAAGGAGAGGTTGAGAGAGGAGAGGAAATGGAGTAGGAGGGGGTGAAGTGATGGTGAACCACTTTGAGACATCTCTATGACTTGATCAGGTGCTATACCACATGCAAGTATTATTGAATATACACACGTTTGACCAAATGACCAAAAATGAGGAGGAAGGGTGTGGGAAGGGGTCTCAGTTAATCAATGAGATTGGGAAGACTGGTTGGTTCCCACCTATGCAGTACAGATGCTTAGGCCGATTTTAGCAGCTGAGAATAACCAAGTGGGAATGGGAATGGGAATCAAACCTGTGGCCTGGAATTCTCTTTAGTCTAGCCTGACACACCCTATCAGGCATTACGATTATGATGATTATTATCAGTATTATTATTACCGGATGATGAGACATTAAACCAAAGTTTCCTCTGCCTGTTCAATTGAACATTAAAGATGTCAGGGCGCTATTTGAAAGAGTTTCTCCCAGTGTCTATGTCAGTTTATCTACCAGATAAAAATGGTTGACGCCTTTGCAACAGCCCCAGAATTCCATCCTGGCTTGACCCCTGCCCTCCGTCCAATCAAAGGTCACCTCAAGACTTATCTCCTTGAAAGCACTTTTGGTCATCCTTCCCCTCGTCAGCTCCCATCTGCTGGTTCGAGTGCCCAGTCAACAGTGTGAAATGCTTTGAGACATTTTCCTTACATGAAAGGTGCAATACCTTTCAACAAATAACAAAACCAACAAAAAATAACTATAAAGCTGATTAAAAGTGAAAAAATGGAGTATGAGGGCAAGTTAGCTAGGAACATTAAGTCAGATTGCAAAAGTTTTTATAAATATATTAAGAGGAATAGGCTAATGAGAATAAATGTAGGTCCACTTTAGGCAAAGACAGAAGAAGTTGTAATGAGGGATAATGATTTGACGGAGTCCCTAAATGAATACTTTGCGTCTGTCTTCACCCTAGAAGACACAGCAAGTCTGCCAACAATAAGGATACACCAAGGGGTAAATGGCAAGGAGCAACTTAGGGAAATCTTCATTAGCAGAGAATTGGTGCCAGGGAAACTGTTAGCACTAAAAAGTGATAAATCCCATGGTCCAGATGGCTTACATCCCAGGGTCTTAAAAGAGATAGCGAATGAGTTAGTGGGGGCCTTGTGTCTGATCTTCCAAAATTCCTTGGATTCTGGAACAGTCCCCATGGATTGGAAGATCGCAAATGTCACACCACTATTTAAAAAGGGTGGAAAGGAAAAGATGGGGAACTATAGGCCAGTTAGTCTGACATCCGTGATAGGAAAAATTTTAGAATCCTGATTAAGGATGTTTTAGTGGGGTATGTAGGGGAGCACAATATAATTAGGCCAAGTCAACATGGCTTTACAAAAGGGAAGTCGTGTTTGACAAATCTCATATAGAATTTTTTGAGGATATTTTGAATAAACTAGATATGGGTCCCAGAACATATTCAAGACTGAGTTAGATAGATTTCTCATTTATAAAGGGATTAAGGGATATGGGGATAAGGCAGGTAGCTGGAGTTAGAGTATAATATCAGCCATGATTGAATGGTGGGGCAGGCTCGATGGGCCAAATGGCCTACTCCTGCTCCTGTTTCTTATGTTCTTATATTCTTTAATGAATTTAGAAAACATTGAGAAAACACTTTGAGATCTTTTAACAGGATACATGTTACACCAATTGCAAGGATTATTATTATTCTTGCATTATTGTTTCAAATTTAAGAATTGGGCAAAATGTGAAAAATTCTTCATTTCAGTTTAAATTTTGAAACAATAATAATGTTTGCTGGATCTAGTTTTGGGAAATGAGGTAGGGCAAGTTCAACAGGTTTCTGTAGGTGAGCATCTAGGGAATAGTGACCACAATATCATTAGATTCAGAATAATTATGGAAAGGGATAAGGAACGATCACAGGTGAGGACACTCAACTGGAAAAGGGCTAATTTCAATGAGTTGAGGTGGGACCTAGCCAAGGTGGATTGGAAAGAAAAATTGGCAGGTAAGACAACTAACGAGCAGTGGGCAGCGTTCAAAGAGGAGATAGTTCAGGCACAGGTCAAAAGCATCCCCACAAAGGTGAAATGTAAGGCATCCAAACCTCCCTGGATGACTAAGGAAATCGGGGCCAAAATCAAACAAAAAAAAGAGGCTTATGATAAGTGTCAGGCTCAAAATTCAGAAGGGAACAAAGCAGAATATAGGAAGTGTAGGATAGAACTAAAAAAGGAAGTTAGAGGGGCAAAGAGACTGCATGAAAAACAATTAGCGAGTAAGATTAAGGGGAACCCTAAGGTTTTTTACCAACATATTAAGAGTAAAAGGTTGGTCAAGGATAGGGTGGGGCCAATTAGGGACCTAGGAGGAAATCTCATTGTGGAGGCAGAGGGCATGGCTGATGTACTGAATGAGTACTTCGCCTCTGTCTTCACAAAAGAAAATGATACAGCCAATGCCATGGTATTAGAGGAGAGGGTAGGAGAAATGGATAGAATAATTATAACCAGAGAGGAAGTGCTAAAAAGGTTGACGTCTCTCAAGGTGGATAAGTCACCTGGTCCGGATGGGATGCACTCTAGGTTACTAAGTGAGGCACGGGAGCAAATAGCAGGGACTCTGGCCACGATCTTTCAATCTTCCTTGGACACAGGGGTCGTGCCAGAGGACTGGAGGATAGCTAATGTTACTCCCTTGTATAAAAAGGGGCAGAAGGACAAGCCTGGTAACTACAGACCAGTCAGTCTAACGTCGGTACTGGGCAAACTTCTAGAGTTCATAATCAGGGACAAGGTAGATCTTCACTTAGAAAGATATAGGCTAATAAAGGACAGTCAACATGGATTTGGTAAAGGCAAATCTTGCCTTACAAATCTGATAGAATTTTTTGATGAGGTAACGGAATGGGTGGATAATGGTAGCGCAGTTGATGTAGTTTACATGGACTTTCAAAAGGCATTTGACAAAGTGCCACATGAGAGACTTATTATGAAATTAAAGGCCCATGGCGTAAAAGGGACAGTGGCTGCGTGGATCCACAACTGGCTGCGAGACAGAAAGCAGAGAGTTGTAGTGAGCGGCTGTTGTTCAGATTGGAGGGAAGTGAGCAGTGGTGTGCCACAGGGATCAGTTTTGGGACCATTGCTGTTTGTAATCTACATCAATGATCTGGACTTGGGTGTACTGAGTACAGTTTCCAAGTTTGCAGATGACACTAAGTTAGGGAGAATAGTAAACAGTGAGGAGGATAGTAGCCATCTGCAAGAGGATATAGACAAATTGGTAAAGTGGGCAGACACATGGCAGATGAAGTTTAATGCAGAGAAGTGTGAAGTGATGCATTTTGGGAGAAGAAATGAAGGGAGGCAATATAGGCTAGATAGTACAATTTTAAATGGTGTAAAGGAACAGAGAGACCTGGGGATTTGTGTTAGTGACTCGTTGAAGGTGGCAGGACAGGTAGACAAGGCTGTTAAGAAGGCATATGGGATACTAGGCTTTATAAATAGGGGTATAGAGTACAAAAGTCAGGAAGTGCTGACTAACCTCTATATGACTTTGGTGAGGCCTCAGCTGGAATACTGTGTTAAATTCTGGTCCCCACACTACAGAAAGGATGTGAAGGCATTGGAAAGGGTACAACGAAGATTTACTAGGATGGTGCCAGGATTGAGGGACTTCAGCTATGAGGAGAGGCTAGATAGGCTAGGGTTATTCTCTCTGGAGCAGAGAAGATTGAGGGGAGACCTAATAGAGTTTTATAAGATCATGAGGGGTTTCGACAGGGTAAATAGAGAAAAACTATTTCCACTCGTGGGTGAATCTGTGACTCGTGGTCACAGATTTTAAATAGTTTCAAGGCGAAGTAGAGGGGAGCTGAGGAGAAATTTTTTCACTCAGCGAGTTGTTCGAATCTGGAATGCATTGCCTGAAAAGGTGGTGGAGGCTGATTCGATAACAACTTTTAAAAGGGAATTAGATCTTTATTTAGGGAGAACGGGTGTATTAGACTATGGGGAGCGGGCAGGGCAGTGGGATTGAATCGCTCTTTTCAAAGAGCCGGCACAGACTAGATGGGCCAAATGGCCTCCTTTTGTGCCGTAAAATTCTATGATTCTATGATTCTATGAATGTACAGCGCTTTTCAAATCGAGGGGATGAATGTGAGTCACCCAGACAGTGAAGTCTTAACTAGTTACCTAGTTACCTGGACATGTTACCTAGTTACCTGGGCACAGGAGCTGGGATGTGGGGAGACAACTGTGGGTGGGGTGGTAGAGCGAAAAATGACGAAAAAAAACATTTTAAAAAGATACATCTTAAAGATGAAAAGGAAAAAAAACTGACAATCTGCTTTCAAATTAAATCTGAAATTACAAATTTTCCACTATACTGCAGATCTTGTATTCTAGGGCAAAACTGTTTACAGATTAGGACTGGGTGGAATTTCACTGTCTGGGTGACTCACATTGACACTGGGAAGTGGCTATACCTACTGTGTCAGCAATGTGAGCCAGGGATTCCAACTGGAAGACTTGAATGAATGGGCTTCCCCTTCGCCTGTTCACTTCAGCCATGTGCCAGCATCCCACGCTTTCCAAACTCACATAAAACAGTCAAAAATAAATCAGTGTCAAATAGTTTTTCTTTCCAACACCCTGCAGAATGCTACTCTAACTCCCAAGCCTTGAATCTACAGAAAGTGGTGTTACAAACTTGGAAACTTTGAAAACATTTCCTCCTATAATGTTTTGCCTTCTTTTCAACTGCCTTTAGGCCTCAAAGTTCCAGTGGTCTCCTGAAGACCACTGTCTTTGAAGTTTCAGATTATGGAGACATTTGGAAAATTCTCAATTGAGATTCAATAATAATAATAATCCTCGCATTAGATCTAGTGCCTTATCAGTTCGTTGACGCGTCTCTACGTTCTTCACAGAATATATTGTAAAGTGTATTTGTAAGCAAAATGCGGCAGAAATTGTATACGGCAGTGTCCCACAAATAGTTATGGATTGAGTGACCATTTGTTTCTTGGAGCAATTATTAAAACAGAAGCATGTAGACTAAGGAAACTTACCTAAGATTTTGCCAGGCCCAGGAATCAAACCCGGATCCTCACTTGCAAGGTGAGTGCACTAACCATTATACCCAGGGATTCCAGATTTGATTTTCTGAGACAGTTTTCTTTTTTTTAACAGTGATAGCTTATAACCTAACAGAATTGAAGAATTTTCCAAATGTTTGAGCGTTTTTCAATATTAAGACAATAATAATAATCTTCCTTACATTTGATATAGCACTGATCACATCTTTGAGACAGCTCAAAATGCTGCACAGAATATATTGTGACATGAATTGGTTATATTTTGGATTAAATGAGACATTAAATTGCGCACAGCAGTGTCTCACAAATTAGTCATAGATTGAAGTGACCAATTTATTATTATTTTTTGATCCGTCATTCAACTAACAACTGGGTTCCCACTTACTGCTTGGTAAACAGGTGTAGAGTAAGGAAACTTGTCCAACATATCACCCTGCCGGGCATCGAACTCAGGTTCTCTTGCTTGAGACGCTAGTGTTCTAACCACTGAGCTACAGGACTCCACAATGATGTTAAGATGAAGATCATGAGGAATTTGAAGAATCTGAGTTCTCAAATCCACTTGGTTGTTGCCTGGACAGCTATTTTGACTGCAAAATTAAAATTCGGCAGATTTGTAAAAAAAATCTCAAATCACGTTTTCATTTTTGAAAACAGTTTATTTTTTAGAAATGTTCTGGGTGCTGTTGGTTTTGATGTAAGAACTTTGGAAAATTGGCTTCCAAATTACGCCTAGGTACACATGGTTACTACACTTTACAGTAAATCATGTGAAACACTTTCAGCTGGTACGACAAATTGATAAGACACTAGGGAACGGCGATATGGGAATTTTCCAGATATGGATATATCGGTTGGCTCATATCGAGATATACCGAAATACCGATATTTTCAGTTTTTTCGTACTGCGTGCACATTCCGGGCGCGCGCGCATTCGGGGCCTATCTTCTCAGGAGGCAAATATCTTTCTCTCTCTGTGTCTCTCACTCTCTCCATCTCTGTGTTTTTCTGTCTGTGTCTCTCTATGTCTCTCTCCCTCTCATCTCTCTCACATCCCCCCCATCTCTATCTATCTGTACATTATCACATCCACCCCGTCTCTCCCCCCCCCCCCCCCCGCCGTCCCTCTCTCGCACCCCCCACCCCCGTCGTCTCTCTCCCCCACCACCCCCCCAGCCGTCTCTCTCTCCCTCCCCCCCCAGCCGTCTCTCTCCCCCTCCCCCCAGCCGTCTCTCTCCCCCTCTCCTCCCCCCCTCGCCGTCTCTCTCTCCCTCCCCCCCCAGCCGTCTCTCTCCCCCTCCACCCAGCCGTCTCTCTCCCCCTCTCCTCCACCCCCCGCCGTCTCTCTCTCCCTACCCCCCCAGCCGTCTCTCTCCCCCTCTCCTCCCCCCCCCACCGCCGTCTCTCTCTCCCTCCCCCCCCAGCCGTCTCTCTCCCCCTCCCCCAAGCCGTCTCTCTCCCCCCCTCTCCCCCCCCCAGCCGTCTCTCTCCCCCTCTCCCCCCCAGCCATCTCTCTCCCCCTCTCCTACCCCCCCCCCAGCCGTCTCTCTCCCCCTCTGCCCCCCCCCCCAGCCATCTCTCTCCCCTCTCCCCCCCCCCCCAGCCGTCTATCTCCCCCTACCCCCAGCCGTCTCTCTCCCCCTCTCCTCCTCCCCCCAGCCATCTCTCTCCTCCTCCCCCCAGCCGTCTCTCTCCCCCTCTCCTCCCACCCCCAGCCGTCTCTCCCCCTCTCCTCCCCTCCCCAGCCGTCTCTCTCCACATCTCCCCACCCCAGCAATCTCTCTCCCCCTCTCCCCCCCCCAGCCGTCTATCTCCCCCTCCCCCCAGCCGTCTCTCTCCCACTCACCCCCCCAGCCGTCTCTCTCCCCCTCACCCCAGCCGTCTCTCTCCCCCTCTCCTCCCCCCCCCAGCCGTCTCTCCCCCTCTCCTCCCCTCCCCAGCCGTCTCTCTCCACATCTCCCCCCCCCAGCAATCTCTCTCCCCCTCTCCCCCCCCCAGCCGTCTATCTCCCCCTCCCCCCAGCCGTCTCTCTCCCACTCACCCCCCCAGCCGTCTCTCTCCCCCTCTCCTCCTCCCCCCAGCCGTCTCTCTCCTCCTCCCCCCAGCCGTCTCTCTCCTCCTCCCCCCAGCCGTCTCTCTCCCCCTCTCCTCCCCCCCCCAGCCGTCTCTCCCCCTCTCCTCCCCTCCCCAGCCGTCTCTCTCCACATCTCCCCCCCCCAGCAATCTCTCTCCCCCTCTCCCCCCCCCAGCCGTCTATCTCCCCCTCCCCCCAGCCGTCTCTCTCCCACTCACCCCCCCAGCCGTCTCTCTCCCCCTCACCCCCACCCACAGCCGTCTCTCTCCCCCCACCCCTTGCATACCTGTATATTGTATTCGAGGACTATGAATACAAGATGGCGGCTTTGCACCTCGGTCTGTGCATTGTGTATAGAGATGAGCATTCTGGGTCTTGTAGTTGATTGTGCTCGCATCCCGATTTTTTACCTCGATATATCGTTTTTCGATATATCGGTATTTTTAAAATGTATATATCGGCATATCGATATGAAAATCATATCGGGTTTTAGCGATATACCGATATATCGCCGTTCCCTATAAGACACTATGCCAAATACAAGTATTATTCATTTATGTACACATGCATGCATGCACACACATGGACACACACACATGCACACATGGACACATGCACACACATGCACACACAGACACACGTACACACACACAAGCAGACACACAGACACGCACACACACACGGACACGCGCACGGACACACACATGTTGACACACACACACACACACGGACACACGCACACACACAGATACATACACAGGCACACGGTCACACACACGCACACACACGGATACACACACGGACACACGCATGGACGCATGCACACAGACACATGGACACACGCATACACGGACACACACACACGGACACAAATACACAGACACACAGACATGCAAACACGGACACACACACACGGACACAAACACACAGACACACAGACATGCAAACACGGACACACACATGCGCGGACACATGGACACACACACACTAGGGTCCGTCGATATGGAAATTTTCCGATTTAGATATATCGATGGGCTCATATCGAGATATACCGAAATATCAATATTTTCGGGGTTTTCGTACTGCGAATGCGCATGCATTCGGAGTGCGCGCGCATTCAGGGCCTATCTCCTCAGGAGGCAAATATCTTTCTCTCGCTGTGTCTCTCACTCTCTCCATCTCTGTATTTTTCTGTCTGTGTGTCTCTGTGTCTCTCTCCCTCTCTCCTCTCTCACATCCCCCCCATCTCTATCTATCTGTATATTATCACATCCACCCCGTCTCTCCCCCCCCCCCCCCCCCCACTGCCGTCCCTCTCTCGCACCCCCCACCCCCGTCGTCTCTCTCCCCCCCCCCCCCCCCCAGCTGTCTCTTTCTCCCTCTCCCCCCCCCGCTATTGTGTATAGAGATGAGCATTCTGGGTCTTGTAGTTCAGTGTGCTCACATCCCGATTTTTCACCTCAATATATCGATTTTTCGGACATGCGGACACACACATGCACCCAGACACACAGACACACGGAAACACGGACACACGCACGGACGCACGCACACAGACACATGCACACACGGACACATGCATATACAGACACAAACACACGGACGCAGACACACACACGAGGACACACGCACACACGCACGCACACATGGACACAGGCACACACACACACACACGGACATACGCACACATGCACACATGCACACACGGACAAATGGACGGATGGACGGATGGATGGATTTGGCTCGATTTAGAAGTTTCCCACATTTCTGCTGAATGTTAAATGTTAAGACAAAATGGCCTTACAGGCTAACACAGGATAGGTGGAATTTCACAGACTTTTATAACCAGTTTTCAGTCCTTCCCTCAGAATACCAGAGGTCAACTCCTGGTTTCCTTTCCCTTCTTCATATGTTGTTTCTTACAAATGTTACCCCCCCCAGTCAGATAATAAAAATAATAAAAGTTTATATTCCCTATCACAAGAGCACAACATTAGTTGGGATGAAAAAGGCCCTTTAGCCCATCACATCTCATCCCTCCAGGAACATCCACTCTCCCATAGATCAAGCTGGTCTGGCTTCAGCCACCCATCCTGACAAACTGCTCCCATCAACAATTCCTCTTTGGATAAAGAAAATCTGCTTGGTTTCTGCTTTAAAATTACTCTTTGCAACTCTAAACCTCTTCTTTTATTAGCTTGGTGCATCCTAAAGTATTGACCTAGGTTTGCTTTTTAAATGCTATTTTAAATATTATAGATCTCAATAAGATTCCCTTTGAATCATCTTCTCTGAAGATTGACATTCTTATAACGATCTACTGTTTCACACACAACCATGTAAACACATACACACCACAGCTGGTTTTCAGTGCTCTCCCTTTCTTCCTGAGCCTGGCTAGACAGCTGTCTCCTGGGTTCCCCATTTACAATAGTTCTGAAGGCTGTGAGCAGGCATTTTGGTGACATCTATTTTTAAAACAGGGAAGCACCTGGATTCACATCGGAGCCTCTATGGGGTGAGATCAGGGATTCAGTGGAATGGAAAAGGTAATCAGTATTCCTCTAACATAAAGAGGTGAACACAGGGAACCTCAATGTAGAGCACCCCTTTTAATTATTTCTGCTGAGGTGGGGCGGGAATGTGGCCTGTGATGTGATTATTATCACCTGTGATGAGGTGATTTAACAACTTGCATTTATATAGCCCCCCATCACCATGCAAGGTAGCGTCCCAGATCACTTACCCTACTCCAGGGCCTTGGGACATCCTCCCGATGTGAAAGGTGCTCCACAAATGTAATTTTGCTGTTTTGTTGTTGTTTTTACCTCCGCAATATTGCCAGACTCCGCCACTATCTCACCCCCCATGCCGCTGAAACTCTCATCCACGCCTTTATCACTTCCAGGCTCGACTACAGGAACTCTCTCCTCATCGGCCTCCCCAGCTCCTCCCTTCACAGGCTGCAGATCATTCAGAATTCTACAGCTCATGTTCTCTCCCGTACCAGGCTTTACGACCACATCACTCCCCCCCTCACACTGGCTCCCCATCACCCAGAGAATTGAATTCAAGATCCTTGTTCTCACTTTGAAGGCCATTCACGGCCTTGCCCCCGCTTAGTTTGACCTACTGTTTCCCTATCAGCTGCCAGCACCCTCCATTCAACAGACTCAGGCCTGCACCGCATCCTAACCGCCCAACCATCGGCGGCCGGGCTTTCAGCGTCTCTGTCCCACACTGTGGAACTCCATCCCGCAGCCCCTCCCCCTCGCTTCCTCCCTTTCCTCCTTCAAGGCCGGTCTCAAGACCTTCCTCTTCGACCTCGCTTCGGCTGCCCCACTAACTCTTCCCCCTCTCCCACTCTCCTGCCCTTCCCACTATCCCGATCCTCCCCCCTCTCCCCCCGCTCGAGTCCCAACCTGACTGTTCAGCGCTTTAGGACGTCCTCCCGACGTGAAATGTGCTTTATAAGTGCAATTTTGTTGTTGTTGTTTCTTAGAGTCAGGTTTGGAACTTCACTCCCACAACTCACTCAGAATAAATATAGAATCCTTGCATTTGTCCTTCAAACAAGTCATTTAAACTAAGGTCCCATCTGCATGTTGAGGTGGGTGTTAAAGATCCCAGGGCACTATTTGAAAAGAGAAGGGAGTTTCTCCCTGGGTCCGGGCCAATAAATCCCCAAAGTGAATTTGGTCACTCACTGAGTAGCTGTTTGTGGGACATTACTTGGCAGCCACATTTACTTACAAAAAACAGTCACTACACTTGGCAATAATTATTAGTGAAGTGCTTTAGCTTTGAGACATTTCAATTCGACAAGAAGCACAATCAATGAAAATGCAGAAAATCATTGAGTTCAATCCAAGAAAAAATGAAAGTGTGGTCCATGCCAATGACCTCTGGGTGGCAGCAGGGAGCAAACACTAACCTGGCCAAGAGTTCTGAGGTTGCCTTTATCCCAAGGGCCTCCCAGTCCATTGGACACGTTAATATTTCCCTTCACTCTCAACCAGGTTACAATAGCCCAGGGGCACACCATTACATTTTGGTTCATTCTTGAGACATTTTACGATGGAGTCTGTCTGAAGTCTCTGAAGCAAGGGCTTTCCAATAAGGGTGTGTTGGATTCCTGTGATGTGATTAACTGCGGTGCTTAGCTTGGCCAGAGAAGGAAAGACTTATTTTTGGAACAATTAGTGATGCTTCCCAAGTTGTCGAGCTTGTGTAAAATTCAGCGAATTTGTAATTAAACAGAAAATGGGAACTCTCCGTTGATCAAAGACATCACAGGTTTCAAAATCCCAAGTTCTTAGCCCTGATACCTGTGACTTGAAATGTGAGGTTGTGATGAATCATATAAAAATTATAGAAACGTTTAAAAAAATTCTTCAATTCAAGCCAACATTTAGAAGCCAGGATTCTGCATTGTGAAAATTGAGCCAAAGTTTTAAGAGTTTTTCAAATTTCAATTAGGACAATAGTCTCAAGGCTAATCATGCCCACCCCTCTCCCATCTCCATTTTAGCTTTTTTTTCTTCCCTTCAGAATTTACCTCCTGCACCTAGTGTCACATTTAGCTTCCCAGCTCCCCCCAAACTCCAATTATTTTGCCCAGTTGTGCAGGAAGGTGCTGACACTGATTGATTGCCGCGCTTGCTTTCCTGATAACATTCTATACTGAATGCAAGTTTGTTGTTTATGTCCAGATCACAATCCCATTTTTTTCATAATATTAATCGAGGTCTCATCTGCCTTGGCATTCAGGGGGACCTAAAAGTCTTTGTTTATATTGTGTGTCAGGTTGACACAGTAGCAGCTCTCTCGCCTCTCAGTCAGAAGGTTGTGGGATCAAACCACACGTCGGGATTTGGAATCACATCATTTAAAAACATAAGAATTCGGAGCAGAAGTAGGCCATTCATCCCCTCAAGCCTGCCCCGCCATTCAATAAGATCGTGGCTGATCTTCAAATCTAACTCCACCTGCCCGCCTTATCCCCATATCCCTTAATCCGAAATCTGTCAATTTCAATCTTAAATATATTCAACGACTGAGCCTTTTGGGGTAGAGAATTCCATAAATTTTTTTGAAGAAGTTTTTCCTCAACTCAGTATGAATAGGCTGACCCCTAATCTTAAGACTATGACCCCTAGTTATAGTTTCTCCAACCAGTAGAGAGTCTCCCGCTGTCTGTCATGCCCCTTAATGATCTTATAGGTTTCTATAAAATCACCTCTATTTCTTCTATATTCTAGAGAACACAGGCCTAGATTACTCAACCTCCTCATCCCAGGAACCAACCTGGTGAATCTTTGCTGAACACCACCCCTCCCACCCTCTAAGATGATGCTCGCGTGCATTGTTGGAGGTTGTTGCATTTTTAGGAGGTGCCATCTATCAAATGTTCAACTGAGATCTGGTCTGCCTGTTCCGGTGGACATTAAAGATCCTGTAGCACTATCTGAAAAGAGAAGTGAGTTTCTCCCAGTGTCCTGGCTAATAAATCCCCCAAATAAATTTGGAAACTGACTCAATGGTAGTCTGTGCCCAAAATGGCCACAAATATAGTCAATTCACTTTACAGTGCACTCTGGGAAGTGCTTTGAGACGTCGATAAAATGTGAAAAGCGCTGTATCAAATGCAAGGATTATTACTATTATTATTGCTGTGGCAACTGGCTGCCATGTTTCTCCCACGAAATAGAGAATCAATCTAGTTTACAGTGTGTCCTTTGAACTGCTTTGGGACGTCCTCCTGACATGAAAGGCGCTATACAAATGTAATTTTGTTGCTTTGTTGTTGTTGCTTTGAGAAGTTTCGACTATGTTATAAGGCATTATATGAAATGAAGGGATTATTATTATTTCAGAGAAACAAGTCTTTCTTTGTTTATTCGGGTTTACAACTCCACATCCTCCAAATTTAACCCCCAACTGAATTGGCTGCTCATCACATTGTTGTTCTTAGGACATTGTTGCAAACATAGTGAACACTGTATTGGGGACTGAGATCATTGGTCTCCTTTGCAAATGATTTCCTGGTTTTGAAATAAAATGTGTTGCTGTTGGGTCCTGATCAAAGGAAATTGTCTGGGGATAAACTAACAGGCTTGTTGCTGAGGAAAGCACGGCGCATCACATCCAGATAATAACAGCAACTGAAGGAGGTTCCGTCCAGTTCATCCAAGAAAATACAGAATTGACTTCACTTGAGGGTTTGATTTCTTCCCTGTTTTATTTTCAAGTGAACCTGCATTGTTTTCCAGCAGTAAATTCCTGTGGCTCCTGACACAGCTTGGGACAGAGTGCTGGCGAGATGCATACATTTAAGATCAAAAAACAAAGGGAGACGTTGGGAGAATTTGTTTTTAATATGGAGAGTTGTTAGGACGTGGATTGCTGTGTAGGAAGCGCTGGTTGAAGCAGAATCCATAATAACCTTTAAAAGGGAAATTATTGAAATGGAACCATATAAAAAGGTATAAAAAGGGGAGGGGAGGAGTCAAGGGAATGGGACAAAACAGCTAGCGCTTACTGATCTGGCACAGACATAATAAGCCGAATGGCCTCCTTCTGTGCTCTACATATTAAACTCAGGCCCTATCCGGAAATTCAAGTGAACGTTAAAGATCCCACAGCACCATTTGAAATCTGTGGGCCGGTGTCCTGGCCCAAAATAGAATTGGTCGCTCCCTTCATGTCTGTTAGTAGGACATTGCTATCCACATATTGGCCGCTGCATTTCCAAACAGAATAAACAGTCACACATTTTGCAGTATATCCTGTAAAGTATCTTGAGACATTCTCCCAGGAAATATTTTCCAGGAAGGACAGTGTATATATAGTATAGAGTATGAAACTAGAATATGTAATATAAAGTATAAATCTAGAATATTGAGTATAGAATATAGAGTAAAGAGTATATCATATAGAATATAGAATATAGCATAGAGTCATTTAAAAAAAAGTTGTATGTATTGTATGCAATGTTTGTGATACTGTAATAACAATCCATGCATTTGATTTAACGCATTAACACATCCTCAAGCCATTCAGCCATCTTAAAGCACTGTAAAGTGAATTATCTTTATAAATAGGGGTATAGAGTACAAAAGTCAGGAAGTCAGGAAGTGCTGACGAACCTCTATAAAACCTCTATAAACCTCTATAAAACTTTGGTGAGGCCTCAGCTGGAATACTGTGTTCAATTCTGGTCACCACACTACAGAAAGGATGTGAAGACATTGGAACGGGTACAAAGAAGATTTACTAGGATGGTGCCAGGATTGAGGGACTTCAGCTATGAGGAGAGGCTAGATAAGCTAGGGTTATTCTCTCTGGAGCAGAGAAGATTGAGGGGAGACCTAATAGAGGTTTATAAGATCATGAGGGGTTTCGACAGGGCAAATAGAGAAAAACTATTTCCACTCGTGGGCGAATCTGTGACTCGTGGTCACAGATTTAAAATAGTTTCAAGGCGAAGTAGAGGGGAGCTGAGGAGAAATTTTTTCACTCAGCGCGTTGTTCGAATCTGGAATGCATTGCCTGAAAAGGTGGTGGAGGCTGATTCGATAACAACTTTTAAAAGGGAATTAGATCTTTATTTAGGGAGAACAGGTCTATTAGGCTATGGGGAGCGGACAGGGCAGTGGGATTGAATCGCTCTTTTCAAAGAGCCGGCACAGACCAGATGGGCCGAATGGCCTCCTTTTGTGCCGTAAAATTCTATGAATCTATGAATCTATGAATCTGTGTAGTTGTGGGCAAAATGCAGCAGCCAAGTGTATACAGCAGCGTCTCACAAACAGTCATGGATTGAGTGTCCACATTTTTTTTAGGGATTATTATCAGGCATGTGGAACCTCGCCCAAGGTATTGGCCAGCCGGGAATCGAACCAATCGATTGGTTCGAAGCAATCACTTGGCAGGTGAGTGCTCTAACCACTGAGCTACAGAATTCCGCAGGCCTCACTAATGTTTAAGACAATAGGACAAATGTGTAAGTGACAGTGAGAAATTTTAAAAATTGATTTAAAACCCTGACAAGGAATATTATTCTAATGATGTTTGGATCTGGTTTGGCCTGTATTTCAAAACACAATAATTACTGACAAGTTTGTTAAGATAAGGGGTTGTTTTTACTCTGGCTTGATTTAACTTCATTTTGGGATGAACCCAGAACTAGTAGGGATAACATTACTGGGGTAGGTGACCAAAGCCAGCATTCCCAGGCCTCCTTCAAGGCTCGTCCAAAGACTATCCTCTTTGACCTTCATCCCACCATCAACAACAACAACAAAATTACACTTATAGAGCACTTTTCACATCGGGAGGATGTCCCAGGGCGCTGAACAGTTAGGTCAGCACCTGAGCAGGTGGGGGAGGGGTCGGGGGAGGGGGAAGGAGAGTAGGCTCAAATGCGGCCTCACGGTCCACCAGCATATCTGGCTGGACGTCACATCTTCCTACCCTTCCACCCTATCCTCCGCCAAATTGTCCTTCTACTTCAAGATAATCCTGGAGGCGAACGACAACCCCCGGCTTCTCTTTTCCACAACTAACCATCTCCTCCGTCCACCCCGCCTCACCTCGCAGATCCTCTCCTCGAACTCCCGCTGTGAGGAGATCCTGGCCAAAATCAAGGGAATCTGCTCTGCGGTCACTGTCCCCCTAACTTCCACCCCCTTCCCACCGCCGGCCCCCCACAACCCACCTCCTAACCCATCCCTCCTTCCACACCTAAGACTCCATCACTCCATCCTCCATCATTGAGACCATCTCCTCAATGAAGCTCACCACCTGCTCCCTAGATCCCATCCCCACCCTTCTCCTCACCACCCAGCTCCACCTTCTAGCACCTCTAATCACCGACACTATCAACCTGTCCCTCTCATCTGGGATCGTTCCCTCTCCCTTCAAAACTGCCACCATCACCCCCATCCTAAAAAAGCCTTCCCTCGATGCATCACAGCTATCAAGCTACTGGCCTATCTCCAACCTCCCCTTCCTTTCCAAGGTCCTTGAAAGAATGATTGCCTCCCTGCTCCGCTCTTTCCTCTCAAAGCACTCACTCCTTGAACCCCTCCAATTGGGTTTCTGTGCTTCCCACAGCACAGAAACTGCCCTGGTCAAGGTCACAAATGACATCCTGGCTATCTGTGACCAGGGCTCCCTCTGCCTCCTCGCCCTCCTCGACCTATCCGCTGCCTTCGATACCGTGGACCACGCTATGCTCCACCTCTCCTCCCTCCTCAACCTGCAAGGCTCTGTCCTCAAATGGTTCTGGTCCTTTCTCTCCCACCGCCTTCACTTCATCTCCTCCAACAGCTTCTCCTCCAGCCCCTGCACAGTCACACGCGGTGTTCCCCAGAGCTCTGTCCTTGGCCCTCTGCTCTTCACCCTCTACACTATCCCCCTGGGTGACATCATCCGCAGACATGGGGTAAACTTCCACATGTATGCGGATGACACCCAACTCTACCTATCCGTGTCAACCCTCGAGTCCAGGACCAATGGCGTTCTGACTGCATGTCTGGACGAGGCCAACATTGAGTCCTGGACGAGGGCAAATTTCCTACAACTCAACGTAAACAAGACGGAAGCCCTCCTGATTGGCTCATGTCAGTGCCTCCGCACCTCGGGTACTGACAACATCAGCGTTCAAGGCTGCTCTCTCCACCTCTCGAAGCCAATCAGGAATCTGGGCGTCTTGTTCGACCCCAAACTATCCTTCCTCCCCCACATCCACCCCATGACCGGCACAGCCTTCCACCACCTCCGTAATATTGCCAGACTCCACCACTACCTCACTCCCCACGCCGCCGAAACTCTCATCCATGCCTTTATCACTTCCAGGCTCGACTACAGGAACTCTCTCCTCATCGGCCTCCCCAGCTCCTCCCTTCACAGGCTGCAGATCATTCAGAATTCTGCAGCTCATGTTCTCTCCCGCACCAGGCTTCACAACCACATCACTCCCACCCTCGCCCGTCTCCACTGGCTCCCCGTCACCCAGAGGATCGAATTCAAGATCCTTGTTCTCACTTTCAAGGCCATTCACGGCCTTGCCCCCGCCTATCTCTCTGACCTACTGTCTCCCTATCAGCCTATCCAGCACCCTCCATTCAGCAGACTCAGGTCTGCCCTAACCGTCCAACCATCGGCGGCCGGGCTTTCAGTCTCTCTGCTCCCACACTGTGGAACTCCATCCCGCAGCCTCTCTGTCTTGCTTCCTCCCTTTCCTCCTTCAAGGCCTTCCTCTTCGAGCACGCCTTCGCTGCCCCACTAACTCTTCCCTCCCTTCCCCCTACCCCGACCCTTCCCTCCTCCCACCGCTCGGGTCCCGACCTGACTGTTCAGCGCTTTGGGACGTCCTCTCGACGTGAAAGGCGCTTTATATGTGCATTTTGTTGTTGTTGTTGTTGTTGTATGAGAGGGGAGAGTTAGGAGGGGAGCAGAAGGCACGGTCAAAGAGGAAGGTCTTGAGACCTGCCTTGAAGGAGGAGAGGGAGGAAGCGAGGTGAAGGGATTGCAGGATGGAGTTCCAGAGCATGGGGGCAGAGAGGCTGAAAGCCTGGCCACCAATGGTAGGGCAGTTCGGGTGGGGGACATGGAGCAGCCCAGAGCCCACTGAACAGAGGGGAACAACCTCCACTCTCTTCACCCATGCCCCCTGCACTCACCTGTCACTTGCTCGCAATATGAAACACACTCTATAAAAATGCAATTTGGTGTTGTTGCATTGATTATTGCCCCTCCCTGATTGCCATTTCGTGGAGTGTTCAGTGAAGGTCAGGCAGGGTTAGGATGGCAGATTTTTCTTCAGGAAGCACTTTAGAAAGCAAATATCACAAACTAATTTTCCTGGTGTGAGCTCAAATTATCAATTTTTTGGGAATCCAAAATACTCAAATATAATAATAATCCTTGGATTTGATATAGCAATTTATCGCATGTTCAAGACGTCTGTATGGATCTGTGTGTGTCTGTATGTATCTGTGTGTGTCTGTAATGACCTGTGTGTGTCTGTATGGACCTGTGTGTATCTGTATATAGCTGTGTGGGTCTGTATGTATCTATGCAGGACGTCCTCCTGAGGTGAAAGGCGCTATACAAGTGTAATTTTGTCATTGTGTGTGTCTGTATGTACCTGTGTATAGCTTTACTATTCATTGGCTCATGTGCACATTCATATGGGTTTGGTTATTTGTGTGCAACAACTACAAAATGACATTTATAGAGAGCTCCTTTCACATCGGGAGGATGTCCCAAGTGTAACAAGTGACACAAACTCTTACATGCTTAAATTCAGAATTCATTTGGAAGCTGTTTTTTTTTTAAGGATTGCAAAAAAGCTAGCTCCCAAATTCAAACTGAATCTATGAGCTTTCCAGAATTTTGTCCAATCTGAAATTTTCCAGCGATGATTTTACAGCTAGAACCAGCTAGAACCTCAGGTCAGGTCTCAGTTTACTCAAAAATACTTGTTGTATTTTTCAAGTATCTGCCTTTTAAAGAATTTACAGATTCTGTCTCAACAATAATAATAATAATCCTTACATTTGATATAGTGGCTTATCACTTCTTCAAGATGTTTCAAAGCATACAAAACATACAGCAGTACCCACATACAGTCATGGACTGAGTAACCAAATAAATATATATACAGTATAATTTTTATTTAAAGCGCCTTTCAGGTCAGGAGGACGTCTCAGGTCTCTCTTCATAATTGAAACTAATTTCTTGTTCTAAAGGGCCCTTGTCTCAGATAAGTTTTCAGGTGTCAGGCTCGACCCCCAACTGTCTTTTCTCCCCCACCACTTTCTTCCACCTCCGACAGATCACCTGTCTCCGACAATATCTCAACTGAAAAGCAGCTGAAACCCTGGTCCATGCCTTTGTCACCTCTCAGCTGGACTATTCCAATGCGCTCTTCGCTGGTCTCCCCTCCACCACAATCCATAAAATCCAACTCATTCAAATCTCTGCTGCCCACATTTTCACCTGCACCAAACTTCACTCCCCCATTACCCCAGTCTTTGCCAGACTTCACTTGTCCCAGAGAGGATCGATTTCAAAATCCTCAGTCTTGTCTTCAAATCCCTCCACTCCTCTGCAACCCACTACCTCTCTCTGTCCTCTCTCCTCAAACCAGCTCCCATTGCCTTCACTCCACCGTGTCTGGCCTCCTCCATGTCCCCCAAATCCTCCTTGAGGCTCTGGAGCTCCCTTCCTCACTGCCTTCGCCTTGCCCCCTCTCTTCCAAGTTTCAGGTCCCAGCTAAAGACCCTTCTCTTCGATCGTGCCTTTCTCCCCCTGCCCCTCTCTCGGTCCTGGGATCCATTGTTGTGAAGCGCTCTGAGAAGCGTGGAGGGTTCTATATAAATTGAAGTTGTTGTTTTACTCTTACTGCCAAAACACATGCCAAAATCCATTTTCAGCATTGGACAATATCCTGAGTCCAGCCTTGGCCAAAACTGCTTCATCCACAGAGCACAGGGATTAAAATTCACGTTTGCTTAAAATTAACCTGAAATTCAGAATGATTTCCATTGGAGTACAGTATAATAACAATACTAATAATAATAAACCTTGCATTTGATATAAGATCAATGCGCTTCACTGAATATACAATAAAGTATATTGACTGTATTTTGTGAAAGGCGGCAGCCAATTGTGCACAGCAGTGTTCCACGAACAGCCATCGACGAAATTATAAGGTTTGTTTGAAGAGGTTATTACCCAACAATAACAACCCAAACGGCCAAATAAGAAACAGCAAAAGACCTTGAACTCGGCAAAGTCTCTGTGTCTAATATTATAGGTGCCCATGCCCTTGGAGCACTATCCAACTATTAGCTGCTCGCTTGGCTCATGTTTTCCGATTGCTTATGTCACCGGGTGTTTCTGATCTGAGTGGAAAGGAGCGAATGTTGTGCTTATGCACAAGGAGGGATTAATGTCACAAGCCCATAATTACAGGGCTCCGACTGCCAATCGTGTCAATGCCATGAAACCATAGTTGCAACATCAAGAAACATCACATGCTGACATCTGATCACCAATTGAGGATCAGACACATGGATTTGTTTGGGGGCAGAATTCTCCTTTCAATCTAAATCCTGGAAATTATAGCTTGCTGCAAACATTGAGTGATTTTCAACAATTCACACTAAAACCTGCAGTCATGGTCAGCCCATACCTAGACTGTTGCTTAGAGTTCTAGTAGTCACAACATAAGGTCAATGTCAGGCCTTAGAGGCAGAACAAGGAGAATAATAATAATTTGTGCATTTGGTACAGCACCTTAACACATTGTTGAGATGTCTCCAAGCATTTCCTGCAGTTACTACAGTTAATTATTTTATTTCAGATTGCAAATAATTGCCAGCTACAGTAGTTGAAAACTGTGAAACCATCTTGACAGATGATTATTTACAGGCATTTACAGAACAAAGTTGGGACAGAGTTGGGAAGGCGGCTTACTTGGAAGGCAGTTCTTTCTAAGAACTGCAGATAACTTCCTGTTTGGTTCTGAAAGGGAAAGTCTACAATGGCGGGTGAGGTGGTAGTCCTCCTCTCAGGTGTGAGTTAAGGAACATTGGGATATTTTAAAAGCTTAAAAAATGAAAGTGTAAAGCGGATTAAATATTCTCGAGATTCCCTTTAACCTTCATTGGAGACCAGCCAGTTGTCCTCTGGATATCAGATAAACAGATTAGAATGAAATATGATGGTCAGTAACTGGGAGTTGTTGGATTCCAGGTGATCTGTAGAAGCAGCACATATAATGATCCAAATGATCTTTTCTTATTCCATTATAGATTCCTAAATATGGCACAGTATTGACATCTCTAACCCTTGCATTTCCACAGTGTCCTGCAAAGCATTCTCCAAATCTGAATATAAATCATGGAAAAGCAAAAGCCCTGCTGTTTGGTCGGCCCCCTTTCTGTGCAGAAAACACATAGATTTCTGTGTTAAATAGAGGCTGTATCGGGATCTGACTGGGACATGAGGTAATTCAATGCAGACAGAATAAACTATTGACCTCTCTGTGCTAATTATTACAAGAATAACAACACTGAAATATTCTAAAGTAATTTGCACAACATTCCTCAGAAGATCAGATAAGGGCAGTCAGGATATGCAGGTACAACTTCAGGAGGACGTCCCAAGGTAATCCGTGGAAGGAACAGATTTAAAGTGGCCCAAATGACCCTTTCTTATTCCATTCCATGGAGTCCTGAAACATACTGGTTAGAGCACTTGCCCCACCAGCAACTGAACCTGAGTTCAATTCCCAGGCAGGACAAAACATTACTACACACACCTCTGTTTATCTAGCAGTTGATAGGAATTTGGTTGTTAATTAATTGGCAGTTCGCTTTTCCTGGGGTCCATTCAAAATTTATTTTTAAAATAGTAATAAATTAATCACTATTTGTGGGAAACTGCTGGACATAATTGGTCGCTGTGTTTTGCCCATAAAATAAATAGTCAAATCACTTTACAGGATATTCTGTGAAGCACAATAAGACATCTCAGAAGACATGATAAGAAGGTATAATAATAATATTCCTTGCTTTTGATATAGAGTTTTTCACATCTTCTAGACGTCTCAAAATGCTTTACAGAATATACTGTAAAGTGAATCAACTGTATATATATATGGATGCAATGTTTCAGCCAATTATGCACAGCAGTGTCCCACAAACAGTTGTGGATTGAGTGACCAAATTATTATTATTTTTAATTTAGTTTAGGGATTATTGTCCTGGAAAAGCAATCTGCCAATCTACTAACAACTAGGTTCCTAGTTACTATAGTACTGGGTAAATAGAGATGTGTGGAGTAAGGTAACTTGCCTAATACTTTGCGTTGCCAGGAATAGATTCCTTGTTTCCTGCTTGGGAGGTGAGTGCTCTAATCACTATGGGATGTCATAAATTAAATTCAAAAAGTATTATTATGATATATTTAATTGACAATATGATAAAATAGCACATTAGTCTTTCTCCAAATTATCATGGATTATGATCCCTTCTCAACCAAATTTACTCCCATATTCAAATTGTCGCCTCATCGTATTGTTACCTAAAAAACCTTCATCTTCAATAATGCTTACATTGATAGTCTGTGACATGTGAGGTCACTTCTCACAGGCCTCCTTCCCCAATCAGACAGAATCAATGCCCACAAAGCCCCAAAAGGTTTCTAAAAAGGGAATTAGAAACTATTAATGCTACATTGAGGTTTGGTGTATATTTGGTGACTCACATAGAAAAATTACCACAGAGAACTGATGGACCAAATGGGCCATTTCTGTGTTGTAACAGACTGTGGTATTATGAATGAGTGGATGGGATACCAAGATAGTCCCAAATATTTAGAAACCGATGATCAAGACTTCTCCACAACAATGCTTTCTTGTGTCAAAACACAAAATACTACAGATGCTGGAAATCTGAAACAAAAACAGAAGTTCCTGGGAAAGCTCAGCAGGTCAGGCAGCATCCATGGAGAAAGAAAAGTGAGTCAACGTTTTGTGTCCACGACCCTGCGTCAGAATGCTTTCTTGTGTACTTAGCTGGACCTGATATCAGGTTTACTGTGAGTATCTTATCAGGGTCAACGGCCTTAGTTCCTCAAGATGCTCAGGTCAGATAACTGTGCAAACCAACTGATTATTGTCTTATTATAAACCAGGCCATGAGAAGAGTCACCAATGAGATTGATGGAATAGCTTCAGGCCTTCAATTCTGGTTAGTTCAAGAGGTAATTTCTCAGTTCTCAATATGCTCAGGAACACCACATTGATCATTCTAAAAAGTAAATGTATTTGTGAATGAAGTTTTATTAATATTGATATATTATTGTCTATTTCCTTTGGCTTATTGTTCAGGATGTGGTCTAGCCCGTCGCACATATAATTAAAAGCGAAGGAAATGTGCGTGCTCTTGCACATCTGGTCACTGGATAGTTTCCACCACCCAAGAAGAGAATTGGATCCAACACAAGGAATCCAGAGTCATTGATTGCTTTGCACAATATTTTTTTTAAAACAAGCAGTTTGATTGCCTATGAATGATAATACATTGTGTAAAATATAAATGAATGGAGCCTTGGAGTATGTACAACACAATGTTACTAAATTTCCCTTGATACACCCACTGTTGTGTGAATAATTCCACATTCATTTGGGACTTTCATTTTCATAATTCTCATTTCTCATTTGCTTTCCCTTCAAGCCACAAAATTCCAGACAAATTAAAACATAATAGATAATAGCCAGTGAGTTTTCCAGAACTTGAGAGATGTACTCTGGTAAAGTCACTGGCTATTAGTCTGTTGACCTTAATAACAACAACACCAACAACAAAATTACATTTGTATAGCGCCTTTCACGTCAGGGGGACGTCCCAGGGCGCTAGACAGTTACTGCTTCAGACCCGAGCTGAGGACGGAGGGGTGGGGGGGGGGTGTGGGCGTGGGGGGAGGTAAGGGGGGGATTAAGAGTTGCCAATGGGGCCATCGAAGAGGAGGGTCTTGAGGCGGGACTTGAAGGAGGCAAGGGAGGGGCGAGGTGGAGGGACTGCGGGATGGAGTTCCAGAGGTCGGGGGCAGAAGTCTGAAGTCTCGCCCGCCAATGGTGGGACAGGTGGGTTGGAGGCAGAGGTGTTTTTAAGACTTCAAACTACTCGGTGCAATTTTCTTAGGAGGCCCATCAGTTCGAAGTTGTAGAATCTTACAGGGGGTTACGTTCCTGGAAAACAGTACACTCCGTAAAATCGCGTTCGGTAAATTTAATAAGTGCGCATTAGCACACGCGCAGGGAAAACTGCATATACTCAAATTTTACTTGTATTGGGAGATACCAGTTGGTTTAACAAAAGACAAGAGCACAGCACACTGAAGTCCTCCCATTTCGATGATTTTTTGCATTACTTTGGGGGCCCGCAATATGAGGGGCCCATCGGTGTGCTGCACTGATTACACCAATGTTAAAAACACCTCTGGTCAGGGGATGTGGAGCAGGCCAGAGCCTGCTGATCGGAGGGGATGGGCAGGTTGGTAAGTGGATAGGAGATCACAGATGGTGGGGCAAGGTTGTGGAGGGCTCTAAATGTGAGGACCAGGATCTTGAATTGGATCCTCTGGATGATGGGGAGCCAATGGAGTCGGGCAAGGATGGGGGAGATGGGGTCACAGAGTTTGGAACAGTAAAGGACACAGGCCACGGAATTCTGGATTATCTGCAGCCTGCGGAGAGGGGAATTGGGAAGACCGACCAGCAGGGCGTTTGCATAATCGAGCCAGGATGTAATGAAAATGTGGATGAGGGTTTCAGCGGCTTTGGAGAGTGAGGTAGTGGTGGAGTCGGGCAATGTTGCGGAAGTGGGGGAGGACAGACAGTTGAGGGTCGAACAAGACACTTAAGTTCCTGCCTAGCTTAGTGAGGTTGAGTGTGCAACCATGGAGGTTGATGCTGCTAACGCCTGATGCAAGAAGGTGTTGGCGTGAGCCAATCAGGAGTGCCTCGGTCTTGTTGACATTCATCTGTAGATAGTTAGCTCTCATCCAGATTTGATGTCTGATAGACAGTGTCATGGCAGTGGTAGTCCTGGAGTCAAGGGTAGAGGCAGAGAGATAGAGTTGGGTGTCTTCCGCATATATGCGGAATTTAACCCCATGTCTGTGGATGATGTCACCAAGTGGGAGCATGTAGATGTTGAAAAGTAAGGGGCCAAGGACAGAGGTCTAGGGGACGCCACAGGTGACAATGCAGAGGCTGGAAGAGAAACCGTTGGTGGTGACAAAGTGTAGGTGATGAGAGAGGTAGAGAGACTCACAATAATCTTATTACTGTTCAACTGAAAAAAACATTAGGGCAAGTGGGTCCAGACAGCGTTACACAGAACATGTGAGATAGACAGATAGTGTTAGACCGAAAATGGGAGAAGATGACTGAATACTATTAGACTGAGGATGGGTGGACAGTGTTAGACAGAAGATGGGAAATGGCAGGATATTGTTTGACAGCAGATGAGAGTTAGCTGGACAGGGTTACTCTGAGGATGAGAAACGGCTGGGAATACTATAGCAATTCCACGAAGCAAATCTAATGAGATCACAAACCATTAGAGTTGATCCCAAGCAGCTGAAAAACGTCAGAGGTTGAACTCATTCCCAGCTGCTTCTTATTCTCTATTATTTACTTGAAGAAGTTAAGTGTCTGCTTATTATACAGCGGGCAGGTTGCCTTTGGTGACGGAGGAACAAAACCTCAAGTGAACGATACGCCTATATTCACTAATGATAGTGATAATTGAACAGATGCGGTGGGCAGGATACTGTGAGGAGAGAGAGAGCAATAATGGGTTATGATGTTGCTGACAGCCTTCTACACAAACTTCAAATCTTTGTTCAAACTCATTTGTGCCGCTGATGTGTATCATTTTCTCCAGATGTGGTGACAGCTTGGCTGAGTTCATAGCAACTCTCGCCTCTGAATTAGAAGCTTGAGCATTCAAGCCCCACCTCAGGACTTGAAATTATTTAGTCTGACCTGACGCTCAAATGCAGAGCTGGGGATTCGCTGTCAGAGGTGCCCCCAAAATACACAGTCACTGCACTTAACAGCGTATCCTGTGAAGCACTTTGTGATGCCTTCACAATATGATAAGGCCATATAGGATCACACCTCTCTTTCCTCGAGCCCCTGCACTCGGGTTACGCTCTGATTGCCCAGCACAGAGACATCAAGGTCCCAAACAACTTTCACTCTATCTATGACCAGGGCTCCCACTGCCTCCTCATCCTCCTGGATCTCTCTGCTGCACTCAACACTGTCGACCATGCCACCCTTCTCCACTGCCTCTCCTCTGCCATCTACCTTAGTGGGACAGCACACGTATGCTTCGAGTCCAACTTAACCAACCGCCTCCACTTCATCTCAGCAAATGGTTTCTTCTCCCGCCCTTGTCTGGTCACCTGCAAAGAACTCCAGGGATCCATTGTTGGCCCTCTTCTTCCCATCAACTTCTTCACTCCTGTGGTTCTAAAATCCTCAACCTCCGACTGTACCTTACCACAGATCCACAGAATCCCTTGGCCATGTGTTTATCACCTCCCACTTGTATTACTCCAATGCACTCCTCGCTGGTCTCCTGAGCTCTATCATCCAAAAGATCCAGCTCATTCTGAACTCTGCCACCTGCACACTGACTCAGACCAAACTCTATACCCATATCTCTATACAGTTCTGCCCAGGCTCCACTTGCTCTCTGTCACCGAACGGATAGGACTCCAAGATTCCTAGACCTCCTGCTCCTCCCTCACAACTTCTGCCACACATCGGAGGTTGTGCTTTCATCCACTATCCCTCAAACTGTGGACCACTCCCTCATTCCCTCCACCTTGCCCACCCCCACCCAATCCTCCTTTTCAAGTTCCGCCAGAAGTCTGTCCTCTTCCCCCACCGAATCAGGCTCCGCCACTGTTAAGCACTCTGAGATGCTACTCGGGGTGGAGGCCACTGTAAAAGTGCAAGCTGTCATTGTTATTTTTGTATGAAATGCAAGAACTATTAATAATGAAAAATGTTCAGTGACCTATGTAAGCCAGGCATGGCAAGCATTTGGGAGGCTGTTGGCACCCTCATGTCTCACATGCCTATAACTTTTTTAAGTGGGTTGAGGGATCATTCACTCCAGTTCTGCCCTTTGACAAAGTGCCCCACTCCATCCCTCCACAGGAGCTGTGTGAGACCCTTCTGCCTTGGGACACTACCCTGTATAACGGATACTATATAAATGCAAGTCATTGTTGTACTCTATCCATAGCCAAAGTAGATGAGGTTTCTGCTGCTGTATTTAATCCTGGACTTTCATTTTAAGAAGGTGGACTTTGTGGACTTCAGTCATTGACATGATAATAAATGTTGGTGGTTTCTTCAGGGAGGGGAATACCAGGAAGAGATCACTCTGTATATTATTGAATATGATCAGGGAGTGTGAGGCCACACATGCTGCTGTGTCTACACAGTGCAGTTGGTTCGTTGCAAACACATCATGAATTTGCCAAGAACATTCATGCTCGGCTCGAGATTTGTGTAAACTGTTGATGAAAATGGCAAATCTGTGTCTCATCGCCTGTTTCAATCATTGATTCAGAGAGTTATTCCAACCACAGGCATCAGAACCACTGAATGCCAGCACATACTTCACCAAGACATAATCTGATTGCAGGCGGTGCCCTGGTGACATTTAGCCCTGGGTCCAACGTGTTTATTTAGTTCTGGGTCATGCAGAGAAACACGCCATCTCTGCATGTTGTGTTTACTTGTTGAGCTTCAATCTATAAAATGTGAATTTGTTCAATGTGGTTGGTTCCTTTGAAATTCTATTCTCGAATCACAAATATCACAATTATTTACATTTATTTGCCTCAGTTATATGTTCACCTCAGAACAACTGTCCCTCAGAGACTGGCATCTGTCCTTCACATTGGATTACATGGCCACTCACATCGGGTTATGTCTCAGAATGCTTTACAGGGATGCTGAACAAGTAACAGAGTGGAGTGGGGGGGGGCGGGGGAAACGTACAACAGTCACATCAGCATCACAGCAGCAAGAGCAGAATAGAAGCCAGGTTTCTGGGCCAAGTGGTTCATCTCTAACCCTAACCCTAACCTCAAAAACATCTTCACCATCAACAGCTTGGCTTAGTTGGTAGTCTTCTCACCACAAGCTAATAATTATAATGATAATAATAATAATAATAATCCTTGCATTTGACGTAGCACTTTTCATATCTTGTAGACATCTCAAAGCACTTCACAGAATATACTATAATGTGAATTGTCTGTATATTTGTGGGTGAAACAAAGCAGTCAATTGTGCACAGCAATGTCCCACAAACAGTCGTGGATTGAAGTGACCAATTATTGGGGGGTTGAGGGATTTTTATCAGCCTTGTGGAGTAAGGAAACTTGCCCAAGGTTTCACCCCTTGCCGGGAAATGAATCAGAAGGTTGCAGGTTCAAATCCTACATTAGGACTGTGAGCTCATTGCCTGATACTCCAATACATTGTTGAGGGAGTGTTGCATTATTTGGAGGTACCATCCTTTGAATGAGATGTTAAACCAAAGCCCTATATTCGCAATACTTTTAAAGTCCAAAAAGAAAAGGGAGTTTCTCCTAGTGCCATGGGGAACAATTCCCAGATAAATTTGGTCATTCCCTTTGTGGTCATTTCCATGTGCAAATTGGTTATCACTTTCATCTACCAAATGTCTTGGAGGTATATATAATAAGTAACAAATTTACATAGTGCCTTTCATGTTGGAGGACATCAAAAAGTGCTGGATAAAATAATAATAATAATTATGGGCACATTATCACATCCTCTAGACCTCTCAGAGCCCTTCACAAAATAAACTGCAAAGTGAATTAACTGTATATTTTGTGGGTGAACTGCAGCAGTCAATTAAGGATAGCAGTGTCTATAAACAATTGTGGATTTAGTCACCAAACTTTTTTTTTAAATGGAAGGAATTATTATGCATTGGAAAATTGATCCTACTTACTGCTAAATAAACAGGTGTGTGGAGTAAGGAAACTTGTCCAAGGATTAGCCTTGCTGGGAATTAAACCCGAGACAGTTAATAAATTGTATTTGGTGTTTGGCATTGTGCAAGGCTGTCTATCTGAGGCAAATCCCTAAATCCAGCAGTCGAAAGCCATGTAAACATGAAACAAAAAATAACATCAATGAGTTTAAAGGGAAACAACAGGGAAAATAAATTAAAACCACTTTCTGTGGCCTCCAGTCTATCAGGATTGTCATTAGAGTATTGCACAGGAATTGCTTTGGATGAACTAAAATTAATTAAAAAATCCAAGGAATTATATTCCAGATCCATTCATATGAAGAAAGTCCCTGACAACTCATTTGATCCCAGCTTTCCAAAATACTCACCAAACTGGATAGGGACAAGTGAACTCAGTTTAATGTATTATACAAAGGACTGCACCCTTCATAATTAAGCACACCACCAGCACTACACTGGAGAATTAGCATAGACTATATCAACTCCATGTCTAGATGTGTGGCTTGAACCCACAATCTTCTGTCTCAGAGGTGTAGCTCCACCAACTGGGCCACACTGTGTATAAGGATTTGTTGAAGACCAGGAAGATTCTAATTAAATTGATGGGTTGATTAACTGCTTGTTTGAGCTCACATAGGAATAATGGAAACAGTTGTAAATTTACCATATAAAAAATCAAAGGATCCACATCTCTGTCTCAGTACTAGGGCTAATCCAGAATTTTTCACTGTTAGTTCTTCAGAGCATCTCCCCAAACACATTAATTACTATATTCAAGGTGATTATTTTATTTTAAACGATTATCCTCTACGATGTCTGTGTGGAGGGGTAGGGGGTTATATATATATATCAAATATATATATATATATAACCCCCTACCCCTCCATAAATATATATATGTGTGTATACCTCCTTTCATATTGGGAGGACCTCCTAAGGCGCCGGACAGTGAGGGAATTGGACCCAAGTGGGGTTTGGAATAAAGAAGGTTGGAGGACAGAGTGTGTAGGAGGGTGGCAGAAGGCACATTCAAAGAGGAGGGTCTTGAGATGTGCCTTGAATGAGGCAAGGGAGGCCGTGAGGTGAAGAGAATGTGGGGTGGGAAGGGAATGTCGGCTAGGACCTAACTGGACAAGCACCAGGAAACTAGCAATAGTAATCTAGGCCTTTTCTGCTGATTAAATTCGAGAAGCATCTCATCATAATATAATAAATAGTAATAATAATCTTTGCATTTGATATACTGCTTCTCACATCTTCTAGACATTTCAAAGTAGTTCACAGAATATACTGTAAAGTGAATTGTCTGTCTATTTGTGGGCAAAATGCAGCAGTGTTTGCAATGTAACAGTTTCCAACAAACAGTTGTCGATTGAAGAAAACAATTAATTATTGTTTTTTATTCTTGAGGGATGTGTGAAGGGTAAGGAAACTTGCCCAAGGTTTTGCCCTGCCACCATCAACCTTTCCCTCTCCTCAGGCACCGTCCCTACCTCCCTTAAAACAGCCACCATCACCCCTATCCTGAATAAACCCTCCCTTGATGCATCGCAACCATCAAGCTATCGACCCATCTCCAACCTCCCGTTTTTATCCAAGGTCCTCGAAAGAGTGGTTGCCTCCCAGATCCGCTCTTTACTTTCAACTCACTCACTCCTTGAACCCCTCCAATCAGGTTTCCGCCCAATTCACAGCACAGAAACTGCCCTAGTTAAGGTTACAAATGATATCCTAACCGCCTGTGACTAGGGCTCCCTTTGCCTCCTCGTCCTCCTTGACCTGTCTGCTGCGTTCAACACAGTCGATCACACCATCCTCCTTCAACATCTTTCCTCCCACCTCAACCTTCAAGGCACAGTCCTTGACTGGTTCCATTCCTACCTGACCCACCGTTTACATTTTGTATCTTCCAATGGTTTTTCCTCAAACCCCCGCACAGTTTCTCACGGCGTCCCTCAGGGCTTTGTCCTTGGCCCCCTCCTTTTCACCATTTACACGCTCCTTCTGGGCGATGTCATCCGCAAACATGGGGTAAATTTCCACATGTATGCGGATGACACCCAGCTGTACCTTTCTGCCTCATCCCTCAACCCGAGGACCATCGATGTTCTGACAGCATGCCTGTCCGACATTGAGTCCTGGACAAGGGACAATTTCCTCCAATTGAACGTGAGTAAGACTGAGGCCCTCCTGATTGTCTCAAGCCAGCGCCTCTGCACATCGGGCGCTGCCAGCCTCAACATCCAAGGCTGTACTCTCCACCTCACAAAGCCAGTCAGGAACCTCGGCATCACGTTCGACCAAAAACTCTCCTTCCTCCCCCACATCCGTGCCTTGACCGGCACCGCTTATTTCCACCGCCGCAACATTGCCAGGCTCCGCAATTATCTTACCCCCCGCGCTGCCAAAACACTCGTGCACGCGTACATCACCTCATGGCTGGACTATGGAAACTCTCTCCTCGTCGGCCTCCCCAGCTCCTCCATTCACAGGCTGCAGGTCATCCAAAACTCTGCAGCCCGTGTATTATCCCGTACCCGCCTCCACGACCATATAACCCCCACCCTCGCCCGTCTCCACTGGCTCCCCATCCTCCAGAGGATCGAGTTCAAGATCCTCGTCCTCACCTTCAAGGCCTTACACGGCCTTGCCCCATCCTACTTAACCGATCTACTCTCCCCCTACAAGCCCACCCGGACCCTCCGTTCAACAGGACTTGGCCTGCTCCAAGCCCCCCGCCCGAACCACCCCACCATCGGAGGCCGGGCCTTCAGTTTCTCCGCTCCCACCCTGTGGAATTCCATCCCCCAATCCCTCCGTCTCGTTTCTTCCCTTTCCTCTTTCAAGGCCGGTTTGAAGACTTTCCTCTTCGACCGTGCCTATTGTTCCACCCCGAATTTTTCGACCTCCCCTACGTGTTTCACCCCTTCCCAAACACTCCCCTCCCAGCTCGGGTCACACGCCTCCTGTGCAGCGCCTTGGGACGTCCTCCCGACGTGAAAGGCGCTTTATAAGTGTAATTTGTTGTTGTTGTTGTTGATTCAAATCCAGGTCTCTTATGAGGTTCCTAATCCTTGCCCCTCTTCCACTCTGCATCTAATATTCTCCAGGTACGCAGGTGCATCTCTCTAAGGGAAAGAGTGCATATTTCCATTCTAGCTTCAGGGAAACTTTCATATGTAGGTTGCATACATGTATGGAATTCTCAGTTTGGTTGTGTTACTGTTGAGCGTGGTGATGGGTTTGGCAAGTGTCACTTCACAGCAAGTGTCAAACATGTTATGAGGACTAGCTGTACCTAGTTATTAAATGTTTAAGTGTTGTTGGTACTTTGCTGTGTGTCTGTGGTATACTTTACTGATGTGGCAATGCTAATTCACGCAGAATAAACAGACTGTATATTTAGAGCCTGAAAATACCAATAAATGCCTTGTAATGACAGGCTAAGGTCTCCTTTCCTCTCCCTGTGGGTGGGTGGGGGGTGCTATTGTATCACAAATCCTTTCTCTTCAAAATATTCTATTGCCGTAAAACCCATTTGCATCCAGCAGTTAAATACATTACCACTTATCCCCTTCAATGCCACCAACCCCAGTGCCCCCCAGTGGCTCCCATTGCCCACCTCCAGTGCCCTCCAGTGCCCCCCCAGTGCCCACCCACCCCAGTGCCAAACCCCCGAGTGCCAACTCCATCAGTGTTTCCCTTCAGTTTGAGGGGAAACACCATTCTTTCCTTCCACTGAAATTCAGGGGAGGCCCCATAGAAGGATTGTCAAGGACCTCTCTGAACTCCACAAACCAGTCCTTGAATTGAGTTAAACAGTGCCACGACCTCCCGCTGATTCTCGACTGAGCTGCTCTAAGTGAGCCAGCTGGCTCTGACACACGCAGCGTTTTTGCGGTATTGGGAGATTTAGCTGGATGTGCAATATGAACACAGGAGCCCTGTGTAGCAAACCCCAGCTGGAATGATTGAAACCATTTGTTTCATTTCAGAACCTTTATATATTATATGTTTTCTGCTCCAGTGTCTGGATTTGTTTACCCTACAATTAGAATTACTGTGATTTTATAAACATTTTGACGTGCTCGCATCACTTAGTTTTAACATTTGTGATTTGCAATGTAGTCAAATTCCTCCTTTGTTAAAGCAACATGCAATGTGAGGTTCAGAGTTTGTTATCCTGTAGCTTAGCGGTCAGCCTTCCAAGCGAGAGGACCTGGATTTGATTCCCGGGCCAGGGCAAAACCTTAGGCAAGTTTCCTTACTCCACATGCCTCTGTTTACCAGCAGTAAGGAGGAACTTGCTTGTTGGTCGTTTGGCAGATCACATCTCCAGGGTTAATAATCCCATTTAAAAAATGAATAATCATAATTTGGTCACTCAATCCCTGGCTGTTTGTGGGATACTACTGTGCGCAATTGGCTCCCACGTTTCGCCCACAAAATACATGGTCAATTCACTTTACAGTATATTCAATGAAACGCTTTGAGACAACAACAAAATTATATTTGTATAGCACCTTTCAAGTTCGGAGGATGTCCCAAGGTGCTGGAAAGTCAATGTTTTTGACACAAGCTGGGGATGGAATCAGGGAGGGTGGAGGGAAGGAAAGGAAAGGGGGGTGACCGATGGCACAGTCAAAGAGGAGGATCTTGAGGTGGGACTTGAAGAAGGCTAGGGAGGGCCTGAGGTGGACGGATAGTGGGATGGAATTCCAGAGTGGCTGAAGGCTCGCCAGCCGATGGTGGGGCAGGTGGGTCGGGGGACATGGAGCAGGCCGGAGCCCACTGAGCGGAGGGAGTGAACAGGTTGGTGATGGGTTAGAAGGTCACAGAAGGCCATGGAGGGCTTTGAAGGTGAGGACCAGGATCTTAAATTGAATCCTCTGAGTGATGAGAAGCCTGTGGAGTCGGGCGAGAATGGGGGTGATGGGGTTACAGAGCTTGGTATAGGAGAGGAAACGGGCTGCGGAGATCTGGATGATCTGCAACCTATGGAGCAGCGAATTGAGGAGGCCGACAAGCAGGACAGTGGCATAGTTGAGCCTGGACATGATGAAAATAGTCGGGGGCTGGAGAAGAAGCGGTTAGTGGCAACAAAGTGGAGACAGTGAAATGTAAGATTTGAACTAGGCAAGGGTAGGTCCGTGAAGATTGAGCTGAAATGGAAGGCAGAGTAGGCGGATGGAGTGGCCAACAGTGTTGAAGGTGGTAGAGAGGTCGAGGACAAGGCTGCAGAGAGAGCCCTGATCACAGATGAGGAGGGTGGAGCAGTCGGTCTTGGTGTGATGCAACCAATTCTGTTGATGGACCATAAGTTTGGATTTGGTGCACATGCGTTTGGCAGCTCACACTTGTGTCTTTACGGGTCAGAGATGGCTGGTATACCAATGGGATTTACAGGAGTATGAAGTAGTTTGGGAGCAAGGGAGTCAAGAGGAGGAGAGGGAGTTGTGGAGAAAAGAGAGCGAAGAGGGTAGATCAGTCTCCGAGAGCCAGAGGAGCAGGAGTTCAGATGACTCTGGGGCAGCAGAGAGAGACAGGTAGGAGAGGGAGATGGGGTATGGAAGTGATAAGAGAGATGAAGTAGTGATTCGAAATTGCTTTATTAATGATGCTGATGTCCGAGATGGTGATCACCAGGTCAAGGGGTGGCCATGGACATGGGTGGCAGAGTGGATGTGTAGGGAGAGGGTGAGGGAGGTGAGGAGGGTGGAGAAGTCAGCAGAGTTAGTGCAGGAGGGTTGAAAGTGGAGGTTGAATTTGCCAAAGATGAGGAGGTGTTCCGAGCTGAGGGAAAGACACAATAGGAGGGTGGAAATGTTCCTTGAGGAAGGTGGCGGAGAGCTTGGGGAATAGTAGCCAAGGAGGATTTTGAGAGAAAGACTGGAGGGATGGTACATGGAAAGTGCTCAAAGCAGGACTCCTTCTGAAGGAGTAAGGGGAAAGGCTGAGGGGGGGCTGGGAGATGAGAGCCACAGCACCACCTGTGGCTCTCATCTCATGGTTAGGCTTGGTGAAGCAACAACAACAACAAAATTATATTTGTAGAGTGCCTTTCATGCTGGAGGACATCCCAAGGTGCTGAAAGGTGTAACCAGGTGGGGAGGGGGGAGTGGGGAGGGGGATTATGGTGTTTTCCCAGTTAGAGGCAGCAAATGAGATCACATGCCAGCCCGGGGTTGATTGGTTGTTGCCTCGGAGAGGCAGCAATGGAGGCGATGGCACTTCGGACCAACCAACACAGCGAGTCCCTTTAAGACGTCGCAAACACGTGATAAGTTGCTACATCAAATACAAGTATTATTAATATAATTATAAAATGTTTATACACAGAAATAGGCTTTGAACCCAACAGCACTGTACTGATTGTGTGACACTCAAGCTCAGCTGTTATGTCAGCCAATGTTTCCAACCCTCACTTGGATCACACAAATCTTTGAATGACATTCTTGTGACATTTGTGAAACCATCCTCAGGTAACACACCCACCCTTTGGGTAAAAAAGGTTGGGGGACTTCAAACCGCATGCTGGGAACTACCTACAAATAGAGATAACTACCCCAGCAGCCACTTGTGGTGCGCTAGGAGGTGTTGCACTGTGATGAGTGGAGTTGTAGCTCAGTGGTTAGAGTACTCGCCTTACAAACAAGAGACCTAGGTTCAATTTCTGGCAGGGCTAAACCTTGGGCAAGTTTCCTTACTCCACACGCCTGATAATAATCCCTCCAAAAAAACCTATAATAAATTGGTCATTTCAATGCTATTTGTGGGACACTGCTGTGTGCAATTAATTGGCTGCCGCATTTCGCCAATATATATTCAGTCAATTCACTTTACAGTATATTCTGTGAAACGCTTGAGACATCTAGAAGACATGAAATGCGCTATATCAAATGCAAGGATTATTATTATTATAAAATGCTATAGCAAATTCATAAATGATTATTACATTATTATTGCAGAGCAAATGAGAAACAAGGCTAAAATTAGTACAAGGAAGAGGCTGATCATGAGAAATCACGCAATAAAAACAAATCACATTGGGTACCTTTCATGTCAAGAGGCCCCAATCACTTCACAGAATTTACTGTAAAATGTAGTGACTATATGTTTGTAGACAAACACAGCAGCCAATTTCTGCACAGCAATGTCCCACAACAACCACAAAGTCCTTGTGGAGTCCTGTAGAGTAGAGGTTAGAGTATTCACCTCACAAGTGAGAGGACCTGGGTTTGATTCCCAGGAAGGGCAAAAGGGCAAGTTTCTTTACTCCATGTACATCTGTTTACCTGGCAGTAAGAAGGAATCCAGTTGTTTGTCAATTGATGGGTCGCTTTTCTAGGGGTAGCAATCCCTTCACGAACCAACCATCCAACTAACCAACAATAATTTGGTCACTCAATCCATGATTATTTGTGGGATACTACTGCACATAATTGGATGCCACATTTTGCCTACAACATGAACAGTCAATTCATTTTACAGTATAATTTTTGAAGTACTTTGAGACGCCTCAAAGACATGATAAGAAGAACAACAAAATCACATTTGGATATTGCCTTTCAGGTCGGAAGGACTTCGCAAGACGCCCATTATTGTTATTACGAAGTGAATGACAATTTTGTTTGTTCAAATGTAGTGACTGTAATTTTTAAGGAAACAAGTAACTGATAAGAGGTGAAATTTATCTGCTCCATTGCAGTAACTCCAGCCATGTATCGTGATGTACATTTAGCTATAATATGTTGTAGTGATGTAGTGAATTTCAGGCATTCGATTGTTAATATTTATACAAAGTGTTGTATATTTGTATCAACTGTTAGCTCCTTGGCTTACACACTGGGAGTAATTTGTCCATCATAAATCTAAGGTATTTGTATTTCCAACAAAATGTGGAGAGTTTTTTCAGCCTCTAATAAATAATTTATACAGGCAGAATTAATGTGTTTGTCCTGTGCTGTAAATGATTGCTTCCTTAGAAAATGAATTAAAATTAATAAACAAAAAAAAATTATATGCAAACAGGAAGCACAAAAATAATTACACAAAGAAACGAACAAATGTAAACTGGGGATGGAGTTACAGTATGTGACAGAACACAGTGGCACTAGCTGGTGAAGGTGCAGTGTAATGTTCATAGATTTGAAATACAACTCATTGGTTGTCATGGTCCCTGGCAAAAGCTGCTGCTGTGATTTCCAGATTAATGCTCCAAGTATCAGCAGCTTCAGTTGAAAGTTTTCACAAAAGCTCATCTCTATCAGTTTACATCCAGCACTTCCAACTCACAGTCTAGGCTGACACTCCAACGCCGGACTAGGGCTAACACTGGCTTCTCAGGGCTCTGTCCATCAACACCAAACTACATTTGTACCGCGCACTTTTCACATTGGTAGACAAGCCAAGGTCCTCTCTAACAACAATAAAAACAAAAGCTCAAGCCCCAGTTCTGACACAGGGTTGCAGACCCAAAACGTTGACTCTTTTTCCTTTCTCCATGGATGCTGCCTGACCTGTTCAGTTTCCCCAGCAACTTCTGTTTTGTTTCAGATTCCAAGCATCTGTAGTATTTTGTGTTTTATCAAGATCCTCTATCTCATTTAGCAGATAGAGGCTAAAGATCCCATAGCGCTATTTGAAAAGAGAAGGGGGTTTCTCCTGCGACGATATCAGACAATGTTGGGAAACTCTGCAAGTTCTTGGAATGGTATTCCTGGCCTGTTGTTACCAGGATTAGTCATTTACTGAATAATTTCTTCAGTTGGTTACAATGCAAATCCCAAGTTTCCATGGCTACATCACAGGCCCTGAAAATCATCAGGTTTTAAAATATTATTTCCGCCAAATTGTGGAAAATTCTTCAATTTAATTTGGAATCCAATTTTCCATCGGGTTTTAAAAATAAACTGACTTCCATAATTAGGACTAGAATTAAGAATTCTCCAAATACTGTCCTGAAATGTGTGAGAGGTGATGAAGGTATAAGGCATTGCTACGGAAGATGACAAGGTACTTTACTTAGTTTGAAAGTTTAAAAAAAACAAGTTTGAATAAAAAATATTAGTTGTAAAAAAGTAAATTAGAGTGGATTCAATATGTTTAACAAAGTACAAAATTCTACAACAAGGATGTGGACTGAAGCCTTGAAGAGGGAAGAGGAACAAAAATATGGGCAACAGTTTTCCCAGGAAGGCAGATTGCTTCAACAAATTCAAGAGGGAATCAGTGTTTGGTAAAGAAACCGAGTGAAGGGGATAAGAAGGAGCAGTGTAGGGTTATTTTCTATCACTATATTGGCAGCCAGAGGGTCCACAATGGTCTTTTCCAAAAGCTGAACATTCCTACATGAAGCAACTCCTCCATTTCAACCTTCACTGCAACCAAGCGGACAGAGGTAAAGGCTACCTTTAAATGCATTCCACTGGTCTGAAAACATGATGTGTGACAGCCAGGACAGCAGTGAGTAACACCATTACTCAGCTTTCCAAATGTGCTCTGTGACCTTTTCATTGCAACTCTGAATTCATCTCAACAACATACCAATTGTGGTCAATGGACCTCAAAATAAAGTTTAAACCTTCTTAACGCAGCGCACCGGGCTGAGTGTGGGTGTGTCTGAGAAATCTCATGGGGAAGAAACTGGGGAAGAAAATTGCTTGCAATTATTCGGCATGAATGATCACACGATCCTAGTTTTTAAGAGTATGATTAATGTTGTGTTATTAGATATGGAGCGTGGAGTCCTGTAGCTCAGTGGTTAGAGCACTTACCTTGCAAGCGAGAGATCTGGGTTCTATTCCAGGCAGGCAACGTACTCCTTACTCGACACGCCTGATAATAATCCTTTAAAAAAATACTAAATTATTCATTTCAATCCACGACTGTTTGTGGGACACTGCTGTGCGTAATTAGCTGCCACGTTTCTCCAACACATATACAGCCAATTCACTTTACAGTAAATTTTGTGAAGCGCTTTAAGATGTTTAGAAGACATCAAAAGCGCTATATCAAATGCAAGGATTATTATTATTATGTGCCATGTTGAATGAGCCTGATAAAAGATGAGTACACTATCCTTACATCTCCAAGACCTAGATTTGAATCCAAATCACAGGACCAGGGGTTAAGTATCTCTTTGTCTTTACTGCCTGTTTCACTCCTATGTGAGTTTCTGTCTGGCTTAATCTAGTGAGCATGAGCCCACGGCAAATAATAATAATCTGTGCCCACAACTCTGGTCTCAATCATAATAATCCTTGCATTTGATATAGAGCCTTATCAGACCGCAGCGCCTCTGCATCCCTCAGCCGCGGCCTCACATCCCTTGGGATGATGCCGCCCCATTGACCCTCGCTCCTGATCTCCCGCGTGCGCAATATGGCTGCCGCCATGACCCGAGCTTCCCTCCCCCTATTCAAGCTTTCCCCCCCCCCCAACCCCCCCTCTCCGTTATTCCTTCTCTACCCTTTTTTCTCTTCGCTCTCCTCACCTACTGTCCCTGCTCGACCCTCCCACCGCTTCCCTCTGTTCCAGTACTGGAATCCTCCGTCGGGCTCACCGTGGCACTCGGCGTTGGCTGTCCAATAGCAGTCACACCAAGTGTCCTGTCCCCCACCATCACCGACAGCCCCACCGGACACAAACCCGGGGGGTCAACCTCTCCTCCCTAATTCAGATCCCCACCCTCCCCGCCGACCATCCCAGCCCCCCCTCACACCCCTCGGCCAACTGCTTTTTCCGCATCGGCCTCCAAAATGTCCGCTCTGTCTGCAACAAGACCCTGGCCATCAACGATCTCATCCTTGGTGAGAACGTTGACATCATGGCCCTGACGGAGACTTGGATCACCCCACGCGACACTTTCCCCCTTGTTGAAGCCACACCACCCAACTACACATTCCACCATGCTCCTCGACCCAACCGTCGTGGCGGTGGCGTGGCCCTCATCTCAAAGTCATCCCTCGCCCTATCCCCCTATTCCTCCGGCTCCTTCCCCTCTTTCGAACAACTCACCCTCTCTCACTCCTCCCACAATTCTTTCAAAATCCTACTAGTTTATCGCCCCCCCAAACCCTCCCCCACTTTCATTTCAGACTTTTCTTCACTTTTAACTTCCCTTTGTGCCTCCTCTGATCGCCTTATTATTCTTGGCGATTTCAACCTCCATTTCACCCCCTCCTGCCCCATTTCCTCTGAATTTTCCTCTTTACTTTCGTCTTTCAACTTCTCCCTTCATATTAACACTGCCACCCACACTCACGGCCATCCTCTCGATCTGGTGATCACCCGAGGCCTCAATGTCTCTGGCGTCACCATCACAGACAAGGCCATTTCCGACCATTTTTTCATTTCCTGCAACACCTCTATCCCTCCCCCCTCCACTTCCAAACCCACCACCATCTTCTACCGGCCCTGGAAGAAGATTCCCCCTCAAACTTTCACCTCTGTCCTAGAAACCTCCGACCTCTTCCCACAATGGCATTCTTTTTGTACCGACCCATCCTCCGCCTCCACCGCCCTCCACAACACCCTCTCCACTACCCTCGACACCCTGGCCCCTCACCTCCAAAACCGTCTCCCATTCCCGGTCATTACCATGGTACACAACTCACCTCCGTTCCCTCAAAAGCCAAGTGAGAGCAGTTGAACGCACATGGCTCAAATCTGGCCTCACGGTCCACCGGCAAATCTGGCTGGACCGCATCAAATTTTACCGCTCCGCCGTAGCCACCGCCAAATCAGCCTTCTACTCCAGGATAATCCTGGAAGCGAAGGACAACCACCGCCTCCTCTTCGCCACCACCAACCAGCTCCTCCGCCCCCTCCGCCTCACCTCGCAGATCCTCTCCTCAAACGCTCGTTGTGAGGAGATGCTGGATTTCCTCGAGTCCAAAATTGAGAAAATCCACTCTGCAGTTTCCTCCCCCCACCACTCCTCCACCTCCGCACCCTCATCAGCTACCTCAACCCCTACTCACCCCCCATTTCACACTTTCAACCCCACCACCCCGCTTTCAGTCACAAAAACAATCACCTCCATGAAACCCACCACGTGCTCATTGGACCGAATCCCCACCCCCCTCCTCCGCACCCAGCTCCATTTGTTAGCCCCGCTCATTTCTGACACCATTAACCTTTCCCTCTCCTCAGGCACCGTCCCTACCTCCCTTAAAACAGCCACCATCACCCCTATCCTGAAGAAACCCTCCCTTGATGCGTCGCAACCATCAAGTTATCGACCAATCTCCAACCTCCCGTTTTTATCCAAGGTCCTTGAAAGAGTGGTTGCTTCCCACCTCCGCTCTTTCCTTTCAAATCACTCACTTCTTGAACCCCTCCAATCAGGTTTCCGCCCTATTCACAGCATAGAAACTGCCCTGGTTAAGGTCACAAATGACATCCTAACCGCCTGTGACCAGGGCTCCCTCTGCCTCCTCGTCCTCCTTGACCTGTCTGCTGCGTTCAACACAGTCGATCACACCACCCTCCAACATCTTTCCTCCCACCTCAACATTCAAGGCACAGTCCTTGACTGGTTCCATTCCTATCTGACCCACCGCCTACATTTTGTATCTTCTAACGGTTTCTCCTCAAACCCCCGCACAGTTTCTCACGGCGTCCCTCAGGGCTCTGTCCTCGGCCCCCTCCTTTTCACCCTTTACACGCTCCCTCTGGGTGACGTCATCCGCAAACATGGGGTAAATTTCCACATGTATGCGGATGACACCCAGTTGTACCTTTCTGCCTCATCCCTCAACCCCCAGACCATCGATGTTCTGACAGCATGTCTGTCCGACATCGAGTCGTGGACGAGGGACAACTTTTTGCAATTGAACGTGAATAAGACTGAGGCCCTCCTGATTGGCTCAAGCCAGCGCCTCCGCACATCGAGCGCTGCCAGCCTCAACATCCAAGGCTGTACTCTCCACCTCACAAAGCCAATCAGGAACCTCGGCATCATGTTCGATCAAAAACTTTCCTTCCTCCCCCACATCCGCGCCTTGACCGGCACCGCCTATTTCCATCTGCGCAACATTGCCAGGCTCCGTAATTATCTTACCCCCCGCGCTGCCAAAACACTCGTACACGCATACATCACCTCACAGCTGGACTACGGAAATTCTCTCCTAGTCGGCCTCCTCAGTTCCTCCATTCACAGGCTGCAGGTCATCCAAAACTCTGCAGCCTGTGTTCTATCCCGCACCCGCCTCCGCGACCACATAACCCCCACCCTCGCCCATCTCCACTGGCTCCCCATCCTCCAGAGGATTGAGTTCAAGATCCTCGTCCTCACCTACAAGGCCTTACACGGCCTTGCCCCATCCTACTTAACCAATCTACTCTCCCCCTACACGCCCACCCGGACCCTCCGTTCAACAGGACTTGGCCTGCTCCAAGCCCCCCGCCCGAACCGCCCCACCATCGGAGGCCGGGCCTTCAGTTTCTCCGCTCCCACCTTATGGAATGCCATCCCTCAATCCCTCCGTCTCGTTTCTTCCCTTTCCTCTTTCAAGGCCGGTTTGAAGACTTTCCTCTTCGATCGTGCCTGTTGTTCCACCCCGAACTCTTTTACCTCCCCTTCGTGTTTCACCCCTACCCAAACACTCCCCTCCCAGCTCGGGTCACACGCCTCCTGTTCAGCGCCTTGGGACGTCCTCCCGACGTGAAAGGCGCTCTATAAATGTAAATTGTTGTTGTTGTTGTTGTTGTTGTTATCATGTCTTCGAGACGTCTCAAAGCACTTCACAGAATATACTGTAAATTGAATTGATTGTATTTTGTGGGTGAAACGCAGAAGCCGATTGAGCACAGCAGCGTCCCACAAACAGTTTAGTGCTAGATGGCCATCTTCTGTGCTGTATAATTCAATGACTCTATATTTGGATAGCTCTTTTCAAAGAGCCGGCACAGACACGATGGGACGAATGGCCTCATTCTGTTCTGTATAATTCTATGATTCTATTCCATGATTGCTCTTAATTTAGCACTAAATTACCAGTATTCCTCAGACGCCAAAAAGGATCCTGGATTCACAGAAATTACAGTACAGAAGGAGGCCATCTGGCCAAACAAGCCCTTCCTATGTTGCCTTTTCTACTGGAGCGACATACTGCAAGGCTAATTCTCTGAGCCTTACCCAAACCCTTTTATATTGTTTCCAGTTTGACAGATTCGATTGGTAGCAGGACTATTGCCTCTAGGACAAAAGGTTCTGGTTGTAATCCCATATTGAGTTTCATAGGCTCCACTGCAGTATTGGGTGAACGCTGCATTTTCTGAGGTGCCAATCTTCGGATTAGAAGTCACCTGGGTTCCAGTCTGTTTGATCTTCTGTTGAGCATTCAAGATTAAGTGAAACTATTAGAAATAAGGGAGATTCTCCCGATGTCATAATCAACAATACAGTATTTCAGATTAACTGTGCTTGGACTTTGCCATGTGCAAATTGGCTGCCACATTTTCTTTGGAAATCAAGCCATATTTTTCACAGTTGTTACTTGAAGCTCATTGATATTCTTGTGTTTTCCTGTGAATACACAATCATTACACTTTACACTACTGTAAAATGAGCAAACCATTTTGAGACATCCTCCTGATGTGAAACTGCAATATGAAATGTAAACATTTGTGGATTAGTATGGCTATACCTTTGTATGTGTCTTTTGTTTCATTGTTATAATCATAATTCTTGCATTTAATATAGTGCCTTATCATGTTGTTGAGATGCCTCAAAGTGCTTCACAGAATATATTGTAAAGTATATTGACTGTTTATTTTGTGGGCTAAATTGCTAAATTGGGCAACCAATGGTACACAGTAATGTTCCACAAACAGTCGTGGATTAATTGAATGCATTGTTTTAGGTGGGGGAACTATTATCACTCCAGGACAGTGATCCACCAATCGACTAACAATCAGTTTCCTATTTACTGCTGGATAAACAGAGGTGTGTCGAGTAAGGAAATTTGTCTAATGTCTTACCCCTCCTGGGAATCAAACTTGGGTCCTCTTTCTGGTGAGGTAAGCATGTTACCTACAAGGCATATGGACTCATTCTGACAACAAAGCTACCATGTATGTGAGAGTTTCAGTGGGAATGACTGCTAAAGCACTGAACTGAGAGAAAAAAAATCCTTGTTCCTGCTTTCTCCACTTTTTGTTCTGGAAAAAACACAAAGTTTATTCCAATGGAAATTGCCTGTTTTTGAATCTTAATTGTTTATTTCCGAATCCCCAAATTCCACCATGTCTTCATCTGTAAGACTATTGTGTAATGTAACTGTGGAAAATCCTAAAGATTGAGTCTAATTTGAAGCTGGTTTCCTATAGTTGTGAAAGAGAACCAGTTTCCAAATGAAGACTGAATTTAAGAATTTTCCAGAATTCTGTACAATCTTAAATTTTTAACACAAAATGGTTAAATCTGTCTGAGATGAAATGGAATTTCAGTCTCCGCACTGCCACCTGCTGCACAAAATATATTTTATGGGGATTAACATATTTTATTAAGAATAGTATTATTCTGTATTCAACACATGGTCAACAGTACATACAATGCCTTGAAGCAGCAAATCTGGCTCCTTGGCAGCACATGGAGGGGCAACAACAAATTAGATTTACACAGCGCTCCCCGCTGTGTAAATCTGGTACTGGACAGTCAGCATAAATTAGGAGCAGGAGCAGGCCATTCAGCCCCTTGAGCCTGCTCCGCCATTCAATAAGATCATGGCTGATCTTCTCACCTAACTCTGATTACCTGCCCTATCCCCATATCCTCTAATCCCTCTATTTTTCAAAAATCTATCAGTCTCAGCCTTGAAAATGTTCAAGGACTGAGCATCTACAGCCTTCTGGGTGAGTGAATTCCATAAATTCACTACCCTCTGAGTGAAGAAATGTTTCCTCAACTCTGTTCTAAAAGGCTGACCCTTAATTTTAAGACTGTGACCCCTGGTTATAGATTCTCCTACCAGGGGAAACAGTCCCTCAGTGTCTACTTTATCCAGCCCTTTAAGAATCTTATATGTTTCAATAAGATCCCCCCTAATTCTTCTGTACTCTAGAGAATACAGCCCTAGTTTATTCAACCTATCCTCATAGGTCAGTCCCCTCATCCCAGGAACTAACCTAGTGAATCTATGCTGCACCCCCTCTAAGGCAAGTGTGTCCTTTTTTAAATAAGGAGACCAAAACTGCACACAATACTCTAGGTGCGGTCTAACCAGAGCCCTATACAGTTCAAGGCCGTACGCAGGGGGGGTGCGACGGGTGCGTACGCACCCCCCCCAAATTATAAAAGGTCCACATTTTCCGGGGTAGATAATTGCATTTTTTTATCAAATTTAAATACCAAGTAAATTTATTGAGCATTTGTGTAACAATCAGTTCTTCAAAACTATGTATAAATTATGAACACACATCTTTGAATGATTTAGTATTAATATAAAATTATCGAGTCGCACACCAGAATCGGCGTCTACCCCAAACATACCGCGTCGATAGACCAGTCCATGACGCGGCGAGTCTGTGACTCGTGACTGGATAAACATAGGCGCGCGCCAAGACTCAAATCCATCCTCGTTTGGAAATCATCCCGTAAACAGCCACAAGGGTAGCACCACTTCTGGAAGCTAAAATCATCTTTTCATCTGATCACCGTAAGTAAAAATTGCTCAAGTTTTGAGAGGTGTGACTGTAATGCTAGCAAACAATTACAACATATTTACAAGCTTCTGAGAAATTATAGCTTTTGAGAACCCAACAAAAAAGTTATATGTGTCTGGACGGAAATGCCTATCTTTTAAAAAAGATACTCATGGACGTAGGCCTATGCTTTAGCGCCTATGTCTACGTGGTGTGTCAATTGGAAATCATCCCGTATACAGTCACTACATAAAAAGGTAGCACCACTTTGTGGAAGCTGAAATCGTATTTTAATCTGATAAATGTAAGTAAAAATGACTTACGTTTTGATAGGCGTGTTTCTGAAATATCATGTTTCTTGTTTTGTCTTAGAATCATAGAATCATAGAATTTTACGGCACAAAAGGAGGCCATTCGGCCCATCTAGTCTGTGCCGGCTCTTTGAAAAGAGCGATTCAATCCCACTGCCCTGCCCGCTCCCCATAGCCTAATAGACCCGTTCTCCCTAAATAAAGATCTAATTCCCTTTTAAAAGTTGTTATCGAATCAGCCTCCACCACCTTTTCAGGCAATGCATTCCAGATTCGAACAACTCGCTGAGTGAAAAAATTTCTCCTCAGCTCCCCTCTACTGCGCCTTGAAACTATTTTAAATCTGTGACCACGAGTCACAGATTCACCCACGAGTGGAAATAGTTTTTCTCTATTTGCCCTGTCGAAACCCCTCATGATCTTATAAACCTCTATTAGGTCTCCCCTCAATCTTCTCTGCTCCAGAGAGAATAACCCTAGCCTATCTAGCCTCTCCTCATAGCTGAAGTCCCTCAATCCTGGCACCATCCTAGTAAATCTTCGTTGTACCCTTTCCAATGCCTTCACATCCTTTCTGTAGTGTGGTGACCAGAATTGAACACAGTATTCCAGCTGAGGCCTCACCAAAGTCCTATAGAGGTTAGTCAGCACTTCCTGACTTTTGTACTCTATACCCCTATTTATAAAGCCTAGTATCCCATATGCCTTCTTAACAGCCTTGTCTACCTGTCCTGCCACCTTCAACGAGTCACTAACACAAATCCCCAGGTCTCTCTGTTCCTTTACACCATTTAAAATTGTACTATCTAGCCTATATTGCCTCCCTTCATTTCTTCTCCCAAAATGCATCACCTCACACTTCTCTGCATTAAACTTCATCTGCCATGTGTCTGCCCACTTTACCAATTTGTCTATATCCTCTTGCAGATGGCTACTATCCTCCTCACTGTTTACTATTCTCCCTAACTTAGTGTCATCTGCAAACTTGGAAACTGTACTCCGTACACCCAAGTCCAGATCATTGATGTAGATTACAAACAGCAATGGTCCCAAAACCGATCCCTGTGGCACACCACTGCTCACTTCCCTCCAATCTGAAAAACAGCCGCTCACTACAACTCTCTGCTTTCTGTCTCGCAGCCAGTTGTGGATCCACTCTGCCACTGTCCCTTTTACGCCATGGGCCTTTAATTTCATAATAAGTCTCTCATGTGGCACTTTGTCAAATGCCTTTTGAAAGTCCATGTAAACTACATCAACTGCGCTACCATTATCCACCCATTCCGTTACCTCATCAAAAAATTCTATCAGATTTGTAAGGCAAGATTTGCCTTTAACAAATCCATGTTGACTGTCCTTTATTAGCCTATATCTTTCTAAGTGAAGATCTACCTTGTCCCTGATTATGGACTCTAGAAGTTTGCCCACTACCGACGTTAGACTGACTGGTCTGTAGTTACCAGGCTTGTCCTTCTGCCTCTTTTTATACAAGGGAGTAACATTAGCTATCCTCCAGTCCTCTAGCACGACCCATGTGTCCAAGGAAGATTGAAAGATCGTGGCCAGAGTCCCTACTATTTGCTCCCGTGCCTCACTTAGTAACCTAGGGTGCATCCCATCCGGACCAGGTGACTTATCCACCTTGAGCGACGTCAACCTTTTTAGCACTTCCTCTCTGGTTATAATTATTCTATCCATTTCTCCTACCCTCTCCTCTAATACCATGGCATTGGCTGTATCCTTTTCTTTTGTGAAGACAGAGGCGAAGTACTCATTCAGTACATCAGCCATGCCCTCTGCCTCCACAATGAGATTTCCTCCTAGGTCCCTAATTGGCCCCACCCTCTCCTTGACCAACCTTTTACTCTTAATATGTTGGTAAAAAACCTTAGGGTTCCCCTTAATCTTACTCGCTAATTGTTTTTCATGCAGTCTCTTTGCCCCTCTAACTTCCTTTTTTAGTTCTATCCTACACTTCCTATATTCTGCTTTGTTCCCTTCTGAATTTTGAGCCTGACACTTATCATAAGCCTCTTTTTTTTGTTTGATTTTGGCCCCGATTTCCTTAGTCATCCAGGGAGGTTTGGATGCCTTACATTTCACCTTTGTGGGGATGCTTTTGACCTGTGCCTGAACTATCTCCTCTTTGAACGCTGCCCACTGCTCGTTAGTTGTCTTACCTGCCAATTTTTCTTTCCAATCCACCTTGGCTAGGTCCCACCTCAACTCATTGAAATTAGCCCTTTTCCAGTTGAGTGTCCTCACCTGTGATCGTTCCTTATCCCTTTCCATAATTATTCTGAATCTAACGATATTGTGGTCACTATTCCCTAGATGCTCACCTACAGAAACCTGTTGAACTTGCCCTACCTCATTTCCCAAAACTAGATCCAGCAATGCTTCTTTCCTCGTTGGACTGGAAACATACTGATCAAGAAAGTTGTCCTGCACACACTTCAGGAATTCTTCTCCCTCCTTGCCCTTTACTCTACTATTCTGCCAGTCTATGTTGGGATAGTTGAAGTCACCCATTATCACGACTCTATTAGCTCTGCATTTCTCCGTGATACGCTTGCAGATCTGCTTGTCTATCTCCTCCCCACTATTTGGTGGTCTATAGTATACCCCTAACAGTGTAACTGCACCTTTTTTATTCCTCATTTCTAACCAGATAGATTCGGTTTTTAGTCCTTCTTCCACCTCGTTCCTTTCTAAGGCAGTCACTGAGTCCTTAACTAAAATTGCCACCCCGCCCCCTTTTCTCCCCTCTCTATCCCTCCTGAATACATTATAACCAGGAATGTTCAACTCCCATTCCTGCCCATGCTGGAGCCAAGTCTCTGTTACTGCTATAACATCATATCGCCTCGCAGCAACCGATGCGAGCCTGCAGCTCACCAATTTTATTTCTCAAACTTCATGCATTTGCATACATGCACTCTAAGGCACAAATTACTTCCTCTGCATTTTTCTCCCGTCTTACCTTTACCCCTGTCCTCTTTATTACCCCTCCCGTATTTGAACTACTGATCAGTTTCCCACCCTCACCCCCCGGGATTAGTTTAAAGCCCCCCCCACAAAACTCGACAACCTCCCTGCAAGGAGATTGGTTCCAGCCCTGTTCAGGTGTAACCCATCCATTTTGTACAGGTTCCACCTACCCCAGAATTGGTCCCAATGGTCTAGGAACCAGAAACCCTCCTTCCTACACCACTTCTCCAGCCATGCATTGATGTGCCTTATTCTAGCATTCTGGAACTGGCTTGCTCGAGGCACTGGAAGCAACCCAGAGATCACCACTCTCGAAGTTCCACTTTTTAGTTTACTCCCTAGTCTCTGGTACTCTCCCTGGAGCATCTCAGGTCTTTTCCTCTCAACTTCATGGGTCCCAACATGGACCACCACAAGTGGATTTTCCCCTTCCCCTAGCAGAATTTCCTGGACCCGCTCAGTCAAGTCTTCAACCCTGGCACCTGGTAGGCAACACACCTTCCGAGATTCGCGTTTCCGTTCACAAAAACGCCTATCTATACCTCGGACAGTTGTATCTCCTATTAAAATGGTCTTGATGGAGTTGGTTTGTCCAACCTCCTCACAGACCTCCTTATCCAAACAGGTTGAAAGTACTTCATACCTGTTGGAAATGGTTACAGTCTGGGGTTTCTCTGCACCAGTCTTGTGGATCTTGATTATCACATTTGATTTATATTATTAAAAATGTATTCCTGTCATTAAAAATTGCTTTTAGAGACGTCCACTGGCATGCAAAAAATATATGACCGCAAAGATAAACAGTGCGACTTTATTTCACATTCAGTTTTGTACCCAGAGTGAAAAAACATCAATGTCGCACGAATTTGGCCTAAAAATAGTTTCACCATCATCTGATCGAGCGAACTCGGGCATTGACAACCACACTTCTCCACTGATCCCTTCTCTCCATGCAGCCTGACAACTCCCGCCTGCCAATACCCCAATCGCGCTCCAGAGTATCGATGAAGGTTAGGGCCGGTCTACCTCGTGTTCTGTGACCGTGCAATGGTTCCCATAGGATAGTAGGACTATGGACAGTTTCCTCCCGGCTTCTCCAGCTATGTCCGCTAAACCTAAGACGCCTCTGCAGTAATGTCTGTGATACCAGTGTGGTAGTGTACCATATAGCTATTTGTCAGATGCTGTCGCCAGTAAACGTTCAGGGCGTCTCTTAGAAGCCTGGTATATACCTCACGAGTCACCTAATCTCCTGGTCGAGGTTTGCCTAAGTGTCCAGCATTCTGCTCCGAAAAGGAGCGACTTTCAGCCCTCGCGTTAATGCACATTCATTATAATATGGAAATCGATATTGGTAGAGCGGTTGACGTATTCGCTTCAAAGCGACCAAGGCGTCTCGAATACGGAACGCTATTAAATAATTAATTTCCCCTCCCTTATTTTTTCAAGTATTTTTTCGTCAGGTCAGTATTGCTTGATGGGTCACTTCCTTTAATTTTGATTCTAAATAAATAAATAAAAACTAACTACACTATTGCTCACAGTTCAACGATATTTTCAGGATAATGCTGATAACAGGCTTGTAACACGTGTGAATTAACTGTTTGACACTGATTTTCAGTTTCTGTATATTTTCTTGTCTTTTATAAAATTTGCTTTGCTGGAATATCTGAGCACATAATTCATACTTTACTCTTACATTATTGTTCATTACAGTCCGAAAGAAATTTAGTCTTAGGATAACAATGCAGAACAACTTATTAATTACCGTCAATCTGTAGTTTATGATCATTTTCTCTATACGCATACATTTATCAAGCATTCGTCATTGTACTGTGTTAATTGGATTGTAATTTACTTTATCGTTCGCATTCCTTACATCATCGAGTCAACAATCGTGTTTGCTTTTATCGGCGAACACATTCGACCTTCCCAATTAGACACGGACTACCGGGGAAAATAAAAACACTGAATCAATAATGATGCTCTTATACACCAAGGGCATGAAACATTTACCGTTCATATTGGATCTTCTGAACCGATTAAATAAGACCTCAAACTGTGTAAAACGTCGGAGCCTCGAGGGGGCCTCGGGGGCAGCCCCCAAGCCGCCGGCCATTGTTGGTCCCATCACTAGCAATTCGCACCCCCCCAAAAAAAATCCTGCGTACGGCCCTGCAGTTGCAGCAAGACTTTCCTACTCTTATACTCTAAACCTTTTGCAATGAATGCTAGCATGCCGTTCGCCTTCTTAGTTGCTTGCTGCACCTGTAAACTAACTTTTTGGGACTGGTGTACAAGGACACCCAAATCCCTTTGAACACTAACACTATCTAACTTCTCCCTCTCTAGAAAATAATCTATTCTTTTATTCTTGCTACCTAGGTGAATAATTTCACACTTGCTAACATTGAATTCCATCTACCACCTACTTGCCCACTCCCCTAGCCTATCTATATCTTGTTGCAATCTTTTTGCATCATCCTCAGAGCTCACTCTGCTACCTAGTTTAGTGTCATCCGCGAATTTAGACACATTACATTCAATGTTCTCATCTAGATCATTGATGTAAATAGTAAATAGCTGAGGCCCAAGCACTGATCCTTGTGGCACTCCACTGGTTACATCCTGACAATTCAAGAATGACCCGTTTATCGCTACTCTCTGCTTTCTACCCGATAGCCACTCTTCTATCCTTGTTAATATTTTCCCATTAATCCCGTGGGCCTTAATCTTGAGTAACAGCCTTTTGTGCGGCACCTTGTCAAATGCCTTCCTAAAATCCAAATATACCACATCTACTGGTTCCTCCTTATCCAACCTGCTGGATACATCCTCAAAAAATTCTAAAAGATTAGTCAAGCATGACTTCCCTTTTATAAAGCCATGTTGATTCTGCCTAATCTTTTTATGGTCTTCAAGGTATCCCATAACTACGTCTTTTATTAAGGACTCAAGAATTTTCCCCACAACTGATGTCAGACTAACTGGTCTATAGTTTCCCATATTTTCTCTCCCACCCTTCTTAAATAGTGGAGTTACGTTTGCAGTCTTCCAATCAATGGGGACTTTTCCAGTATCCACAGAATTTTGGAAGATTATAGACTTACTATCTCAGTAGCCATCTCCTTTAAAACTCTAGGATTTGGACTCAAGCCAGGAGCATGAGGGGTGGAGGGCAGGGAGGATAGGTTTAGGTGGGTGACTAAAGGCGTGGTCAGATGTATGTGGTCTTTAGATGTGCCTTAATGGAGGCAAGGGAGAGAAAGGCAAAGGGACTGTGGGATGGAGTTCTAAAGGTTGGTGGGCATCCAAAGAGATGTTGAAAGCCCGATCGCCAATGGTGTCGTAGGCTGGGCGGGCTTGCTGAGTGGACAGGTTGATATGGAGTTAGCAGATCACAGAGATAGGAAGGAGCAATAGGGGAGGAGGGGCTGTTGGCTCCTATACCTCCTGCAAATCTGTGTTTAGAATGAGTGATTTATGTAATATATTCTGGTTCCTGGCAGAAGTCTAATTCAGATTTATTGAAGAACTTTGTTAGCAGTGACCAGCTGTTCAACCCATATATATATAAACAAATATCAGTCGCCCAAAGTTTTTAAATTAAGTTACTAAGATTTTAAAATTTGTAATTCCGCATAATTTTGAAAATGTAAGTAATTACGGAGAAATGCAGAGCTAATAGAGTAGTGATAATGGGTGACTTCAACTATCCCAACATAGACTGGCAGAATAGTAGAGTAAAGGGCAAGGAGGGAGAAGAATTCCTGAAGTGTGTGCAGGACAACTTTCTTGATCAGTATGTTTCCAGTCCAACGAGGAAAGAAGCATTGCTGGATCTAGTTTTGGGAAATGAGGTAGGGCAAGTTCAACAGGTTTCTGTAGGTGAGCATCTAGGGAATAGTGACCACAATATCATTAGATTCAGAATAATTATGGAAAGGGATAAGGAACGATCACCGGTGAGGACACTAAACTGGAAAAGGGCTAATTTCAATGAGTTGAGGTGGGACCTAGCCAAGGTGGATTGGAAAGAAAAATTGGCAGGTAAGACAACTAACGAGCAATGGGCAGCGTTCAAAGAGGAGATAGTTCAGGCACAGGTCAAAAGCATCCCCACAAAGGTGAAATGTAAGGCATCCAAACCTCCCTGGATGACTAAGGAAATCGGGGCCAAAATAAAACAAAAAAACGAGGCTTATGATAAGTGTCAGGCTCAAAATTCAGAAGGGAACCAAGCAGAATATAGGAAGTGTAGGATAGAACTAAAAAAGGAAGTTAGAGGGGCAAAGAGACTGCATGAAAAACAATTAGCGAGTAAGATTAAGGGGAACCCTAAGGTTTTTTACCAACATATTAAGAGTAAAAGGTTGGTCAAGGATAGGGTGGGGCCAATTAGGGACCTAGGAGGAAATCTCATTGTGGAGGCAGAGGGCATGGCTGATGTACTGAATGAGTACTTCGCCTCTGTCTTCACAAAAGAAAAGGATACAGCCAATGCCATGGTATTAGAGGAGAGGGTAGGAGAAATGGATAGAATAATTATAACCAGAAAGGAAGTTCTAAAAAGGTTGACGTCGCTCAAGGTGGATAAGTCACCTGGTCCGGATGGGATGCACCCTAGGTTACTAAGTGAGGCACGGGAGCAAATAGCAGGGACTCTGGCCACGATCTTTCAATCTTCCTTGGACACAGGGGTCGTGCCAGAGGACTGGAGGATAGCTAATGTTACTCCCTTGTATAAAAAGGGGCAGAAGGACAAGCCTGGTAACTACAGACCAGTCAGTCTAACGTCGGTAGTGGGCAAACTTCTAGAGTCCATAATCAGGGACAAGGTAGATCTTCACTTAGAAAGATATAGGCTAATAAAGGACAGTCAACATGGATTTGTTAAAGGCAAATCTTGCCTTACAAATCTGATAGAATTTTTTGATGAGGTAACGGAATGGGTGGATAATGGTAGCGCAGTTGATGTAGTTTACATGGACTTTCAAAAGGCATTTGACAAAGTGCCACATGAGAGACTTATTATGAAATTAAAGGCCCATGGCGTAAAAGGGACAGTGGCAGCGTGGATCCACAACTGGCTGCGAGACAGAAAGCAGAGAGTTGTAGTGAGCGGCTGTTTTTCAGATTGGAGGGAAGTGAGCAGTGGTGTGCCACAGGGATCAGTTTTGGGACCATTGCTGTTTGTAATCTACATCAATGATCTGGACTTGGGTCTAGGGAGTACAGTTTCCAAGTTTGCAGATGACACTAAGTTAGGGAGAATAGTAAATAGTGAGGAGGATAGTAGCCATCTGCAAGAGGATATAGACAAATTGGTAAAGTGGGCAGACACATGGCAGATGAAGTTTAATCAAGAGAAGTGTGAGGTGATGCATTTTGGGAGAAGAAATGAAGGGAGGCAATATAGGCTAGATAGTACAATTTTAAATGGTGTAAAGGAACAGAGAGACCTGGGGATTTGTGTCAGTGACTCGTTGAAGGTGGCAGGACAGGTAGACAAGGCTGTTAAGAAGGCATATGGGATACTAGGCTTTATAAATAGGGGTATAGAGTACAAAAGTCAGGAAGTGCTGACTAACCTCTATAGGACTTTGGTGAGGCCTCAGCTGGAATACTGTGTTCAATTCTGGTCACCACACTACAGAAAGGATGTGAAGGCATTGGAAAGGGTACAACGAAGATTTACTAGGATGGTGCCAGGATTGAGGGACTTCAGCTATGAGGAGAGGCTAGATAGGCTCGTGGTCACAGATTTAAAATAGTTTCAAGGCGAAGTAGAGGGGAGCTGAGGAGAATTTTTTTCACTCAGCGAGTTGTTCAAATCTGGAATGCATTGCCTGAAAAGGTGGTGGAGGCTGATTCGATAACAACTTTTAAAAGGGAATTAGATCTTTATTTAGGGAGAACAGGTCTATTAGGCTATGGGGAGCGGGCAGGGCAGTGGGATTGAATCTCTCTTTTCAAAGAGCCGGCACAGACTAGATGGGCCGAATGGCCTCCTTTTGTGCCGTAAAATTCTATCAATCTATGAATCTATGAATTTGGACGTTATTGCTTCCCATGGTCCAAATTCAGTTTCAATTTAAGAATTTTGCGCAGTTTAGCACAATTCTAAATTTTAATACATAATGGCCTTACACCCAGTCTCTCGTAGTCTCAATAAAGACTGAGTAACATGGAATGTGAGGGTTTTATTGTAGGAATTCACGATCGGAGATTCATGGTGCACAGAAATGTGCCTAAAACAATAGAAAAGGAATCTAGCCAAAAAGAGTTCCAGTAAAGAGTTCTTTGTTGCCAAAAACCAAATCACAAACGTATTAAATTCAATAATTAAGAATGTATCTCTCACCGGATTCCCATAAATGATACATTGAACTTTATTTTGGATAATGTAGCCCTATCCTTTGCCAAGTGATTTGCTTTGCTGCCCGATACTAATTTCAGACAAAATATTTCACATTCCCTGAATGAAACGAAGTTTCAGGTCCATTACTATATCTGATAATTAACTGATTATCTGCCAGCTTTGATCATCAAGAATATTAAAATCACTGGCAAAGAGAATACACAATAACTTGAAAACAAACACAGTAACACCCTTAGACTGTCACAACCTATTCGCAGAGCATCTATAGAGTTTGTGTATCTTCAACAGGGCTGACGATTCCCCTCTCTGTAACTGCACAATCACTTTACTTTTATTCCAGGTTATTCAGCTCAGATGGTCTCTGACTGTGTTAGAATCATAGAATCTTACGGCACAAAAGGAGGCCATTCGTCCCATCGAGTCCGTGCCGGCTCTTTAAAAAGAGCAATTTAATCCCACTCCCCAGCTCTCTCCCCATAACCTCGCAAACCCGTCCTCCCCAAATAAATGTCTACCTCTCTTTTGCCATTGTGTGTCATCTTGAGGTTAAATATCTCCTACATTCTTCACACAATAAAAATGTACCTCAAATAGCGCCCCTTACGAGGATATAGTATATGTAGGCTTCCTTGATCCAGTCTCCAAAAACCCCAGTTCATCCAACACTCTGCAATCTTTATCCTCTCACTCACCAGGCTGGTAAAATTATATTGTATTCAATTTCTGATCCACACCTACACAAGATAACTCTCACCATATCAATCTTGCTAAATATTAGTTTGTCATCAACATACAGTAGTTTGCGACCCACACACGCACCCTGCCCCAATAACTAATTTTTACTGAAATACTTCCTGCACAAAAGTAATGCTGTATGGTAAAATCAAACAACAAACCTTCCAAATGAAATGTTCAATATAGTTATATATGAGCTCTTTTCAAACTATTTCCTGTGCCAATATCCCATTGAACAATCCAAAACCCTGAAATATTTGGCTCTTTACAACTCAACATGAACCTGCCCAATTTACTTTGTCGCCTCTCATAGTCCAGTTCCTCCATTCCCTCCATCATTCTGGTTTCCCTCCTCTGTATCTTCTCGATTTCTCCAATATCCTTTTTGTATTGCGGAGACCAGAACTGTACACAGTACTCTAAATATGGTCTCACCAATGATTTATACAGTGACAGGATTACTCCACTATTGTGGAATTCTATTGACCTTTTGATACATCCCAGGATCTGGTTTGTTTTACTCACGGCCACAGAGCATTGTTGGGAGAGATTCAGTTTATTGTCAATCAGGAGCCCCATTTTCGATACATATTATTTTCCTTCCATTAAAATAATATTCCTTACCAGGATTTTCTATCCCCATGTGAAGTACTTTACATTTCTCCACATTGAATTTCATCTGCCCCCGATCTGCCCAATTCCCAAGCATGTTCAAATCCTCCTATAACCTATCTTGTTCAGCTTCTCAAACTACCACCTTCATTACCTTGGTGTCATCTGCAAACTGAGCCTCTGTGTTGGCGACTCCTAGTTCCAGATCATTTATAAAAATATTAAACAAAAGAGGTCCCTAAACAGACGCTTATGGAACTCCACAGGTAACATTTTTACAATCTGATGATATTCTGTGTAACACTAGACTTCTGGGTTCTACCTGTCAACTAGTTATGTATCCATTGTTATATACTTCCACTGACTCCTGTGTTCTTTACTTTCAGTACCAACTCTCAAGAGGAACTGTATCGATTGGCTTAATGAAATCCAGATGTAGTGTATTGGTTAGAGCTCTCGCATTGCAAGTGAGAGGACCCCAGGATCGATTCCCAGGTGAGGGCAAAGCTTAGGCTTCTTTTTATCAAACAGTAAGTAAGAACCAGGTTGTTGTTTGGCGGATTGCTGTCCAGAGGTAACAATAATACTGATAATAATAATCCTTGCCTTTGATGTCACGTCTTCTAGAAGTCTCAAAGTGCTTCACAGAATATACTTTGTGGGTGAAACGCGGCAGCCAATTGCACATAGCAGTGTTTCACAAACAATCGTGGATTGAAATGACCAGTTTATTATTTTTGTTTAGGGGTTATTATCAGGCGTGTGGAGAAAGGAAACTTGCCCAAGGTTTTGCCCTGACCTGCCGGGAATCAAACCCAGGTTCCCGCTTGTAAACCGAGTGCTGTAACCACTGAGCTACAGGATCCACAACAATCCCTTCAAAAAATAATAATAATTTGGACACTCAATCCACAACTATTTATGTTACATTGCTGTGTGCAATTGGCTGCTGTGTTTCTCCTACAAAATGTAGTCTATTCACTTTACAGTATAAACTGTGAAGCACTTTGAGACGTCTCAACGATGTGATAAGGCTCTATATCAAAAACAAGGATCATTATTCCAATTATTTCCAGTTTCCCTTCTCATACTCTCCTCAAACAGTGCCATTGAAATCTCCATCACACAATTCCAAGCTTGCTGATCTTGCTTGGACGTCTTGGTTTATATTTCTCTGCCCTGCAACTCCCACTATTTCTGGCATCACACGATCTTGGTTTCCTTTCCTTGTCTTTTCCATGTCTGTTTTTCCACACTGACCCGTGTCCTTGCAATATAAACATCCTTTCCCAAAGAATGCTCACTGCTTTCCTCCATGCAGCAAACCCCATTTCACACTCGGATGCCTTTCCAGGCTTTTAGAATAACAATAACAACTTGCATTTATATAGTGTGGGTCACGCAATATAGCATCCTGGAGCACTTGGATAATAATAATAATAATCCTTGCATTTGATACAGAGCCTTTTCCCGCCTTTGAGGCGTCTCAAAGCGCTTTACAGAATATACTGTACAGTGAATCGGCTGATTGTTTTGTGGGCAAAACATGGCAGCCAATTGTATACAGCAGTATCCCACAAACAGTCGTGGATTGAGTGACCCTTTTTTTTTAAAAGGGATTATTACCCAAGGAAAGCGATCTGCCGATTGACCAACAACCATTGTTAGGGAACCCTAAGGTTTTTTACCAACATATTAAGAGTAAAAGGTTGGTCAAGGATAGGGTGGGGCCAATTAGGGACCTATAAAACTTTGGTGAGGCCTCAGCTGGAATACTGTGTTCAATTCTGGTCACCACACTACAGAAAGGATGTGAAGACATTGGAACGGGTACAAAGAAGATTTACTAGGATGGTGCCAGGATTGAGGGACTTCAGCTATGAGGAGAGGCTAGATAGGCTAGGGTTATTCTCTCTGGAGCAGAGAAGATTGAGGGGAGACCTAATAGAGATTTATAAGATCATGAGGGGTTTCGACAGGGCAAATAGAGAAAAACTATTTCCACTTGTGGGTGAATCTGTGACTCGTGGTCACAGATTTAAAATAGTTTCAAGGCGAAGTAGAGGGGAGCTGAGGAGAAATTTTTACACTCAGCGAGTTGTTCGAATCTGGAATGCATTGCCTGAAAAGGTGGTGGAGGCTGATTCGATAGCAACTTTTAAAAGGGAATTAGATCTTTATTTAGGGAGAACAGGTCTATTAGGCTATGGGGAGCGGGCAGGGCAGTGGGATTGAATCGCTCTTTTCAAAGAGCCAGCACAGACTAGATGGGCCGAATGGCCTCCTTTTGTGCCGTAAAATTCTATGAATCTATGAATCTATATCACTTTATTAAGCTTTTTGTGTAAAATTGTTGTTGTTCATCTGTTGACTGTTTGTGCAGCAGGGTAAAGGGTTACTCGCTATCTCACTGAACAAAGTTAGTGTTGAGGCAACAGGATGTGGGTTATTTGCGTGTTTTCAACAGAAATTATTTTATTCCTTATCAACTGCATCAGAAGAAAACTCTAGATTTGATGATTGTTTCCATGTTGCAGAGTGTGGCCAAATGTTCAGCTCTATTAACAGCTCTGCACAGAGTGGAAGCATTCTGGGGGCAATTGTACTGGAGCAAATAGCTCTGCCATTGTCTCTGCTATCAGCTGTAGCTGTAGTGTATCAGCCTAATAAGCCAAACAGCAGATACGTTCAAACTGAGTGAGGGCAAAGAAATGGATTTGGAAGAAAGTGAAGGAGAGGCATGAGAAATACACTGAAATGACAATTGATTTGTTGAATGTAAGAAATGACATAGCATTCAGAAACAGAGGGAGTAATAATAAACAGGATATATTTATTCCTTATGTTGCATTGGATAACGTGCCTTATCACGTTGTTTGTGAGGCAAGTGAACTAACCAATACACAATCAGACTCCACACACTACACCGTGATCAGAGACCGAGTAACAGAGCCCCAGTGCCTTGAGATGTTCTCCTAATGTGAAAAGCACTCTATAAGTAAGTGTAATTTTGTTGTTGTTGTTACTACACAATGATCAGAAAGCAGGCAAGACACAGAATAGATTGTTTTCTTTTACGAAATAACATTATGGGATATATAGTTAATAGGGGACATATGTTTATGCAACCACCAGGAAGGTGAAAGACAAATTAGTTGGGCATTGATTTTTTTTCATCTAGAATTTCTTATATTCTTACAACAAGGCAGACTGACCCAGGAAATTTACTCAACAGCATCTCACCTTCAGTTTGTATGGTTGGGGCAGCAGTCGCCCTCTACTGGTGACAAAGAATTGTTACTGTCAAGTCCATACTGTACCCACCCCCAAGGCTGTGCATACAGTTGGAATCAAAGCTTGTGTTTCTTGCCTCTGTAGAATTCCTGTCTATTTCCATGCATTTATTGTTTTTCTCTTCAATTAACATCTCTTTAATGCCTTTGAACAGGACGTTTCCATCATTCGATTGAGCAGAAGGGCGTTGCAAATCCTGCAACATTATCCAGAGAACAACACCAACAACAATAACAAAATAACATTTGCATAAGCACCTTCTTTCAAATCTCCAGGACAGCAATCAGTGTAAGCTGTCATTAATGTCAAGGCTGTTTTGTGGGATCTGAAAATCGGTTGCTGCCATTGTCATTGGGCTTGACAGAAAATGACCTGTGAACTGTTTATGACATTTTGATGCAGAATCAATGCACGTATCATTGAGATTATTATATGATATATTTCCCTGCTTAATATACGATAAAGATAACTCTGCCAATGCTTTGAGATGCTCCGTTACTTGCAACTTGGGGCCCCAGAGTCCCCAAGAGTGCCCTATGTATTTTGGTGGCAGAAATGGCTGACATGGCTCTGCATCAAAAACACTTGATAATTACTGCAAAGTGGTACAAATGGTGCATTGTGTGAATTGCTATCAAAATGCAGGTTATTTTAAGTCTGTAGCTCAGTGGTTAGAGCATTCGCCTTGCAAGTGGCACACATTGGTTTGATTCCCTTGGACAAGTTTCCTTACTCCACACACCTAATAATTTCTCAAGAAAAACAATAATAAATTGGTCACTTCAATCCGTGACTGTTTGTGCACAATTGGCTGCCGCGTTTGGGCCACAAATATCGTCATTACATATGTTTGCTGTGAAGCTTGGAGATGTCTAGAAGTGATAAGCGCTGTGTCCAACGCAAGGATTATTATAATTCTCATCTCTAGTAAAAAGCAATATTGAAGCCTGCCCTTCGTCGCCCTCTAGTGGTGATACCTGGAAAGTACAGGCATATGTGGGCCCTCCCACAGCAAAACAACCCAAGGCACAATGGAGGCATTTGGGTGGAAGACCTGACAGCCTGGAACCCTTTCCCAGCTGGAGAACGGGGACGGAAATGTGTTTCTTTTTTAGAGGTAGGATTTGCATCTCATAATGGTTCCTGATATTAACCCTTAACAGGTTAAAGCTGTTCCAGTTACAGATGTAGGAGAAGGTCTTATTTTTACCTGGAGTACAATGGGAATTACATGCAGTTACATGTGGAAACGTTTCAATGTACGATCAAACATCCTAAATTTGATCTGCTGGAGGACAGTGAGCCAGTGAGCTGGGCAAGGCTGGGTGATGGGCTGGCAGAGACTCATTCAGCAGCTGTTGAGTTCTAGATCTGGGGCTAGTGAGCAGTGCTGGAGAAATCCAGCAGAGGGTGACAAAAGTGTGAATGAGTTTTGTTTTGGCGGCTGTGTTGGAGGTAAAATAATGATGAAGTGGGCTTGGTCAGGAACCAGAAAGGATTAAAGAAAGATGAAAGGCAGGTCATTAAGGTGACAATAGGGTAAATATCGCAGGTCAAAGGCACAGGTCAAAGGAGGAATCTCTACAGCTTTCTGGGATTTTATTTTTCACAGCTGTGAAGAGATGCCTCAGAGACAATAACCCTCTGCGTAAATAATCCTTCAAGAAAAAACCCATAATAAATTGGGCACTTCAACCCCAGGACTGTGCCAGGCGTTTCACCTGCAAATATAAGAATAATCCTTGCATTTGATATAGCGCTTTTCACATTTTATCAACGTCTCAAAGCGCTTCACAGATTATACTGTAAAGTGAATTGACTGTATATTAGTAGGTGAAACAAGGCAGCCGATTGTGCACAGCAATGTCCCACTGTGGATTGAAATGACCAATTTTTATTATTGCAGTTTTGGGGGGGATGATTATTAGGTGCGTGTGAGGAGTAAGGAAACTTCTCCAAGGTTTCATCCTGATCTGCCTGGGTTCAAACACAGGTCTCACGCTTGTAAGGCGAGTGCTCTAACCACTGAGCTACAGGAGCTACAATCAATTCACTTTACGGTATATTCTGTGAAACACTTTGAGATGCCTAGAAGATGTGAAAAAGCGCTATATCAAATGCAAGTACTGTATTATTATTATAAATGCTTTCTGACCCCACCTCTAAACATCCTACCTCTAATTTCAAGGAGAGGTTTAGGAGGGTGACTTATGACATAGTCCGATGGTGCAGTCCTGTAGCTCAGTGTTTAGCGCACTCACATTATGAGCGGAATCCGGGCAGATCAGGACGAAACTTTGGGCAAGTTTCCTTACTCCTAATAATACGCCTAATAATAATCCCACAAAAAAAACACAATAATAAAATTGGTCATTTCAATCCACAATCCACAACTGGATTTCAATACACCCTGGATTTGGGTGTAGGGAGTACAGTTTCCAAGTTTGCAGATGACACTAAGTTAGGGAGAATAGTAAATAGTGAGGAGGATAGTAGCCATCTGCAAGAGGATATAGACAAATTGGTAAAGTGGGCAGACACATGGCAGATGAAGTTTAATGCAGAGAAGTGTGAGGTGATGCATTTTGGGAGAAGAAATGAAGGGAGGCAATATAGGCTAGATAGTACAATTTTAAATGGTGTGAAGGAACAGAGAGACCTGGGGATTTGTGTTAGTGACTCGTTGAAGGTGGCAGGACAGGTAGACAAGGCTGTTAAGAAGGCATATGGGATACTAGGCTTTATAAATAGGGGTATAGAGTACAAAAGTCAGGAAGTGCTGACTAACATCTATAGGACCTTGGTGAGGCCTCAGCTGGAATACTGTGTTCAATTCTGGTCACCACACTACAGAAAGGATGTGAAGACATTGGAACGGGTACAAAGAAGATTTACTAGGATGGTGCCAGGATTGAGGGACTTCAGCTATGAGGAGAGGCTAGATAAGCTAGGGTTATTCTCTCTGGAGCAGAGAAGATTGAGGGGAGACCTAATAGAGGTTTATAAGATCATGAGGGGTTTCGACAGGGCAAATAGAGAAAAACTATTTCCACTCGTGGGCGAATCTGTGACTCATGGTCACAGATTTAAAATAGTTTCAAGGCGAAGTAGAGGGGAGCTGAGGAGAAATTGTTTCACTCAGCGAGTTGTTCGAATCTGGAATGCATTGCCTGAAAAGGTGGTGGAGGCTGATTCGATAACAACTTTTAAAAGGGAATTAGATCTTTATTTAGGGAGAACAGGTCTATTAGGTTATGGGGAGCGGGCAGGGCAGTGGGATTGAATCGCTCTTTTCAAAGAGCCGGCACAGACCAGATGGGCCGAATGGCCTCCTTTTGTGCCGTAAAATTCTATGAATCTATGAAAAAACTGTTTGTGTGCAATTTCACCCACAAATATACAGTCAATTCACTTTACAGTACATTCTGTGAAACGCTTTGAGATATCTGGAAGATGTGAAAAAGTGCTATCAAATGCAAGGATTATTATTATTGTCAAAGAGGAGGGTCTTGAGGCTCGCCTTGAAGGAGGCAAGCGGGGGGAGCGAGGCAAATGGAATGTGGAATGGAGTTCCAAAGAGTGGGGCAGAGAGGATGAAGGCCCAACCGCCAATGATGGGGTGGGCTGGAGTAGGGTGGGAGGGGGCTGTGGAATAGGCAGAGCCCGCCGAGTGGTGGGAGCAAACACATTCATATGGTGTTAATTAGGTCAAAGTTCTATGGAAGAAATGGGATGGGACAATGTGGAAAACAGTGCAGATTCAATGATGTGCAAGAACTCAGTGGCTTATTAGAATTGAATTACAATAAACCAGTCGTCAGGTTTGAAAATTACGATTTATTGACACCATCTCTCAATTCATTAAAGATTCCAGCAAAACTCATAACAGAGCAAACCTGTCTCTGAGCAACTCGCGAGGGCCTGCACCACCAGGACAGCCTTCCTGGGCTCAGTGCTGGAGGCCATTTCATTGTGTTGCCCACTGCCTCCCCTGGAGGTTCTTTCACTTCTCCCTGTTGCACAGGAGGTTGATCAACAAGCCCCCGGCCCTATCAGCCAAAATTCATCAGTGAGTACAGGCACACAACCAACAAGATAGGTGATACACATTGTGGTTGTCAGTTCAATGCTTGTGGAAAATAGTATGTAAAATGTAATATTTCATTTCAATTCTAACCATTTTAGTTCTAACAAAGTGTTTTTTTTCCAAACAAGATTAAAGACACAGAAAATTGACCATTTTATTGTGATACAACACACAAGTTATAAAGGTTTTTACATTAAACAATAGTAAACAGTATCTTCACAGTTGGGAAAGAGTTTCAGTTTCACGCCTCTGCCTCATTTCTCTAAACTTATAGCAAAATACAATGCAAATCTGCAAATTGCAAAGAACAAGGTAGAAACATTTCTTGAAAAAATAAAGTGACTATTCATAACTATAGAATTTATAACACAAGGAGCCCGGCTGTGTGGGCTGGGCAGGTCTAGAGGGGAAGGGCTGGGGGGGGGGGGGGGGAGCAGTGCTGTGGGGGGATAGAGCTGTGGGGGGGCAGGGCTGTGGAGGGGCTTTGGGGGGGCGGCAAGATTATGTGGGGGCTGTGGGGAGAGCTATTGGGTGGGGCAGGGCTGTGGGGCAGTGCTTTCCGGGGGGTGGGGGGGAGAGGGCTGTGGGGGGGGAAGGGTTGTGGGGAAGGCTGTGGGGCAGTGCTTTGGGGGGGGGAGGCTGTGGGAGGGGGAGGGTTGTGGGGGGGGCAGTGGTTTGGGAGGGCTGTGAGGGGGATGGTTGTAGGGACGGCTGTAGGATGGGGCAGGGTTGTGGGGGACAGGTTGTGGGGGAGGCAGGGCTGGGGGGGGACTATGAAGGGGCAGCGCTATGGGGGGCAGGGATGTGGGAAGCTGTGGGGCGGCAGGGCTGTGGGGGTGCTGTTGGGAGGGAGCAGGGCTGTGGGGGAAGGGCTGTGGGCTGTGGGGGGGGCTATGGGTTGTGGGGGGGGGCTCTGGGGTGGCAGGGCTGTGGGGGGGGCTATGGGGTAGCAGGGTTGCGGGGGGGGCTATGGGGTGGCAGGGCTGCGGGGGGGGGCTATGGGGTGGCAGGGCTGTGGAGGGGGAGCTATGGGGCAGCAGGGCTATGGGGGGGGCTCTGGGTGGGGAGGGCTGTGGGAGCTGTGGGAGGGGCAGGGCTGTGGAGGGGGAGCTATGGGGGTGCTGTGGGGAGGGAGTAGGGCTGTGGGGGAACTATGGGGGGGCTATGGGCTGTGGGTGGGGGGCTATGGGGGGGGCTATGGGCTGTGGGGGGGGGCTGTGGGGGGGGGGACTATGGGCTGTGGGGGGGAGGCTATGGGGTGTGGGGGGGGCTATGGGCTGTGGGGGGCTACTATGGTCTGTGGGTGGGGGGGCTATGGGGGGCGCTATGGGCTGTGGGGGGGGGCTGTGGGGAGGGGGCTATGGGCTGTGGGGGGGCTATGGGCTGTGGGGGGGCTGTGGGTGGGGGGCTATGGGCTGTGGGGGGGGGGGCTGTGGGGAGGGGGCTATGGGCTGTGGGGGGGGCTGTGGGGAGGGGGCTATGGGCTGTGGGGGGGGGCTGTGGGGAGGCTGCTATGGGCTGTGGGGAGGGGACTATGGGCTGTGGGGGGGCTATGGGCTGTGGGGGGGCTATGGGCTGTGGAGACGGAGAAGGAGAGTGGATCAAGTTATACCTGAATGGATTAAAGTTCCCACAATGCCAGAAGCCATCACCAATGACAGAGTTCACGAGTTTCCTGATGGCCCTGAATCTGGACCATTGGTGTCTGTTGCCTGTGCAGTGAGCTCACTCTGGTCTGCACTGCAGTGCATGGGTCAGGGGTATCATTAGGACGAGTGGGAGGGGGTGTTTAAAGACTTCCTGCGCATCTCCTCCAGGGCCACTTGCTTTTCTTTCAACATTTCCTTAAGCCGGTTTATCTTTTCCTCCCGCACGGTTTCATCCACCTCCAGAGGGTTGGAAAGTGTGACATCGTCACTGGCTTCCACTCCAGGTGGGTCCAGTTCATGAATAAAGCCGGGTGCATTCTCTTCTGCAGCGGAGCTGAGCTGGAGAGAGGATAAACCCGCCTGACAGTCTAGAGATGTTGCCAATGAGTCCCCGGTGTGAGCCTTAAACTCATTAGAAGATTCCATTTCACACGATTCCGCCAGGTTCTCACAATGAACATTTTCCTCATCGGTTTTTCTCTTCTTTGTGATCGTTGACTCAGGGTGTGTGTCTGAGGTGATGTAAACTGAAGTCTCAGTCTCTTCCATTGCAACCTACATGAAAGGTTCAAATAATCAGTACGCAATAGATAGGACAAAGAGGAGATGCTGCGGGATTGGCAGTCAGAAATACAAACCGTTTTACCTTCAGGAAACTTAAGAGGAATATTCTTGATCCAAACTAGGGTATTACTAAATATTTCTCTACTATATAACAAGGCTATATAATGCTCGTTAATTTAATAAAATTGTAGTGTGTTGATAACAGCACTCAACAACAACTTGCAACTCGCCCTCCACGCAGGGTAGTGTCTCAGTGTACTCCCATCGTAAGTGAGTGAGACTCAGGTGAGGTAAGCAAGAGAAGTTTCCTTACTCCACACACCTCTGTTTATCAAGCAGGAACCCGGATATTAGTCGATTGGTAGATGGCTTTACCGGGGGTAATATAATCCCTTTAAAAAAGTTTAGTCACGTTATTCGACTAGTGTTTATGGGACATTGCTGTGCACAATTGGCTGCCTCGTTTTACCCACAAAATACAGTTAATTCACTTTACAGTATATCCTGTGAAGCGCTTTGAGACGTCTAGAAGACGTGAAAAACGCTTTATCAAATGTAAGGATTATTAATATTATTATAGAGGGCATAGAAACAAAGTGTTACAGCACATTAATAGGTCATCAAGTCTGTGTTATTTTCCACAGGACTAGAAATCCAGGTCTTGCACCTTTTGATCCTCTCTCTATTAATTGCCTTTGAAAGGAATTACAGTAAAAGCCCATTTATCTGGCACCCGATCAACCGTAACTTCCGTATAACCAGCATCGCAAAAAAAAGGTCCGCATTCGATTAACCGGAATTTATCCGTAAAAATGCATTAACATTTTTTTTTTAAAATGTTGCGTTTTCCAACGAATATCCGGCACGCGTTTTAACCGGCATTGAGGGTGCCGGATAAATGGGCTTCTATTGTACTGGGCTGTGATTCCATATTGGCTCGAGGCTTAGAATTCTCAATCCTAATTCAGAAGGTCTACTGTTGTTTGGAAGTGTCACCACTGTGCCTCTCACCCCCGTTAAAAGAAAACAAAGTCACTTATTTACAGTTTGTCATCTTGGGAGTGGCCCCTCCTATACTAGGAGTGCTAGTGAGCACTGCATCAACAACAAAATTACACTTGTAATTACAATGTTTCAGACCCAAGCTAGGAGGGGATTTGGAGTGTGGTTAGGTGTGTGGTCAATGGCACTATCGAAGAGGAGGGTCTTGAGACGGGACTTGAAGGAGGCCAGGGAGGGGGCGAGGTGGACTGCGGGATGGAGTTCTAGAGGTTGGGGTGGCAGAGTGGCTAAAGGCTCACCCACCAATGATGGGGTGGGTAGGTCGGGGGGCATGGAGCAGGCCAGAGCCTGCTGAGCAAAGGGAGCAGGCAGGTTGGAAGGGGATTATGAGGTCACAGAGGTAGGGTGGGCCAAGGCTGTGGAAGGCCTTGAAGGTGAGGACCAGGATCATGAATTGAAATCTCTGGATGATGGGGAGGCAATAGAGTCGGGCGAGGATGGAGGAGATTGAGTCATGAAGCTTGGAGAAGTGGAGGACATGGGCCGCAAAGTTCAGGATGTTCTGCGGCCTATGGCGGGAGTAATTGGGAAAACCGACAAGCAGGGCGTTGGCGTAGTTGAGCCTGGATGTGATGAAGGCATGAATGAGGGTTTCAGTGGCCTTGGGGATGAGGTAGTGGCGGAGTCAGGCAATGTTGCAGAGGTGAGGAAAGGCAGCAAGAGTCATTGCTTGGATTGGGAGGGGGGGGGGGAAAGATGGTTGAGAATCGAATAAGGCACCTAGGTTCCTGACTGGATGGTGAGGTGAAGTGTGTAATCATGGAGGTTGATGCTGCCAGTGCCTGTTGTGTGAAGGCACTGACGTGGGCCAATCAGGAGGAGGGCCTCAGTTTTGTTGACATTCAGAAGAAAGTTGGATCCCATCCAGGGCTTGGTCCAGTTCTTGGAGGGTAGAGGCAGAAAGATAGAGTTGGGTGTCATCCTCATACATGTGAAAGTTGACACTGTGTTTTCAGATGATGTCACCAAAGGGAGCATGTAGATATCAACAACAAACTACATCTGTGTAGCACTTTTCATGTCGGGAGGAAGTTCCAAAGGACTGGATAGTCAGAGATATGGACCTGAGCAGATGGCTGGGATCAGGTGGGGTGGAGGGTAGGGTGGGCAAGGTTAGGAAGATGACTGAAGGCCCGGTCAAAGAGGACGGTCTTGTGGGATGGAGTTCTAAAGTGTGGGGAACTGATCACTTGCAAGAAGAAATTCAGTGGGAGGAAATCAAATTCAGTGGGAGGAAATCTTTGTGCGAGTGTAAGAGTAGTTCCTTACACACCAGATACCAGAGGCCTTCAGTATTTGGCCAGCTCAAAACCCCTACAACCACTGAAACTAAATGAAGCCACTTTGGGAAGAACTCAGATCCTCAAGATCCTCATAGACTGTTCCAGTACAGATTTGGCCATCGTACTTGCTCTGAAAGACCTCTGCACTTAGTGCCACTCACTGGCCTTATACATTTTAAATTTTCAAATCGTTGCTAAAGCTATCTAGTGCAAAATAATAATAATTTGATCACTCAATCGACAATTCTTTGTGGGACACTGCTGTGCGTAAATGGCTACCGCGTTTCACCCACAAAATATACAGTTAATTCACAATATATCCTGAGAAACGCTTTCTCACATCTCAACAATGTGTTAAATACAAGGATTATTGTTATTAAGGCAGGTCCCCGGTACATTATTATTGTTGCTTTGCTCAGCCGGGTGTCTGAATCATGCGGAAACCCATCACCGTGCTTAACAGTGTCAGGCAGAGGTGTGACACATGGAATTTTCTGTGTCTGGAATAAAATCTGCAATCTCTCTCTCTGTCTCTCTCCCTTGGTCGCCTGCTTATTCAACTCCGGAGAGTATTAGGCAAGCGTTGGCAAGAGTCAAGGCTTGGGGACCCCAGTGGGCACTTGATGAAGATTTAGTATTATAAACTGTAATAAAGAATTCCTAACACGACAAAATAATTTACTTTGAAATTAGAAAATTACTCAATTCTTTCAATTTTTAAACCATTTTCTTACCCTAAAAACAGAATGTAAAAATAGATTCCTCCCGTTCATAATGATCCACGGTCTCCCACTTTACACTGTGGCACTAACAACCACTAAGATAAGCAAATAATGTGGCTCTTGTACAATCACTGAAAGAGCAGCCGGACATACTTCTGTAATACATTGCTCACTTGTCTCCCTGCTCCACACACTTAATCCAAAACTTTGCAGCCCACAGGCGCATGGGAACGTACACCCACGACACACCCCCCCCACCCCCCCCCCCCCCCCCCCACCCCCCCCCCCCCACCCGCACCCACCCCCACACACACTCCCCCACACATGCCCCCCACACACACATGCCCACCCACACACAAGCCCCACACACACACACCCCACGAACACACGCACACCACCCATACCGAACACAAAAATATGAACAACCCATGGAGCATACAACACAGATGCACCACACACGCACGCACAACAACATGCACACATGCACGCACACACATGCACACACGCATGCACCACAACATGCACACACGCATGCACAACACGCACACATATGCACACACGCACGCACCGCAACATGCACACACGCATGCACAACACATACACACAACACACACACGCATAACACACATACATGCACATGCACACACTACATGCACGCATGCATAATGCACACACATGCACACAACATGCACGCACACACACTCATCACAGAGTTTCCACCAAGGCCGGCAAATTGTGATTAGAACCATGATTCAGGTTAATATTCCTTTTTCCCAACTCGTGTTGGGGAAGTTACCACAGACCGTGAGCCAGAGCCAGCGGTTTACCGCAGAGGCGCACCAGGTACAGTAACACCATGATAACCCAGCACGGTTGGGCGACTCACCTCCCGGATTTCAGTGATTGCCGGGGTTAGAACCTACCCTAGAACTGGCTGGGGAAGCCCCGCCCCCCCATACACCTGTAAACGCAGCCCTGAAGCCGAGCTCCCCCCACAGCGCCGGGCGACAGAGCGGCCACACCGGGAACTACAAGCCGCTGTTCCCAACCTCAGGAGATTTGCCGACATCGGGGAGAAAATCTAATACCCTTGTATTTTATAATCTTGCCGGTTTCAGCAGCTGCCGGCTTTGGGAATGCTGGATTATCCAGGTTTTACTGTACACAAGTAGGTTTACTAACAGCCATCAGAGGAGCAACTCAATCAGTCACTTCTAACTTCTCACTTTCACAAATCACAACTGTCCCCGCAGCAGCAATGTTAAATGTATCAGTGTGCGACTCTCAGTAAATTCAGATACAGCAGAAGCCCCCGTGTATCCGGCCCCTGCGGGACCTGGCCAATGCTGGTTAAAGCGCCTGCCGGATATTTGTTCGGCCCGCGGCCGAAAATCCACCACAAAAAAATTTAAGTTATTTTAACACACACCAAACACAGAGCTGCAGACCTTTTTTTAACAAAAAAAAGTACCCGGTACTCCTGAAAGCTAAAAACAGTATTTTGTAGTAAAAAAAAGTATTTTCCCCAGAACCTACAGCGTAGAGCACTAGGACCCAGTTGCCATGTTGCAATTAACCAATGACAGCGCATCTCTTTTAGGATTAAGGTAAATACAGTAACATTCCCCGTGTGTGTCTCTATCTCTGTGTAAGTCCGTCAGACAGCTCTCCCCACCCCCCCCATGTTACCCACCCTCCACCCCACCCTCCGTCTCTCTCTCTCTCTCTGTAGGTCAGACACCCTGTCTGACTGTCTGATTGCTGCAGATCCTGACCCAAACTTACTCCCCCTTTCCCCAGGTATGTTTTCTGTGTTTCCCATGGGGCCTTGTGTGTGTGGAATCATGTGCCCTCGTACTGAGCTTTTTGTCGGGCCAAAAAACGTATTTTACCAAGAAAAATGTTACTGAATATACAGTACTAAATATGGCAAAAACATACTGGTTAGCAGCTCTGCATACACACTAAATAATAACAGAATATTGCATTGGTACTTATTGTTAAAACTACTCTCTTGCGCTTCTCACCTTTACTGGTTGAGGTTTACAGTCCAGCGATTCTTTTTAAAATGGAGGACGCCAAACCGGTCAAAAAAAACGGCAGCGCGACTTTAAAGCCTTACTATTGTCAAACCGATAACCCTAGACTCTACAAACGGCAAACCAAAATACTGCACCTGCGTGACAATGTGGGTTTTCGGCTTGCCGCTAGTAAGGCTTTAAAATCGCGCTGACGTTTTTTTCACCCGCTTGGCGTCCTCCATTTTAAAAAGAATCACTGGACTATAAACCTCAACCGCAGCATCATGGCTTCAAGCGCAGCATCTACCAGCAAAGGTGAGAAGCACAAGAGAGTAGTTTTAACAATAAGTACCAATACAGTATTCTGTTATTATGTGATTAATTATGCATTTACAAATGCTCCAACGCTTTTATTCCGGATAAGTTCCGGTTTATCGAATGGGGACTTTTTTTTTTGCGTGTCGGTTATACGGAAGTCCCGGTTCATCGAGTTACGGATAAACGGGCTTCTACTGTACCTCTTTTCTCTTCCTTTCACATTTGTGAAAGGTGTCCTCTTTGGGACTGGAAGCAATTGGTGAGCAATTTCCCAAATGTGCTGGAGTAGGCTGTGTGGAGTGCTTGGGACAATCTTCAAACTCAACCTGAGGAAGCTCTGGACATCCTTCCAATCCTCCTGGCACCAGATCAGGCTGCGTGGAGATTTTCATTTCTAACAATTCTACCGGGTCAGTCTTCACCAAGAGGTCTGGACATCTTTCACACTCCTCAGGGGAAGTTGGGCATTCTACCAATGTCATTCGGTCAGGCGCTTTGAGAAGCTTGGAGGATTCTAACAATGGGTTGGGTTCCTTGGGAAGATCTGGGCAGCTTTCTGACACTGTTGAACCACATTTCTCAAAGAGCTCAGGGCATTGTGGTACATTGACAGGATCAGGTGTGTTGAAGAGCTGGGAGCATTCTGTCAGATTTACTGGCTTTGATTCCTTGCTTTGCTCTGGGCTTCCTGCACACTCTATTGGGCCACAATCTTCAGAACGCACTGGACAACGCTTCCAGCCCGCTGAGCCAGGCTGCTTGGAAGACGCTGAAACATTAGCTGCCATATTTCCTGAGACATCGTTTATGAGAATTTTTGGATGTTTTTCCTCTGGTACATGCTTCACATGGATTTTATGGAGGAGAATTCGAACATCAAAACTGATTCCAGCTTCTAACAATAAGCGCTTATCTTCTGCACATTGACACGTTGTCCAACTTGCTGCAGTGGGTTTAGGGAACGGCTTCACCACCTGCAAAAACATGCAATGCAAAAATCCCAATCAGCTTCTCTAATTTTTTGGAAAACAAATGATAGGTATAACAAAGTGTGTGACAAACGATCTTTATTTGGAAACAAAACCTCAAGTTTACTCTCCAAGTGAGACGTGGCGTCTATTTTCCTGGTTGAGAACTTGCCCCACAGATCATTACACAGCCAGAGAGTTTGCACCAAGTAACTCATTTTTAACTGGGACCATTAATTATTGGGCGCCAACCAATTATTGCTAGCTTACCTATCAATGATCAATACTTTTGCCCCAATTTTTTTTTCTGATTCCATGTCAGGCCTCAGTCTCAGGCCTATAACAAATACCAGGATTATTATTATTGTAGGACTAGGAGAGTTGCATTTTTGAATTTTATATTGCAGAAAATACAGGGAAGAAATACATTTCACATTGAAATACTGAAGATAAAACAAGCAGGTTACATAACTTCCTCCGTGTTAAATTAAAAAGAAGAAAGAGATCCTTACTCCACACCACTGTTTACCTACAATAAATAGGAACCCAATGTTAATCGATTGGCGGATCGCTTTCTAGGCTAATAATCCCTTAAAAAATAAATAAATCCAAGACTGTTTGTGCTCAATTAGCTACTGCGTTTTATCCACAAAATAGTCAATTCATTTTTTGTGAAGTGGTTTTGAGGCGTCTCAACTATGTAATAAAGCGCTATATCAAATGCAAGGATTATTATTATTATAGATCATGGAAGAAGAGTGTAATATTACAATGATATTTGTATTTGAATACTTCAGTGCATTTCTGTAAATGACCAGTGCAGACACTTCAGGGTAATGTGCTTCAAGGGATGTCAATTCAAGTTACAGTGTATTCTGTGAAGCGCTTTGAGACGATAAGATGTCTTGAAGATCTGATAAGGCACTTTATCAAATACAAGGATTATTATATTAACCCAATAAATACTATACAAATGTAGGTCATTTGTTCTTTCTTAAGACAGGAACACTTCTGGATAGTGAGTCTCACTCTCACCATGTGCAGTGTCTCCACAGAACAACCCTCAACGTCTTCAAAACTGCAGGCAAGGCTTATGGAAATACTGTACTGCACTCAAATACAAACTATTTTCAAAACATATTCAAGCTGCCAGACTAGCAGGTGGCGTCTTCAGTACATGGATCTGACTGAGTGTTCCTATTGCATACAGGTAAGCCTCGATTTACGACGCTTCTATTTAAGACATTTCGATTGTTAATTTTTTAACACCTTTTGATCGATCTATATGATCAAAAGGATTCGTTTTAAGAACCAAAAATTTTTTTGCACATGAGCAGTACATATTTTGAATATCGCAGTTGCATTTCACACGTCCTTTTTGTCCATACGCACAGTCCGTGGTGTATTCACGGGTAAATCCAAGCATTTGAACTGGCGAATAGCATGTCGCCACGTCATTGTTTAAAAGCAGCTGATTTTGAAGTGACTCCACGTCAATATTACAGTAATTTCCGAACATTCCCAAGGTTTACAGCCTCTACTGCGCTTCTACCAAGTCGGGGAAGAGACAGCAGTAAGTGAAATGAGCAGCGGTAATACCACTAGCAGCCAGAAACCCCGCAAAGTCATCACTTTAAATACCAAATTGAAGGTGATAAAGCATATCGATTCTGGTGAATAAGGTACGGACGTCGGGAGGGCTTTAGGGCCAGTTAGATTGACAGTGGCTACTATAAAACAGAATAAGGACAATATACTGGGAAGTTCAAGGTGTGTTACAGCTATAGGTACAAGCAGATTAGCAAAACATAGGAGTGATGCAATAGAAAACATGGAAAGAACATTAAGTGTCTGGATTGAGGATCAGAACCAGCGTAATATACCATACAGTTACCCCAAGTTCCCCTTCTTGCCTATGTGTGTTAATTTGTGTGTTATGTTGTGTGGTTTTGTGTGTTATTTAGTGGCTTTAAGGTCCAAAAATTTTGTGAAAAGAATGCATCTCTGGTTATATAATGGGACCGCATGGGAAATCACGTTTCGATTTAGGACGTTTCGATAAACATAGTTTTTCAGGAACGCAATCCTGTCGTAAATAGATGTTTACCTGTATAAGAATAATAATCCTTGCATTTGATATAGCGCTTTTCACGTGTTCTAGATGTCTCAAATGTGCTTCACAGAATATACTGTAAAGTGAATTGACTGAATATTTTGTGGGTGAAATGCAGCACCCAATTCCACACAGCAGTGGCCCGCAAACATTCGTGGATTGAAACTTATTATTGGATTTTTCTAGGTATTATTATTAGACGTGTGGAGTAAGGAAACCTGCCCAAGGTTTCACCCTGCCTGGAATTGAACCCATATCTCTCGCTTGCAAAACGAGTGCTCTAACCACTGAGCTACAGGACTCCACAATAGCATAAAGTGGTTTCAAATGTGCTCTAGAAATGGCTACAAATCACCCTCCTGACGAAAGGTTGTAGACCCGAAATGTTGACTCTTTTTGACTCTTTTTCCTTTCTCCATGGATGCTGCCTGACCTGCTGTGTTTCCCCAGCAACTTCTGTTTTTGTTTCAGATTCCCAGCATCTGTAGTATTTTGTGTTTTGTTTTACAAATCACCCTGGTCGGCTCCTGGTGATGAAACATTGAACTGCAAGTTGTACCCGGCATTTGTCCAGTTGTCCAGTTCAGATCAATCAATCAAAAATATAGATCTAGTTTAACTGCACACCAGCGACTATGTTCTCACTCCAACCTACCAGCTAGTTGTACAAATAACCACACCAATAACTTGCATTTATACAGCGTCCCTCATGGAGGGCAGTGTCCTGTAGCGCTTGGTACAGCGCCAATCTGGGGAGAGAGGGGAGGTGACTGTAGGCACAGTTGAACAGTTCAGGCGTGATCTAAAAATGGGGAAGGAATGGCAAGGCAGAGGGTTAGAGGACGAGTGTTCCAGAGTGGTGGGGTGTAGTGGTTGAAAGAGCAAAATAATCTGGAGAAATCCATGCTTCCTATTTCTGAAGTGCTTTCTGCAGAATCACAATCCTGCAGAGAGGTTTTTTTTTAATTTAAATGTCAATTAGGTTATTGTAGATTTAAGGAATAGAAACAAACAATCTCTGTTAGATATTGGGTCTATAATAAGGAAATAACTCAAAGGAGCTTTACAGAAAATTGCTGACTGACTTTCTTATTGCAATTAACCCATTAATTTTAACATCTACCTTTCATTTCAAAATTAGCTCAGCAAAATACACAGTCAATTAACTTTGCAGCACATCCAGAGAAGAGCTTTAAGAGGTCTCAACAATGTAGACTGCAGTAAAGTCCTCACTGAGGCACGCCGGTGAGGGAGGGAGGGAGGGAGGGAGGGGATAGTGGAAATAGTCGTGCGCGGCCACCTGTTGGACTATACTGTGCTAGATAGACCATTAGAAATTTATTTTGTGGTCACAGTTTAGTTATTCTGTGCTGACAGGATACAGCTCTTACACAAGGGTAACCAAACATGGTACACAGGGCTGCTGGTAGATGCA